>CM065733.1:2198977-2213977 GCA_033310375.1 Conus canariensis
CTCTCTCCTCTCCCCTCTCCCTCTCTCCTCTCTCTCTCTCCACACACACACACACAACACACACACACATACATTCTCTCTTCTTTCTTCCTCTCTACACACACACACACACACACACAACACACACACACAAACACACAAAGAAAGGGGATAAAAGAGGCGATGAGCGATGGAGATATTATGGTATTCATGAGTCGGTGCCGTTCGAACTTTGTCTGATGGGGCAGTTCTAGGATAGGGTGGAAAGAATTCCCCCCATCACCGGCTGTGACCAAAAGGAGTGTAACTCTATCCGGCGTCACTGCTCTTGGAGGGGGCAAAATTAGACTGAGGGCACTAAGTGAGCTGAAAAGAGTCTGGTTTGTAATTATAGAGCTCTACATGTTGTCAACTGCTCACGTCTCCGACGCTGTGCTGTTAACTAGTGCGTGGCAGTGTTGTGATTATTATTACCATTATTATTATTGTTGTACTATTTCTATTATCATCATTATTATTGTTGTTGTTTTTGTTGTTGTTGTTGTTATCAGTATCATTATGAACATTATTATTATCATTATTAATATTATTATTATTATTATTCCTGTTGTTGTTGTTTTTGTTGCTGCTGTTTATTTGTAACATCAGCAGCAGCAGCAGCAGCGCAGCAGCAGCAGCAGCAGCATTATTATCAGCATCATCATCGTTATTGTTGTTATTGTTTATTTGTATCATCATCATCATCATCATCATCATCATCATCATCATCATCATCATCATTGTTACTGTTATTGTTGTTGTTGTTGCTGTTGTCTCTTTTTTTGTTTTTTGTTTTGTTTTTGTTTTTGTTATTGTCGTCATCAGCTGCAACGTTTTGTTTCACGTTTTTAATGGAATGGTTTTAAAATTTTCCTTGAAATCAATGCTTCTTTGATTTTTGATCATTTGTTTCTTTATATTTTTGTTTATTTATCCATTTATTCATGTCTTTATTTATTCATTTCTTTCTTTCTTCATTCATTTTTTGTTTACTTACTTATTCTTCCATTCTTAATCTTTATTCATCTATTGACTTATTTGTTTACTTATTTATTGACTTACTTATTGATCTCTTTCTTCATCTATCGATTTTCATCGGTTTACGTCTTGCCCACAGGGGGCGTTGTGAAGTCATCTTGATGGCGGTAAACATGGAGTCAGTTCGAGGTGAGTGTAAGGCCCTGTCTGTCTGTCTGTCTGTCTGTCTGTCTGTCTGACAGGTTAACACACGTTACCGAGAGGGGTAGCCTATAGCAGCTCCTTAGGAAAGAGAGGACGGATATTTGTGTGTGGTGTGTGTGTGTGTGTGTGTGTGTGTGTGTGTGTGTGTGTGTGTGTGTGTGTGTGTGAATAGAGCGGTAGGCAAGGGTGGGTGGACAGGCGGGGTGTGGAGGGTGGTGGGGTTTTGTTTCAGTTCCATTATAGTCTAAAAGACCATACCGGGCCCTGTCAGGGTTGTCAACGCGTTAGAAATAGACCACTCTAGTCATGAAAAGTAACACGCACACACAAGTGGACACACACACACACACACACACACACACACACACACACACACACACACACACACACACACACACTCACTCACTCACTCACACACATGCACACACGCACGCACGCACGCACGCACGCACACACACACACACACACACACACACACACACACACACACACACACACACACACACACACACACCACACATCAGATATACACGTTACTTTATATGTAACATATCTTGACAGTAATTTCTACATTGAAATTCTAAAGGCGAAGAAGTCTAGTACATGTTGAGTGCGCCAGTTGTTGGTATTTTTTTGTTGTTTGTTTGCTTCTGTTTGTTTTTCTAATCCGATCAGAGGGAAAAAAAAGTGACCATAAAAACTCATGCAATAACAATTTTAATGAAAAAAAAGAAAGAAAGAAAGAGGAGAAAAAAACAGTAAACAAATAAGAAAAAGAAAAGCGTTGTGTTATGAGAAAAAAAAAAAAATCATGCAGAAATTGACAACAAGCGCCTATTCCAGAAGTGAAAGTCTTTGCGCCAAGTCGTCGGATCACGACATCAAATCTAGCCCCTCGTGTTTCGCGACAAAAGCGGGGAAAATGTGTAAGCTGCTTGGAACAAGAGACAAGCGTTCACAAACTCTTGGATAATGGAGATCAGCGTATCTCAACAGGCACCACAGCTCAACCCAGTGAAGGAAAGACCTCACAGCCAGGACGCTGGGATACTACAGGCCTCTCAGCCTCTTGGAACGAGGCCTTACCAGGATCCCCCCTCCCCCCGCCTGCCCCCACCCCCACCTCCCTATGTGGCCACAACCATGCGCCGCTATGAAACCACGAGAAGTGTCTGACCCAAAGAACAGTACAGGCTTCCCATTGCTTCCCTAGAACCCTTCTAACTCTCCATGCTTCCCTAGAACCCTCCTAACTCTCCATGCTTCCCTAGAACCCTCCTAACTCTCCATTGCTTCCCTAGAACCCTCCTAACTCTCCATTGCTTCCCTAGAACCCCCCTAACTCTCCATGCTTTCCTAGAACCCTCCTAACTCTCCATTGCTTCCCTAGAACCCTCCTAACTCTCCATGCTTCCCTAGAACCCTCCTAACTCTCCATGCTTCCCTAGAACCCTCCTAACTCTCCATGCTTCCCTAGAACCCTCCTAACTCTCCATGCTTCCCTAGAACCCTCCTAACTCTCCATTGCTTCCCTAGAACCCTCCTAACTCTCCATGCTTCCCTAGAACCCTCCTAACTCTCCATTGCTTCCCTAGAACCCTCCTAACTCTCCATGCTTTCCTAGAACCCTCCTAACTCTCCATTGCTTCCCTAGAACCCTCCTAACTCTCCATGCTTTCCTAGAACCCTCCTAACTCTCCATTGCTTCCCTAGAACCCTCCTAACTCTCCATGCTTCCCTAGAACCCTCCTAACTCTCCATTGCTTCCCTAGAACCCTCCTAACTCTCCATGCTTCCCTAGAACCCTCCTAACTCTCCATGCTTCCCTAGAACCCTCCTAACTCTCCATTGCTTCCCTAGAACCCTCCTAACTCTTCTTGCAAACCGAACGGCCAGACCAACAACAAGGGTGGACAACCATACAAGAGGTTAGTTGTGGAAGGGGGCAGGGAGACATAGTCACGAACCTCCACCTGGATCCCACATCGAAGGCACAACGATCGACTCTCTGTATGTCAGTGGGAAAAACCTGGCACGGGTAAACTCCGTTGCAAATGATTTGCAGGTTTGTAGAAACCAACGGGAGCCGGAATAGCTCGTTGGTAGAGTGCCGGACTCGTAATCTTGGTGATGCTGAGGTTTGCGGGTTCGAATCTCCACAGGGCCGTTTCGGTAGAGGAGGATTTTTTTTTTTTCACTCGGAGTTAACATTGGTTCTGACTCCATTTCCCATGCTGTCCTTCGAATGAGACTATAAACCGAGGTTCCGTTTGTGAACGCATGCATAACATCTTGCACACACGTAAAATCCCATCACTAACTTTCGGAAGAAAAGGCCAGTTTGGCCGTTGGTATGGATGACACGTTACACATAGCATGCACCCTGCGTGAGAAATGGAAGGAATGAAGCAAGTAAGGAAACTCAGTGAACGATATTGAACGATATTGATTGGCAGACACGGGAAACGACTGAATGAATCGCCAGCTGGCAGCTCTTCAGTCGGCACTACCCAGGTAGGCAGCCTGTTGTGTAAACGAGTGTGGATTGTAAAACGCTTAGAGCTTGGTCTCTAGCCGAGGATAGGCGCTATATAAGTATTCATCATCATCATCATCATCATCATCATCATCATCATCATCATCATCATCATCATCAACCCCTCTAAAGGCTCAAGCCCTCTTCAGCAAAAAAAACAAACACAACCCACGGCATCGCAGGACCCCTATAGCTGCCCCCCCCCCCCCCCCTCCCCCATCCCCCAGCCTCGAATTTTATTATTCTTCCAAACCAAGCCGTCCAGACCAGCCATGGTCAAATGCCTCAGCTTGCCCAGTGACCACAGCCGGAAGGGCGCTTCATCGTTAACCTCTCACTGAACCTATATGCCGGATGACACTTTACACGGGTTAGCTCCCTTGCTAATGGTTCCCATGTTTGTGAGCATCAATATTCGAAGGATTATTTCTGTTGGAATACGATCTCAGTTAGGCTCCACCATGAGTCTGACAGCACTTCACATCACTGTGTTATCAAAGGGAATGAATGAATGAATGAATGAATGAATGAATGAATGAATGGACAGCAAACATTAGACAAACAACAAACAAGTCAAACAACGACGACGACAACAACAACGGCAACAACGACAACGACAGCAACACCACCACCAACAACAACAACAACAACTACTACTACTACTACTACTGCTACTGCTACTACTACTACTACTACTTCACACCTCCGCCTCCCATACATGTTTTACAATACTTTGTATTTAATTCTCTCTCTCTCTCTCTCTCTCTCTCTCTCTCTCTCTCTCTCTCTCTCTCTCCATCCCACCTCTTCCCCCACCCCCACCCCACCACCCCCACCCTCCCTAGCCGAGGACAACGGCACCTTAGGACGCGTCAAGGCCCGCATCCTGCAGTGGGAGAGTGGTGAGACACTCAGCCTGCACCGCGCGGACCTCAAGGGCCGCAGCTTCCGGCAGTCCTTGTACTCCGACAGCAGTCTCCGACGGCCCACCACCCGAGACCCCCGCCAAAAGCAGCCCCTCCTCCTCCCCCCGTACCGAGAGACAGCGGCCCCCGGCGGGACCTCCCCTACTACTACTACTGATACTACTACTACAACCCACCTGCCCCCGGCACACGCGGAGCGGGGGGAGGAGAGGGTGGGGAGAGGGGACTTCCAAGGCAGGCGACTCAGGCTGGCCAGCACGGGCTCTGTGTTGCGGCGCAGCAACGCCCTGACTGCCGCCCTGGAGCAGCTGGAAGGCCTGGGACACGGTGAGTGATGAAGGGGTGAATGAATGAATGAATGAATGAATGAAGAGATGGATGGATGGATGTTTGGATGGATGGATGACCAGCAACGCCCTGACTGCTGCCATGGAGCAACTGCAAGGCCTGGGACACAGTGAGTGATGAAGGGGTGAATGAATAAATGAATGAATGAATGAATGAATGAAGAATGGGTGGATGGATGGATGGTTGGATGGATGGATGGATGGATGACCAGCAACGCCCTGACTGCTGCCCTGGAGCAACTGCAAGGCCTGGGACACAGTGAGTGATGAAGGGATGAATGAATAAATGAATGAATGAATGAATGAAGAGATGGGTGGATGGATGGATGGATGGATGACCAGCAACGCCCTGACTGCTGCCCTGGAGCAACTGCAAGGCCTGGGACACAGTGAGTGATGAAGGGGTGAATGAATAAATGAATGAATGAATGAATGAAGAAATGGGTGGATGGATGGATGGTTGGATGGATGGATGGATGGATGACTAGCAATGCCCTGAATGCTGCCCTGGAGCAACTGGAAGGCCTGGGACACAGTGAGTGATGAAGGGGTGAATGAATAAATGAATGAATGAACGGATGAATGAATCAATCAATCAATGGATGGATGGATGGATGAATGATTGAGTGAATAAATGAATGAAGGAAGGAAGGAAGGAATCAATCAATCAATCAATCAATTAATCAATCAATTAATCAAACAACGCCCTGAACACTGCTCTGGCGCAACTGGAAGGCCTGGGACAAAATGAGTGATGATAAGATGGATGAATGAATGAAGAGATGAATGAATGAAGGGATGGATGGATGGATTAATGAATGAACGAATGACCGCCTTGAACGCCGATCGGGAGCAACTGGAAGGCCTGGGATATGGCGGGGGATGAAACGAATGAATGAAGGGGTGGATGAATGAATAAAAGAATGAATGAATCAGTGAACCAGTTAATGAATCAATGAAAGAATGAATTAAGGAAGGAAGGAAGGAAGGAATGTTTCAAGCAACGAACTGAACGCTGCTCTGGAACAACTGGTAGGCCAGAGGCACGGTTAGTGATGAATGAATGAATGAATGAATTGATTGATTGATGAATGAATGAGTGAATGGATTGAATGATTGATTGATTAATTAATTAATTAATTAATTAATGACCAGGAACGCCCTTTTGCAACCAGGAGACCTGAGACACGGTAAGGGATGAAGGAAAGAATGGAGGAGTGAATAAACTGATGATTGAGTGAATAAATGAATGAATAAATGAATGAATGAATGAATGAATGACAAGCAACGCCTTGAAGGATGCAGTTGGTGCAGTTGAAAGACCCGAGCCACGGTCAGAATTAAATGAATGAATGAATAAACGAATGAATGAATGAATGAGCACCCAGGCCCTGAATATTACCACAGTGGTAAGAAACAGGAGAAATGGATGTAAAAGAAGGATAGAAAACCACAGGAAAGGGAAGAAGAACGCATCTAAGAAACGAGCGGCGGGCTAGACTAGCTCTCCGCCCACTCTTGGTTCGGTCGAGACAAACAGGGGAAGTAGGGGGAGGGGGGGGGGGGGTGGAGGGGACGGAGGGGGCAGATGGACAAAAAAGGGGAGGGAGGGAGGGGGGGGGGGCGTGTCGAGGAAGGAAGTGATGGTGGTGGTGGTCCAATCTCTTGATCGATGCATGGATAATGGTTCGTCCACGGCGCATGTATTCAGCATCTCACGACATCACGTGACCTACACTTCCAATTTCTGGCAGATCACCCTTTGTGCCCCTGTTCCGCTCGTCCGCCCCCCCCCCCCCCCCCCCCCCCCCCCCCCCCCCCCCCCCCCCCCCCCCCTCCCCCCCCCCCCGCTTCTCCCTTCCCTCCTCTCCCCCCCCACCCCACATGAAACGCCACGTCATTTCATCAACGTTCATGATATGCGTGGGACGCAAGATTTTTTTTTTTTTTTTTTTTTTAAAGCACTCGCGTGCGTGCACGTATACGCTTGCACACATACACGCACTCGCGCACACTCACTCACACACACATGCGCGCGCGCGCACAATTGCACACACACACACACACACACACACACACACACACACACACACACACACACACACACACACACACACATGCACAAGCACGAACGCGGGCACACACACACACACACACACACACACACACACACACACACACACACACACACACACACACACACACACACACACGCGCGCGCGCGCGCGCGCGCGCACGCAAACATATACACGCACGCACGCACGCACGCACGCATACACACACACACGCACACACGCGCACACACGCACATGCACACACACACACACACACGCGCGCGCGCGCGCACACACACACACGCACGCAAAGTCATCTCCTTATCTGAGATTCTCTATGTTGCATTTCAGGTTAGAACAGTGGGGATTTGTTGATGAAAATTGTTGAGGATCTCACTTTCCCTTGACATTTGCATAGCATGCTCTCCGTCATCACAGATAGCAGACTGACCTTAATCTTTGACCGAAAAAGGACGGAAACTAGAAGAGGCTTTAACTGGAGGAGAGAGAGAGAGAGAGAGAGAGAGAGAGAGATGAGAGGAGAGAGAGATACAGAGATACAGAGAGAGAGAGGTGTGTGTGTGTGTGTGTGTGTGTGTGTGTGTGTGTGTGTGTGTGTGTGTGTGCTCGCACGCGCGTGTGTCTTTATATGTCTGTGTGTGTGTGTGTGTGTGTGTGTGTGTGTGTGTGTGTGTGTGTGTGTGTGTGTGTGTGTGATCTGTGTCATTTCTTACGCTCATTTATCTATTGTCTTTTTTTCGTCTCTTTTACATAATTTTACTTCCTTAATTTTCGTCATGGTATATTTATGGTTTGTTGTTGCTTTTGACCGTTTTATGCACAAAATACTTGCCTTACATGTTATGGTACGCGAAACTGTGGTTACTTACTCTATAAAGCAACACACGAGCACGTGTACATAATATTACCATGTCATAATCAACCCAGATATCCTCATCTCCTTCTCTAAGGACTAGGACATTTCAACAAAGAAAAACAAAAACACACAAACAAACACCTCTCCAACACTAGTGGAACAACCATGTTTTGAGATAATGCATGTTATGTTTTCTTAATCTTTGAAGAATAGAAAGAAAAGAAAAATCATTATCTAAAAAACATACACACACAAAAACAACAACAACAACAACAAAAACTCTCTAATCCTGTGCACTTAAGCCATTCCCTGCATAGAGAAAGATCGCATTCTCCTTCTATGGGACACTTGTTTCATATTCGCTGCTAGCAAACGATTTCTCTTTCAACACTTCAACGGCTTTGCACCTAGAGATCGGAGCATGTATTCAGTGTTATACTTAGAGACGTCAGCATGTGGTCAGTGCTGTACCCAGAGACGTCAACATGTGGTCAGTGTTGTACCAAGAGACGTCAACATGTGGTCAGTGTTGTACCCAGAGACGTCAACATGTGGTCAGTGTTGTACCTAGAGACGTCAACATGTGGTCAGTGTTGTACCAAGAGACGTCAACATGTGGTCAGTGTTGTACCTAGAGACGTCAACATATGATCAGTGTTGTACCAAGAGACGTCAACATGTGGTCAGTGTTGTACCTAGAGATGTCAACATGTGATCAGTGTTGTACCAAGAGACGTCAACATGTGGTCAGTGTTGTACCAAGAGACGTCAACATGTGGTCAGTGTTGTACCTAGAGATGTCAACATGTGGTCAGTGTTGTACCCAAAGACGTCAACATGTGGTCAGTGTTGTACCCAGAGACGTCAACATGTGGTCAGTGTTGTACCCAGAGACGTCAACATTTGGTCATCGTTGTATCCAGAGACGTCAACATGTGGTCAGTGCTGTACCTAAAGACGTCAACATGTGGTCAGTACTGTACCTAAAGACGTCAACATGTGGTCAGTGCTGTACCTAAAGACGTCAACATGTGGTCAGTACTGTACCTAAAGACGTCAACATGTGGTCAGTACTGTACCTAAAGACGTCAACATGTGGTCAGTACTGTACCTAAAGACGTCAACATGTGGTCAGTGCTGTACCTAAAGACGTCAACATGTGGTCAGTGCTGTACCCAGAGACGTCAACATGTGGTCAGCGCTGTACCTAAAGACGTCAACATGTGGTCAGTACTGTACCTAAAGACGTCAACATGTGGTCAGTGCTGTACCCAGAAACGTCAACACATTGGATCCAGAGATCTCACATTTCAGCCCTTTGCAGACACTGACCCTTGCAGGCAAACCCTGTCCAGCTGACTGACCATTCACCCCCACTATTTTGAGAGTGACCTCACTGCCAGACAGACCGACAGTGATGATAGCAATGTCCTACCCCGCAACGCCATGCCTACAGGCAAAGGTCATCTCTGGAAAGTCGGCCAGATCCCCCCCCCCCCCCAGCCCCCCCTCAAATGACATGAACCCTCCGATCCTCTCCCCCTTTCTCCCCTCTGTCTCTCCACCCACCCTGTAAACAGACTAAAAAAAATCGTTCATAAACCACTTGAAAGAAAATGGGCTTGTGCCTCCAATCGAAGGAAACAAGCAAATGACAAGACATGTTGCCTTGTTTTTGTTTGTTTGTTTATTTCATTCGGCGGCATAGTAGTTTTTCGTTCAAGTTTACTTCAATTTCTGCTTGCAGTTACCTCTCACTTTGAAACTAACGTTCATAACCCAATCTTTCTCTTTCAAGTCTTAAGATCAATGATTTGATATTTGAGAAGCAGGACAGGGTGTGTACTGCGTGAGGAGGGGGAGGAGGGCTAGGGGAAGACTGGGGTGGAGGTGCGGGGGGGGGGGGGGGGGGGGTGTTGGCGGTGTGGGCAGGGGAAGGGAGTGGGAGGCGGTGTGTGTGTGGGGGGGGGGGGTGGGGGGGGTGAGAGAAGGATGAAGAGACTGTACGGCAGGAACAGGAGTGTGGTGGAATGGGATGGCTGGCTTTTGGAGTCTTCGTGCTGTTTGAAGGTACTGTTGTTGTTGTTGTTGTTGTTGTTGTTGTTGTTCTTCTTCTTCTTCTTCTTCTTCTTCTTCTTCTTCTTCTTCTTCTTCTTCTTCTCCTCCTCCTCCTCCACCTCCTCCTCTGTCTTCTTCTTCTTCTTCTTTTAACAGCAAAATCATGGTTTATTTATTCATCATTTTATTATTTATGTGTTTCATCGTTTTAAAGATATATTCATTTACTTATTGATTCATTCTTATCATTCTATAATTGCTTATTGTTTAAACTCTTTAATTGAACCAAGGTCTTTGCACAATTACGAAGCCTACTCTTTTTTTTCCTTCCCCATTATTGTACTCAGTTTGAAAATCAGCTTTTTTTTTTTTCCATTTAACAATCCTCATCATTTCAAAACACACACTCTTTCATGACGCACGCTTCCCATTCTTTCCAGACTCGGATAGCGCTTTCCAGCACACGTCTCCTTTGAGCATCATCACTGACCTTGACAACTTATGGAAAGCGTCTCAGAATCAAGGTCAAGGCTACGACCAAGGTTACGACCCAAATTACCTTCCAAATCACGGTCACGGCTATCAGCGAAGCACGAGCCAAAGCTATCTTCAAGCCCAAGGCCCCAAACCGAGCATGTGCCAAGATCAGGGTTATCAGAGGTCGATTCACGATTACTATGCGTGCCAGGATCAGGATTATCTTCAAGAACAGAACGGACGCTACTTGCAAAGTCAAGGTCGTCATTATCAAGGTCAGGCGCAAGATTACTTTCCAGGTCATCTTCAAGGTCAAGGCCTCTCACAGAGCTCGGTGGCGAGGTTGAACGATTTGCTTGGTGACGTCAAATCCTGTCTGGAGATCGTCGGTGACCGTGACCTCAAGGAGCAGGTCAAGGACACGGTGTCACGTGATGTGCTCCATTTCCTGAAGGACTGGCTCTTCTCTCAGGAGGATCTGCTGTCGGTAAGTGTGTGTGTGTGTGTGTGTGTGTGTGTGTGTGTGTGTGTGTGTGTGTGTGTGTGTGTGTGACACTATTCTTACATTCGGATTTTTCTGCTTGAAAAATTAGATTGTTTTCTCAATCCGTCCTGCCCCTACTTTGTCTGTCTGTCTGTTTGTCTCTCTGTCTCTGTCTCTCTCTGTCGCTCTCTCTCTCTCTCTCTCTCTCTCTCTCTCTCTTCTCTCTCTCTCTCTCTCTCTCTCTGCCTTTGTCTCTGTCTCTGTCTGTCTCTGTCTCTTTTTCTGTCTGTCTGTCTGTCTGTCTGTCTGTTTTCTTCTCTCTCTCCCTCCCTCCCTCCCTCCCTCTCTCTCTCTCTCTCTCTCTCTCTCTCTCTCTTCTCTCTCTCTCTCCCTCTCTCATAATGGTAATGCGCAATAGATATGACAGGACTGATCTGTTGACAAAACAGCCGGCAGATAACTGACATGGGAAATGGGGCTTTGGTGCGTTCGCACTTCCAGAGGAAAAACTATACTTCATAAACTTTACGTGCGCACGCACGCACGCACGCACGCGCGCGCGCGCGCACGCACACACACACACACACACACACACACACACACACACACCACACCACGCACGCACGCACGCACGCACGCACGCACGCACGCACACACACACACACACACACACACATGCACGCACGCACGCACGCACGCACACACACATGCACACCACGTACACACACACACACACACACACACACACGCGCGCGCGCGCGCGCGCGCGCGCGCGCGCGCACTCACGAAGGGAGACACTCTCATATATAATTTCCTCTGCCCGTCCACATTTAAAGACAGAAGTATGCACGTGTAGATGCCCATTCTGTCTGTCTGTCTGTCGTCTGTTCGTCTTGTCTGCCTGTCTGTCTGACTCTCTCTCTCTCTCTCTCTCTCTCTCTCCACTTGAACAAATTCATTCTTCTTCCCCCCCCTCTCTCTCTCTCTCTCTCTCTCTCTCTCTTCCACTGGAAGAAATTTGTTCTTCTTCCTCTCTCTCTCTCTCTCTCTCTCTCTCTCTCTCTCTCTCTACTGGAACAAATTTGTTCTTTCCCCCCCCCCCCCCGCCCCCCGCCTTCTCTCTCTCTCTTTCCACCGGAAAGTTTTCGTCCTTTTCCTTTATCTTTAAACGTTTTCAAACTTGTTCAACGTTCCTGCGTGTCAGGTGTTGCCAGGCAGGAATATTGACTAATGAAATGGACACGGGTGAGAGATCACACCCTCAGATCTCCGGAGAGGGTAGTGTGAAGCCTGAGCGTGCGTGCTTGATAGCACGTTGGGGTGTGTGTGTGTGTGTGTTGTGTGTGTGTGTGTGTGTGTGTGTGTGTGTGTGTGTGTGTGTAGGGGAGAGGAGAGAGAGAGAGAGAGAGAGAGAGAGAGAGAGAGAGAACATGCACGTAAGATTTTCAGAGAGAGAGAGAGAGAGCGTACATGCGCGTGTGTGCTGCGTTTGAACAGGCGTGAGTGCTCGCAGGCATGCGCGCGCGCTCGCGTGTTTATACAGAAATGTATGTATGTGTTTGTTCTTGCGGGCGCCACAGAGAGAGAGAGAGAGAGAGAGAGAGAGAGAGAGAGAGAGAGAGAGAGGAGACAAAGAGACAGACAGACAGACAGACTGCCAGACAAACAGACAGAGAGGATCGTGGGAAGCCAGTGCAAGAGTGACTTCCTTGGTGGGTAGCGGAGGGGTGACTTTGTTGAGGGTGGTGGTGAGGGTGGTGGTGACTGGGTCGTGTTGGAGCGGAGGGAAGGGGAGGAGGGACGGAGTGGGAGGCGGAGACAAAAGGCGAATCTAGGTGAGTGTGTGTGTGTGTGGTGGGGGGGGGGGGGGGGGGGGGGGGGGGGCGGGGGGGTTCTGAACTCAGTATCTTTGGTGTTATGACCGCTCCAAGTTGACTGTGCTGTGGCACTTTGTTGTCTTTGGCCATGGAACATCGTCGCTGGTCGTGTTTCGGAGTGCGAAGTCTGGTGAGTTGATAGTTTTGTTTTGTTTTGTTTTGTTTTGTTTTTGTCTGTTTGGTTTGGTGGTGGTGTGTGGATCTGTCTGTTTTTTGTTTGTTTTTGTTTTTGTGGGTCCCCCCCCCCCCCCCCCTTCTTTCTGTCTTAATTCTTTGCTGTTCTTTCTTTTTCTTTTCTTTTCTACCTGTCGGTCTGTCTTTCATTTTTGTCTTTCATTCATTCATTCATTCATTCATTCATTCATTCATTCATTCATTCATTCATTCTTCCTTTCTCTCTCTCTCTCTCTCTCTCTCTCTCTCTCTCTTCTTTTTTTTTTTTTTTTCACTGCAGCCTCGTTTTCATACCACATCCATTTTGCTTCCTTATGTTGAAGCGAGAAGTGCTTTGTTCGTTCTTCGTTTTCATTGTCGTGAATGTTGCTTGTCTTGCCTGAAGAACACTAAAAGAGGTCGAAACGCGTCGTGTTTTTCCATTGATAATTTTTGCTTATCTCCTTCATTCGGTGGAATTGTCATTCTTCTTTGAAGTTTGTTTCCGTTTCCGCCTGCAGTCATTTCATTTTGAAACTGACACTTCTTCACTTGTCTATTTCTTTTCTTCTTTCTTTCCATAAAACAAATCTTAAATGAATATAGCGAACCGCCAAGAGAAACGTGGACAAACGAGTCACAAGACAAAACACGACGCGTTTCGACCTCTTAGGTCTTCTTCAGGCAAGACACAAACACAGAGGACAATGAAAATGAACGAGTTTGTCACTTAGCTTAGATCTCTTCAGCGCAAGGTAGGCAGGCGTTGAATGAAAACGAGGCTGTTAGAAGGGAGATAATGTGTGAGTCAAGGTAGTTTAATGATGATGATTATATTACTGATAGGAATACTAATAAAGGTCAAAATATTGAAATAATAAATTAAGACAGGATTACTACTACTTTTTGGTGATAATAAGGCAACAGCAGTTGTAGAATAGGAGAGGAGAGTGGGTTAGAGGTCGAAACGCGTCGTGTTTTGTCTTGTGACTCGTTTGTCCACGTTTCTCTTGGCGGTTCGCTAACATTTATTTAAGATTTGTTTAGGTTTCCGCCTGCAGTCGTCTCACTTTGCAACTAGATCTTTCTTTCCATTGTTATTATTTTTTTTTTTTTTCGCATCTGATTCACCTTGCCTCTCTTTCCTGGTTTGTCTTCCTTCCTTCCTGCCTTCCTTCCTGCCTTCCTTCTTTCCTTCCTTCCTTCCTTCCTTCCTTCCTTCCTTCTCTCCCCCCCCCCCCCGCACTTCCCATCCCCCCTTTCTTTCTCTTGTTCTTACGCACTTAAATGATTTTTTTTTTTTTTTTTTTTTTTTTGATGATTTCCTCCGTTTTCATTCTCTTCTGTCTGTCTGTCTGTCTGTCTCTCTCTCTCTTCTGTCTGTCTGTCTGTCTTCTGTCTGTCTGTCTCTCTCTCTCCTCTCTCTCTCTCTCTCTCCTCCTCTCTTCATCACTCAATTTGCCTCTTTCTGTCTTTCTTACTTTTTTCCCCTCCTTCCTTCCTTCCTTCCTTTTTTTTAAAATTTTTTTAAAATTTTTTTGTTGTTGTTGTTCCTTGTCGATCATTTTTGTCTGTCCTCCAATGTAGTCTCCTTTCCCCCACTTTCCCTTACGTCTTTGTTTTCACTCTTTTTCTTCTTTTTTCTCCTCCCTTTTCTTTGTCTTTGTCTTTGTCTTGGCATTTTTCGTAGTTCTTGTTTGTTTAGTTGATTGGTTTGGCGATTTTTGTTTTTTCTTCCTGTATTTGCTCGTCGAGACATTTTGTTGGAATTCTCTCCTCCTCCTTCATCCGCCTCCCCCCCCCCCCCACCTCCCCCCTTCCGCACACCCACCCCATCCCTCAATTCCCCCTTCTTCCCTTTCCTTTATTGACTAGATGATTTGTGCTCTTGTACCCGTCTATGTTTGTATGGTTGGATGGCATGAGTCCACGCGCGCACGTGTGTGTGTGTGTGTGTGTGTGTGTGTGTGTGTGTGTGTGTGTGTGTGTGTGTGTGTGTGTGTGTGTGAGA
>CM065733.1:2221477-2226477 GCA_033310375.1 Conus canariensis
CGGCCATCACACTGTTGTGAGAGGTGAGGGGTTAACGGCCATCACACTGTTGTGAGAGGTGAGGGGTTATCGGCCATCACACTGTAGAGAAAGGTGAGGGGTTAACGGCCATCACACTGTAGAGAAAGGTGAGGGGTTAACGGCCATCACACTGTTGTGAGAGGTGAGGGGTTAACGGCCATCACACTGTTGTGAGAGATGAGGGGTTAACGGCCATCACACTGTTGTGAGAGGTGAGGGGTTAACGGCCATCACACTGTTGTGAGAGGTGAGGGGTTAACGGCCATCACACTGTTGAGAAAGGTGAGGGGTTAACGGCCATCACACTGTTGAGAGAGGTGAGGGGTTAACGGCCATCACACTGTTGTGAGAGGTGAGGGGTTAACGGCCATCACACTGTTGAGAAAGGTGAGGGGTTAACGGCCATCATACTGTTGTGAGAGGTGAGGGGTTAACGGCCATCACACTGTTGTGAGAGGTGAGGGGTTAACAGCCATCACACTGTTGTGAGAGGTGAGGGGTTAACGGCCATCACACTGTTGTGAGAGGTGAGGGGTTAACGGCCATCACACTGTTGAGAAAGGTGAGGGGTTAACGGCCATCATACTGTTGTGAGAGGTGAGGGGTTAACGGCCATCACACTGTTGTGAGAGGTGAGGGGTTAACGGCCATCACACTGTTGTGAGAGGTGAGGGGTTAACGGCCATCACACTGTTGAGAAAGGTGAGGGGTTAACAGCCATCACACTGTTGTGAGAGTGTGAGGAGTTAACGGCCATCACACTGTTGAGAGAGGTGAGGGGTTAACGGCCATCACACTGTTGTGAGAGGTGAGGGGTTAACGGCCATCACACTGTTGAGAAAGGTGAGGGGTTAACGGCCATCACACTGTAGAGAAAGGTGAAGGGTTAACGGCCATCACACTGTTGTGAGAGGTGAGGGGTTTAACGGCCATCACACTGTTGAGAAAGGTGAGGGGTTAACGGCCATCACACTGTTGTGAGAGGTGAGGGGTTAACGGCCATCACACTGTTGTGAGAGGTGAGGGGTTAACGGCCATCACACTGTTGTGAGAGGTGAGGGGTTAACGGCCATCACACTGTTGTGAGAGGTGAGGGGTTAACGGCCATCACACTGTTGAGAAAGGTGAGGGGTTACCGGCCATCACACTGTTGTGAGAGGTGAGGGGTTAACGGCCATCACACTGTTGTGAGAGATGAGGGGTTAACGGCCATCACACTGTTGTGAGAGGTGAGGGGTTAACGGCCATCACACTGTTGTGAGAGATGAGGGGTTAACGGCCATCACACTGTTGAGACAGGTGAGGGGTTAACAGCCATCACACTGTTGTGAGAGGTGAGGGGTTAAACGGCCATCACACTGTTGTGAGAGGTGAGGGGTTAACGGCCATCACACTGTTGTGAAAGGTGAGGGGTTAACGGCCATCACACTGTTGTGAGAGATGAGGGGTTAACGGCCATCATACTGTTGTGAGAGATGAGGGGTTAACGGCCATCACACTGTTGAGAAAGGTGAGGGGTTAACGGCCATCACACTGTTGAGAGAGATGAGGGGTTAACGGCCATCACACTGTTGAGAAAGGTGAGGGGTTAACGGCCATCACACTGTTGTGAGAGGTGAGGGGTTAACGGCCCTCACACTGTTGAGAAAGGTGAGGGGTTAACGGCCATCACACTGTTGAGAAAGGTGAGGGGTTAACGGCCATCACACTGTTGAGAGAGGTGAGGGGTTAACGGCCATCACACTGTTGAGAAAGGTGAGGGGTTAACGGCCATCACACTGTTGAGAAAGGTGAGGGGTTAACGGCCATCACACTGTTGTGAGAGGTGAGGGGTTAACGGCCATCACACTGTTGTGAGAGGTGAGGGGTTAACGGCCATCATACTGTTGAGAAAGGTGAGGGGTTTCGATGTGGGTCTTCCACCACTGCAAAGCTGTGCAGACTGATCAGCAGACGACATTCTGTGCCTGTCACTGCATGTACTCTCAGGGGGACCTAACTGGTCTAAGCGGAGCTTTGACGTTTATACGTCAATTGAACCGGAGGCGTGGACATACTGGTGGGACTTTTGCTGCCTTTTCTTCTTCTTCTTCTTCTTTCAGCATCATCACTGAAATGTCAAGTTTCATCAGCATCTTGATGTTGATCGTCCCCCAGACGAAGCTGCAGTGTGTCTGCAAGCCATTCTCTCCCTCTTGTTACCTTCCACCCCTCCTTTTATCCTTCATCCTCATGTGGCTTCTATTCATTACACGTGAGGCCAATAGGCAAGCTGCCTCTCTTGTCTATACAGATAACTTACATGCGCGGCTTCCCTATCTACCGCCGCTTGGTTTTGCTAAAACGACAGTCAGAGGTTCTATATGAACTACATGTTGATTAAGAAGAGAAGCAGTTCCTATTGCTTTGTTTTCACTTAGATCAAGAATTTCTTGCAAAGTGGTGGAGGTCAATGCGATTTCCCTTAGGTCTAGATTTTAAAAAAAAAAATGGTATGTGAGGTTATTCATCATCCTTGTTTTCCATAGTGGAAAACATCAACATCTGTGTGTGTGTGTGTGTGGTGTGCGTGTGTGTGTGTGTGTGTGTGTGTGTGTGTGTGTGTGTGTGTGTGTGTGTGTGTGAAATATCAGCTGTTTATCTGTTGCTGTAGGATACACCACCATCAAAAATGGTTCCGAGGAGTTCATTCGAGTCGATGATACTCATCTTCATTATTTCTTGAAATCAGTTCTTGCCTCTAATTGTTGAGGCTGTTGAATTAGTTCAGCAACAAATTCTGGTTGTCATTGTTATGTTTTTCACATCAGGTAATTTAGGCATTGTGGCAAGTTTTACCCATGAATCTTTGAAGTCATTACTATGGTTAGATGTTCACTGTCGTACTTTTACCTTCCTCTTTCAGCATTTTGGTTTAATCGTCGATTCAGATACAGCGTTGGGTCTTACGGTGCCGTTTTCAGCTGGCAAGCACAGCTTTGGTTTGTCTGTCCAGATTTCTTTAAAACGCTTCAGCTGGTCCATCCTGTGACCTGTCGTAAATAACATCTTTCAGTTTACATTGCTACAGAAGTTACCAAAAACCTCATTCTTGTCAGTTGTTGTGGTTCTTGTTGTTGTTGTTGTTGTTGCTAATCTTGGCGCAAGGAACGCCTCAGTGAAATGTACTATAGATATATTGTGTAATACAGCAAAAACATAATATTATACAAGAAAAAAAGATACACTATAATTCACGAAAAGCACAAAATAATTCGATAGGCCTACAAACACAACACAATAATAACATAACACAATGCAATACAACTATAGTGCAAAACAATACGATGCGATACGAACACGTCACTAGACGAGCACACAGGGGAGCGCATACCCCGATCAAGGTCGAACACCACTGCTTACCCTACACACATACAGACAGACACGGACACCACTGTTTACCCTACACACATACAGACAGACACGAACACCACTGTTTACCCTACACACCTACAGACAGACACGGACACCACTGTTTTCCTACACACATACAGACAGACACGAACACCACTGTTTTCCCTACACACATACAGACAGACACGAACACCACTGTTTTCCCTACACACTACAACAGACAGACACGAACACCACTGTTTACCCTACACACATACAGACAGACACGAACACCACTGTTTTCCCTACACACTACAGACAGACACGAACACCACTGTTTACCCTACACACATACAGACAGACACGAACACCACTGTTTTACCCTACACACATACAGACAGACACGAACACCACTGTTTACCCTACACACATACAGACAGACACGAACACCACTGTTTACCCTACACACATACAGACAGACACGAACACCACTGTTTACCCTACACACATACAGACAGACACGAACACCACTGTTTTCCCTACACACATACAGACAGACACGAACACCACTGTTTTCCCTACACACTACAGACAGACACGAACACCACTGTTTACCCTACACACTACAGACAGACACGAACACCACTGTTTACCCTACACACTTACAGACAGACACGAACACCACTGTTTACCCTACACACATACAGACAGACACGGAACACCACTGTTTTCCCTATACACATACAGACAGACACGAACACCACTGTTTTCCCTACACACATACAGACAGACACGAACACCACTGTTTACCCTACACACATACGACAGACAGACACGAACACCACTGTTTACCCTACACATACAGACAGACACGAACACCACTGTTTTCCCTACACACTTACAGACAGACACGAAACACCACTGTTTACCCTACACACACACAGACAGACACGAACACCACTGTTTACCCTACACACTTACAGACAGACACGAACACCACTGTTTTCCCTACACACATGACAGACAGACACGAACACCACTGTTTACCCTACACACACTACAGACAGACACGAACACCACTGTTTTCCCTACACACTTACAGACAGACACGAAACCACTGTTTTCCCTACACACTTACAGACAGACACGAACAACACACTGTTTTCCCTACACACATACAGACAGACACGAACACCACTGTTTACCCTACACACCTACAGACAGACACGAACACCACTGTTTTACCCTACACACATACAGACAGACACGAACACCACTGTTTTCCCTACACACATACAGACAGACACGAACACCACTGTTTTACCCTACACACAACAGACAGACACGAACACCACTGTTTTCCTACACACTACAGACAGACACGAACACCACTGTTTTCCCTACACACATACACACAGACAGACACGAACACCACTGTTTTCCCTACACACATACAGACAGACACGAACACCACTGTTTTCCCTACACACATACAGACAGACACGAACACCACTGTTTTCCCTACACACTTACAGACAGACACGAACACCACTGTTTTCCCTACACACATACACACAGACAGACACGAACACCACTGTTTTCCCTAC
>CM065733.1:2256477-2258623 GCA_033310375.1 Conus canariensis
TGAGCTGAACTTAATCATAATTATGACTCTTATCTTTCTTAAACCAAATATAAATGTTGTGTGTGTTGTGTGTGTTGTGGTGTGTGTGTGTGTGTGTGTGTGTGTGTGTGTGTGTGTGTGTGTGGGCTGATCTTCGTTCCCTTTTGTGACCCCAGACGTCTTTCTCTCCTCTCTCTCTCCTCCCTCTCCTCTCCTCTCTCTCTCTCTCCTCTCTCTTCCTCTCCCTCTCTCCCTTCTCTCCCTCTCTCTCCCTCCCTCTCCTCTCTCTCTTCTCTCTCTCCCTCTCTCTCTCCTCTCTCTCCCTCTCTTCTCTCTCTCTCCCTCTCCCTCTCTCTCTCTCCCTCTCTCTCCTCCTCTCTCCCCTCTCTCTCCCTCTCTCCCTCTCTCTCTCCCTCTCTACTCCCTCCCTCTCTCTCTCTCTCCCCCTTTCTCCTCTCCCTCTCTTCTCCTCTCTCTCTCTCTCCCTCTCTCTCTCTTCTCTCTCCCTCTCTCTTCCCCTCTCTCCTCCTCCCTCTCTCTCTCTCCCTCTCTCTCTCTCTCGTCTCCCTCCCCTCTCTCCCTCCCTCTCTCTCTCTCTCTCTCTTCTTCTCTCTCTCCCTCTCTCTCTCCCTCTCTCTCTCTCCCTCTCTCTCTCTCTCTCCCTCTCTCTCTCCCTCTCTCCCCCCTCTCTCTCTCTCTGTCTCTCTCTCTCTCCCTCTCTCTTCTCTCTCTCTCCCTCTCTCTCTCCCTCTTTTCTCTCTCTCTCTTCTCTCTCTCTTCTTCTCTCTCCCCCTCTCTGTCTCTGTCTCTCTCCTCTCCCTCCCTCTCTCTCTCTCTCTCTCTCTCTCTCTCTTTCGGACGGACAGAGGAGAGAGAGAGGAGAGGGGAGAGAGAGAGAGCGTTTTTGTTTTTTTTTTAAATCAGGAACAGCTCTCAGCCCCAGTCAACTGGGGAACCTTGCCCAAACTGAAACTTTAAGAACGGCAGTTGGGGATCCTCCTCACCGCCACCAACACTGAGCCATTACACCTGTCTCTCCTATTTCCCTCCCCTCTCCCTCCCTCCCTCCCTCCCTCGTTCAGCCCCCCTCCCCCCCTCCTCCAACCACTCCGTGTCACCTTCTCACCCCTTTATATTTATAATATATTTGAGAGAGAGAGAGAGAGAGAGAGAGAGAGAGAGAGAAAGAAAGAAAGGCAAAGAACCTGAAGAACGCAGCCGCTCGCTCCCTCTCCCTCTACTCCTCTCTGTCTCTCTCTGACCCCTTTCCCATTTTCCTCTCCACTCCCCCACTCTCAACACCCCCACACCCCACACACACACACACACACACACACAACACACAGAGGCAAGCAAGCAAGCAAGCGCACACACGCACACAACACACACACAACACACACACACACACACACACACACATACAGAGAGAGAGAGAGAGAGAGAGAGAGAGAGAAAGAGGCAAGCGCGAGCGCGAGCACACACACACACACACACACACAACACACACACACACACACACACCACACACAACACGCACACACACCACACACACACACACACACACACACAACACACACATACACACACACCCCACACACACAACACACACACACACACATACACACACACACACACACACACACACACACAACACCACACACCACACACACAGAAAAAAAGCGCGCACACACACACGCGTACACACGCACAACACATACACACACACACACACACACACACACACACACACACACAAGCAAGCAAGCAAACAAGCAAGCAAGCGCGCCCCACACACACACACACCACACACACACACACACACACATACATACACGCACACACACACACACAGAAGCAAGCAAGCAAGCGCACACACACACACACACACACACACACACATACACAACACACACACACACACACACACACACACACAGAGGCAAGCGCGCGCGCACACACACACACACACACACACACAACAACACACACACACAAAACACACACACACACACCCCACACACAACACACAACACACACAACACACACAGAAACAAGCGCGCGCACACACACGGATACACACGCACAACACACACACACAACACACACACACACCAAAACACACACACACACACACACACACACACGCATACTTAAGTACGCATGCAAG
>CM065733.1:2271223-2286223 GCA_033310375.1 Conus canariensis
GTCTTCTGTCTCGTCTGTCTGTCTGTCTGTCTGTCTTTCTTTCTCCTCGTCTGTCTGTCTGTCTGTCTTCTTCTGTTGTCCGTCTGTCTGTCTCTGTCTCTCTCTTCTCTCTCTCTCTCTTCTCTCTCTCTCTCTGTCTCTCTCTCTCTGTCTCTCTCTGTCTCTCTCTCTCTGTCTCTCTCTCTCTCTCTCTCTCTCTCTCTCTCTCTCTCTCCTTCCCCTTATCTCTCTCTCTCTCCTTCTCTTCTCTCTCTCTGTCTCTCTCTCTGTCTCTCTCTGTCTCTCTCTCTCTGTCTCTCTCTCTCTCTCCTTCCCCTTATCTCTCTCTCTCTCTGTCTCTCTCTCTCTCTCTCTCTCTCTCTTTTCTCCTCCCTTCCCCCCTCTCTCTCTCCTGCTTCTGTCTCTTTGCACTTTATGCTACCATCCCTCCCTCCCTCTGTCTCGCTCTCTCTCCCCCCTCTCCTCTCTCTCTCTCTCTCTCTCTCTCTCTCTCTCTCTCTCTCTCTCTCTCCGGATGAAATTATCGGCGAGTTGCTGAAAAATGCTGGTGATCGAGTAATTGACTTCTTTGTTAAACTGTTTAACACTCTGTTTGATAAGGGAGTATTCCCAGATAACTGGACAGAAACCATTGTCTTACCTTTATTTAAAAAAAGGTAATGTAGACGATCCCGGTAATTATAGAGGGATATCATTATGTAATACAAGCAGTAAAGTTTATAGTTCTATAGTAAATAATAGGATTCAAGAATGGATTGAGCTGCATAATATCACAGGGGAATATCAAGCGGGGTTTAAAAGGGGATACTCCACCATTGATCACATGTACACATTATTAGCTTTAATCCAAAAACAGTTTTGCTTTAACCGTAAACTCTATGTCGCCTTTATTGACTTTGAGAAAGCTTTTGACTCTATAGAAAGGAATCTACTGTGGCCTATTCTGGTAAAAAATGGTATCAAAGGAAAACTCCTTCGGTGTATTCATAGCATGTATACTACAGTCAGAGCTAGAATTCGCTCGGGTGCAAAATTGACAGATTACATAAACTGTACCCGGGGGGTAAAACAAGGGGATGTTACAAGTCCAGTGCTGTTCTCTTTATTTATAAATGAATTAGCAATAGAAGTGATTAGAAATGGGAGGCATGGTGCAACATTTATGCATGATTACTTTGAACTATTTATATTACTTTTGGCAGATGACATAGCTCTTCTGTCGGAAACAATAGTTGGGCTACAGACGCAACTAAATAGTCTACATAGGGCAGCAACAGCACTCCATCTGAATGTGAATATGAATAAAAGTAATATAGTTGTATTTAGAAAAGGTGGGTACTTAGCAGCTAGTGAACATTGGACTTATAATGGAATCCTTATGCCTGTTGTTAATGTTTATAAATATTTAGGCATCTATTTTTCAACACGGTTGAGATTTACTGTTTCTTGTAAGAACCTTGCCTGCAGAGCAAAGCATGCGTTGTTATGCATATTGCATAAATTACTAAGTTAAAATGCAATTCTCTTGCTGTATATTTAAAACTATTTGACTCGCAGATACAACCCATTGTTCAGTATGGTGCTGAATTGTGGGGGCTAAGTAATGCTGCACACTTTTGTGAAAAAGTACATCTCTTTGCTCTGAAAAAATTTTTAGGAGTTCAGTTACAAACACCGAATGACCTTGTGTATGGTGAGACAAATAGATACCCTGTTTACATAAATTCTGCCGTTAGGTGCATGCACTACCGGTTAAAGTTGACAAGAATGGATGAGTCAAGATTACCGCGAAAAGCGTATAGAACATTATTGAGTTAGACTCTCGTGATAAGACAAACTGGGCGTCTGACATTCGCTGTAAGTTATACATGTTTGGTTTTGGTTATGTGTGGTTAAACCAAGGCGTTTAGGGAGTGGAACAGTTTATTGCTGACTTTAAAGAAAGACTTGTACTTTGCAGATGGCAAGAATGGGATTTTCATGTCAAGAATAGTGACAGATTTAGTGTATATAAGACTTTTTGCACAATAGCAATAGATAAAATGCATTTAACGTTAAATCTAGACAGACGTATCAAGATTATTACAACAAGATTCAGACTGGGTATTTCAGATATTGCTGTACATAGATGTCAATACAAACAACATACCCTGTTGATTTGATTTGTCCATTGTGTAAAGAAGAGAAAGAAGATGAAGTGCATTTTGTTCTGTGCTGTCCTTCACTAAACGAAATAAGAGAACGTTATATACATTTGAAATACTACAGATTTCCAAGTCTTTTCAGATTAAGCTTACTTCTAGCTTCCAATAATGAACGAACAACTAGAAATCTGTCCATTTACCTATACAAAGCATTTAAGTTAAGATCTGTTCTTGTTTCTTAATGTAAAGCATCGAATCAGTTTTTGAACGTGTAAAATATCGAATGATTTTCAGATGCACCCCTTCACGAGGGGCAATGGCCTATTTGTGAATAAAATATCCGTATCCGTATCCGTATCCGTCTCTCTCTCTCTCTCTCTCTCTCTCTCTCTCTCTCTCTCTCTCTCTCTCTCTCTCTCTCTCTCTCTCTCTCATACCAGCACAGCGAGGTGATTTCTCTTCTCCTCACAGACGTCAGACTGCAGTGTGGTACAGAGTGACCCCTGGTCCTCATGTGTCAGGGAATCCATCAGACACATCTGGACCCACATCAACAGCAGCCACATGTGTACACCCCCCCCTCCCCCTGCCCCCTCCCCCCCTTCCCCTCCCTACCCTGTACACCTCTCCTTCCCTTAGTGCTCCACTTACTTCCTCCATCCCTCATTCCACTTCTGTATTACCGCCCTCCTCCCCCCCCCCTCCCCCTCCCCTCCCCCCCCTCCCCCGCAGCGCGTCCATCGCTTCCCTTTGTCACTGTTTGTCTGCATGTTACGTCTATCTGTCTGTCTGCTTCTCTGTCTGTCTGTTTCTCTGTCTGTCTGTCTGTTTCTCTGTCTGTCTGTCTGTTTGTCTGTCTGTTTCTCTGTGTCTGTCTCTGTCTGTCTGCTTCTCTGTCTGTCTGTCTGTCTCTCTGTCTGTCTGTCTGTTTCTCTGTCTGTCTGTCTGTTTCTCTGTCTGTCTGTTTGTCTCTGTCTGTCTGTCTGTCTGTTTCTCTGTGTCTGTTTGTCTATCTGCCTGCCTCTCTCTCTCCCTCTCTCTCTCTCTCTCTCCCTCCCTCTCTCTCTCTCTCTCTCTCTCTCTCTCTCTCTCTCTCTCTGGCTAACTATTTTTGTATCCGAAACCGAAGAAATGATAATATCACTTTCAAAATTTATTGTAGAAGCAAATAATACGAGGAACAAGAGACTGTCATCCGAACGTCATCATAATGGAAAAAAAAAAGAAAAAAAGATGATGATGGTTAACCAAAGAATCTGATTTTTTTTATTAACGTAAAGAAAGGGGTACTAGGAAGAAAAGAAAGAAAAGAAAAAAAATAAGAAGGAAGGAAAAGAAAGAACGATAGAAAGAAAAATAGCTATGGTAGGGGAAGGGAAAGACAGGGACTGAAAAAAAAAAAGATAAATAACTACTCGAAATTTTGATTTGCGCTTAGTATTTAAAGACTTACAGATGGATGGTCGGGTCTGGCATTTATGATTATGATGATTATCATTTCTTTGTATTGTGTGCGTGCGTGCGTGCGTGCTGCGTGCGTGCGTGCGTGCGTGCGTGCGTGCGTGCGCGCGCGCGCGCGCGCGCGTGGTGTGTGTGTGTGTGTGTGTGTGTGTTGTGTGTGTGTGTGTGTGCATTGGATGTAGAATGTTACCTTAGATTAGAAATGGCTCATGGTTAAATTATTCGTGTGAGTGGGCGCGCTCGCGCGCGTGTGCGGAAGTGCGTGAGTATTTTCCCCTTTACTCGTTGCTAAGATTATTCTGCTAGTTTGTAAATTGTTCCCCTTGGCACTCAGGCTGCAAAACGCTAATGCCAACTGAAAAAAATGTGTCAGTATCAGTGTCTCTTTGCCTCTCTCTCTCTCCTCTCTCTCTCTCTCTCTCCTCTCTTTCTCTCTCTCTCTCTCTCTCTCTCTCTCCTCTCATTTGGATGGAATCGATGTATTTACCAACGTCTGTGCATTATACCCTTTTGGGTCTCTTTCTGACTCGTTTTTTTAAATGGGCTTTACAAGTCGAAACAGTATTCACCCATTCGTCTTCATCTTCGTCTTCCTCTGTCTCTGTCTCTGTCTCTGTCTCTGTTCTCTCTCTCTCTCTCTCTGTCTCTGTCCTCTCTCTCTCTCTCTCTCTCTCTCTCTCTCTCTCTCTGACACATAAACATGTAACTTCCCTGCCACCTCTCTCTCTTTGTCTCTGTCTCTGTCTCTCTCTGTCTCTCTGTCTCTGTCTCTGTCTCTCTCTGTCTCTCTCTCTCTGTCTCTCTGTCTCTCTCTCTCTCTCTCTGTCTCTCTCTGACTCTCTCTGTCTCTGTCTCTGTCTCTGTCTCTCTGTCTCTGTCTTCTCTCCTCTCTCTCTCTTCTCTCTCCTCTCTCTCTCTCCTCTCACTCCGACAAATAGACATGTAACATCCCTGCCACCTCTCTCTCTCTCTCTCTCTCTCTCTCTCTCTCTCTCTCTCTCTCTCTCTCTCTCCTCTCTCTCTCCATGCTTTACAATATCGTTTTTGTCAATGTGTAATCCACCCCATCATAAGGGGCTGTGGCCTATAATGATTAAATCATCCGTATCCGTATTCGTATCTCTCTCCATGTTTCCGACAAATAAACATGTACCTTCTCTGAGCGCCCCCCCCCCCCCCCCCCGCCCCCCTGCCCCCACCCTCCCCTCTCACCTCCTACTACCCCTCCCCTTTCCCCTTTTCCTACCCTTAGCAAACTGAGCCCTACACTTTGAACAGGACCCTGGTAGGGAGATAACATGTTCCACTGTATTACTGAGCCCTACACTTTGAACAGGACCATGGTAGGGAGATAGCAAACTGAGCCCTACACTTTGAACAGGACCCTGGTAGGGAGATAACATGTTCCACTGTATTAACTGAGCCCTACACTTTGAACAGGACCCTGGTAGGGAGATAACATGTTCCACTGTATTAACTGAGCCCTACACTTTGAACAGGACCCTAGTAGGGAGATAACATGTTCCACTGTATTAACTGAGCCCTACACTTTGAACAGGACCCTGGTAGGGAGATAACATGTTCCACTGTATTAACTGAGCCCTACACTTTGAACAGGACCCTGGTAGGGAGATAACATGTTCCACTGTATTAACTGAGCCCTACACTTTGAACAGGACCCTGGTAGGGAGATAACATGTTCCACTGTATTAACTGAGCCCTACACTTTGAACAGGACCCTGGTAGGGAGATAACATGTTCCACTGTATTAACTGAGCCCTACACTTTGAACAGGACCCTGGTAGGGAGATAACATGTTGCCACTGTATTAACTGAGCCCTACACTTTGAACAGGACCCTGGTAGGGAGATAACATGTTCACTGTATTACTGAGCCCTACACTTTGAACAGGACCCTGGTAGGGAGATAACATGTTCCACTGTATTAACTGAGCCCTACACTTTGAACAGGACCCTGGTAGGGAGATAACATGTTCCACTGTATTAACTGAGCCCTACACTTTGAACAGGACCCTGGTAGGGAGATAACATGTTCCACAGTATTACTGAGCCCTACACTTTGAACAGGACCCTGGTAGGGAGATAACATGTTCCACTGTATTAACTGAGCCCTACACTTTGAACAGGACCCTGGTAGGGAGATAACATGTTCCACTGTATTACTGAGCCCTACACTTTGAACAGGACCCTGGTAGGGAGATAACATGTTCCACTGTATTAACTGAGCCCTACACTTTGAACAGGACCCTGGTAGGGAGATAACATGTTCCACTGTATTAACTGAGCCCTACACTTTGAACAGGACCCTGGTAGGGAGATAACATGTTCCACTGTATTAACTGAGCCCTACACTTTGAACAGGACCCTGGTAGGGAGATAACATGTTCCACTGTATTAACCACCACTGCCAGTAGCGTCATTTCACCCGGGGGCCGGAATAGCTCAGTTGGTAGAGCGCCGGACTCGTAATCCAAGGGTTGCGGGTTCGAATCTCCGCCGGGCCGTTTCGATACAGGGGGATTTTACCCTCGGAGTTAACATTGGTTCTGACTCCATTTCCCATACAGTCCTTCGAATGAGACTATAAACCGAGGTTCCGTGTGTGAACGCACGCATAACATCTAGCACACACGTAAAATCCCATCACCAACTTTCGGAAGAGAAGGCCAGTTTGGCCGTTGGTATGAATGACATGTTACACATAACATGCACTTTCCCCGAAGATGGAGTATGGCTGCCTTAATGGCGGGATAAAAAAAAAACGGTCATGCACACAAAATCCACTCCCTTTGTTGGGTAGATGGGATTAATACTTGCCTGTCTCTACAGGGAGTGTCCGCAGGAGTATCAGCCTGCGTACGCAGAAGAAGAATAAGAATAAGTCATTTTACCTGCTGCACCAAGAAGGCCAGAGTACTAGCTTGCAGTCAGACTTCGCGGATTCCAGTTCTTCTGGTGTGTGTTGCGGCACCAAATGTCAACCCCGTACAAAATCTTCACCCCGGTGAAAAAGAAAAAAGAAAAAAAAATCCTGCAGAAAATTTTTTTCTCTCTTCTATGCACTGCTAAATAAGTGTGTGTGTGTGTGTGTGTGTGTGTGTGTGTGTGTGTGTGTGTGTGTGTGTTGTCTGTGTGTGTCTGTGTGTGTCTGTGTGTGTCTGTGTCTGTGTGTGTCTCTGTGTCTGTGTCTGTGTCTGTGTGTATGTGTTTGTATACGTGAGTGTGTGTGTGTGTGCGTGTGTGTGTGTGTGTGTGTGTGTGTGTGTGTGTGTGTGTGTGTGTGTGTGTGTGTGTGTGTGTGTAGAGAGAGAGAGAGAGAGAGAGAGAGAGGAATGAACACAGACCGACCGACAGACAGACAGACAGACAAACAGAGGAATGAACACAGACAGACAGACAGACAAACAGACCGACAGACAGACAGGCAGACAGGAAGGCACAACTAACAACTGGGCATATATGAAATACCACAAGCGCTATGTGAGGTTCGTTACTGGTTCAACTTCACCAACTAAACAACCACAGAGTGTACTGTGGATGGGAATGTGTGTGATTTGTAGCTTGACTGTATTTCCTTCCATTCCTTCTGAAATGATGAGTAGATCGACACGCATACTCTCTGTCTGTCTGTCTGTCTGTCTGTCTTTCTGTCTGTCTGTCTGTCTGTCTGTCTGACTGTCTCTCTGTCTGTCTCTCTCCTCCTCCTCCTCCTCCTCCTCTCTTTCTCTCCCTCCCTCTCTCGCTATCCTCCTCCCCCTCCCTCCCTCTCTCTCTCCCTCTCTTCCACATCCCTCCCTTTCTCTCTCTCCCCTTCCCCTCCTCCCTCCTCTCTCTCTCTCTCCCCCCCGTCTCCTCCTCCTCCTTCCCTCCTCTCTCCCTCCTTCTCTCTCTCCCTCTCTCTTCCCCCCCACACACCCTCCATCCCCCCTCTCTCTCTTCCCCCTCCCCGTCTCTCTCTCTTCCTCCCTCCCGCCCTCTTCTCTTTCTCTCTCTCCTGCTTCTGTCTCTCTGCACTTTACGCCACCTCTCTCTCTCTCTCACACACACACACACACACACACACACACACACACACACACACACACACACACACACATACACACACACACACACACACACACACACACACACACACACACACACACACACACACACAGTGAAGTGATTTCTCTTCTCCTCACAGATGTCAGACTGCAGTGAGAAACAGAGTGACCCCTGGTCCTCATGTGTCGGGGAATCCATCAGACACATCTGGACCTACATCACCATCAACAGCAGCCACATGTGTACCCCCTCCGCCTTCACCCCTCCTCTCCTCCCCTTCCTTGCGGCTCTGTCACTCCCTACCCTCCCCCTACTCTCTCTCTCTCTCTCTTCCCTGTCTATCTGCCTTCTGTACCGTGTCTTAGAAGTTGCTCCGTGTGTTCTGGTTGTGTTCTTCTTTCGTTCTTGTGGCTGTGGCTTTCTCCTGCGCTCAGGCTTAGGATGGGTCAGTCAGTTTCTCGAGTCGGTGACGGTGCAGTCCTGGACCAGCAAAGTTCCCAAGATGGCGCAGCCCGATCTTAACTTCCAGGCGCCGGAAGTGCAGCTGGGCCGGAACTGCTGCCCCCTGTCGGACATGTTCTCGCTGGGCATGGTGGTGTGCGCCGTGTACAACGCTGGACAGTCCCTCATCGCCGCTGACCACAACCCTCAGCTCTACGTCAAACAGTTGGACCAGGTGAACGACATGTTCGGGGTGGTGGCCCACAAGATGCCCATGAACCTTGTGGACCCCGTGGAAAAAATGATCAACAAGGACGTCCGTTACAGGCCTTCCGCCCAGCTGTTTTCAGTGCTGAAGTACTTCAGTGACCCGGTAGCGGTCAGCTTGCACGCGCTGGCCTGCACGGACCGCCGTGATCCCGGGGCCGGGCCGACGCCTACTCCAGTCTGTCGGTCGTCATCCCCCAGATCCCCAGGAAAGTGCTGTACAAACACGTGGTGCCCTCCCTGATAGACGAGTGCAAGCAGAGTGACTCCGTGCTCTTCGCCCTGCCCGCCCTCATCAACGTCATCGACTTTGCCAGCAAGGAGGACTACTGCGACATCATCCTCACCCACTTCTGTGCCATCCTCACCCTGCCCAAGCCTGTCCAGGCCACAGTGTATATACTCAACCGTCTGGACACCATCCTGCCCAAAACGCCCCTGGAGGAGATCCGCACGGAAATCCTGCCCATGGTCTTCAACTGCCTCGACTCCTCTTCTCTGGTTGCTCAGGAAGCAGCCATCGGTGCTATAGGAGTGGTGAAGGAATACTTGGACGACAACATACTGAGGAAGATGGTGCTACCCAAAGCCAAAGCTCTATTCTACCGCTCCACAAATGTCAAGATGAGGATCAACGCCCTGTCGTGCATGGACCATCTGCTGGACAGCCTGGACAAGATGCTCATCCTGGACGACGTCCTTCCCTTCCTCACGGACATCAACTGTCAGGACCCTGATGTCGTCATCGCTGTCGTCAATATCTACAAACACATGCTTAGCGAGAAACGATTCGGACTGACTCACAATCTGCTGGCCAGTAAAGTCATGCCCTCCCTCATCCCCCACACCGTCAACCCTGGCCTTAATTTGGAACAGTTCACCTGTCTGATGGAGGTACTGAGGGACATGTTGGACCAGGTGGACAAACAACGGCGCAACACGATGAAACTGGAGGAAGTCACCATTTCCGTCCCCAACAGGTTCCATCAGATCACATTCCAAAGACCTGGTACTGTGAGGCTCCGGGCAGTGTGCTGTATGCGAGTGAGGTGCAGCATCGAATCAACCACCATCAAGGACATGTTTGTTTTGATATTTTTCCTGTCATGGCTGCTGCTTGTTTCCGGAGACATACAGAGTAATCCTGGTCCAACAGATGTGTACAATCGTCAGTATAGACGAGACCACACCAAGAATTTCTGTGACTACTCAAACTACAACCAGGCTTTCGACCCAGTCCAGCAACACAGTTCAAACAACTCACAAGGTTCTGACGTCTGCCCTGATTTCTCTGTAACACAGGTCCAGAAAAGAATGCTACACCTTGCAGGTTACCCATGGACTCACAGGGAGGCCACCTATCATCAGGGTGCTTACCCACCCGAAGATGGGCTTGCTAGTTCATTGGACCAACTGCATGAATGGTGTTGCTCCCTTCAAGAGCAGCATGAGAAACTAAAACAGCAAACAGAACTTATTCTGAGGAGATGCAGATTTCTTGAAGAACAGTGTCAGAGCTTGCAGCAATGGAACGATTACCACTGTGACGCTAGCAAGAAAGCTGAAGAGGAGATCGACCACCTGGAATCATTCTCGAGGCGAAACAACTTAAGATTTTTCCACGTATATGAAGGCCCAAATGAGAGCCCCCTACAGTGCACCCGCAAAGTTGTTCAGCTTCTGAACAGATTTTTCCCTGACAAGAAACAATGGACAGTCGATGACATAGAACGTGCCCATCGCACGGGTCACAAGACCGAGGACTGGAACAACCCCAGACCCATCATCGCCTGCATCCACCGCTGGAACGATAAACTCAATATTCTTCAGGCAAACGAGAGCAGGAAAGAAATGGCTGTCTTCATTGGTGTCAGAGTGGCCGCCGACCTGACTCATCGACAGAGCCAAGCTCTCAAGAAAGAAAAGGCAGCAGGAAGAAGCGTCTATTTCTGGAAGGGTCGTCTGCAACACAGACAGTCTCGGCAGCAAGTCAGGAACCATAGGAAATCACTTCCTAAAGACAGCCCTGTTGAGTCTGCAGTCAGAGGAAGAAGGAGCGCGGCAGAAGCTGACAGCAGGAAGACAATGGGGAAGAGACAGTCAGATCCAGAAATAACTGGTGGTATACCCCAAGGAGAGGACCTGATTCAACTCACGTCCAGTCATCTCCATGGAGAGCAGACCAGTGGTCAGACCAGCCAGGTAATCTGCAGCCTGAACAGCCATCCACCCCACCCCTATGACATGAACGCACTTCCGACACTCCAGAGTCAGAAGCCGAAGGTCAATAACAGATACCTTTCATCTGCGGAGCATGAGAGTACCACAGACAGCACAGCTGAAAAAAGACTTGATACACACCAACAAGAAGAGGTCATACTCAGCTCAACTGCAGCTGGCAAAGACAATGTTCAGACAACATATGTTACTGTGGACAGTAACCAGAAGGCTCACCCATCGACCTGTCAGTCCCAGATGTCTTCCACGCCCGCAAAACCCCAGCCTCAACGTAACCCCCAACCAAGGTACCGGCGAAAAATTGACCAGTGGGGGTGAGACTGATAGAGGAAGGTAGAAATGACATGTCCCCCAATGACTTGTTGGTATCCCCTGTCAATGTGTCTCCTACAGCCCCATCCCACAGTGATGATGCCCATGTAGGGAACACGCTGGTGACTGACAAAACCCCTTCACACCAGGATGTTCATCAAGCAATAGACGTTGAGCACTCCAACTCCCTGGTACTAACTGATTGTACCCCAGGGGGTCATTCTGCTCAGATCCCACGAGTTGTGTCTGAACCTGTACCGACTATACCCTCACCCTTAGACACTCCAGACAGCAGTTTGACTCTTGTGAAACAGGCAGTGGCAGTGGGAATGAAGCAAGGTGACGTTGAGAGCCAATCACCTGCCATCTTGCAAGCATGTAGCTTGCCACAGGTGAAGTCCACGGCACAAAACTGTTCTATGGTGACTGAAACTCCTAAAACAGCAGGTCGTCTTACCCGAAGCAAAACGAGGTGCAGACAAATGCAGGTTACTGAGAGCTTTAACCGCATCAGTACAATGGGAAGGGGGAAAGGAGATAGTATGATGGCGGACAGAGGGGAAGGAGGGAATGGAAGAGGTGACAGTAGTGCAGGAAGGGAAGGGGGACAGGGGAGGGAGAGGGGTGAAAGTGTTACGGGGGGAAGAGGGGCAGGGAAGAGTGAAGGGGAGGAAGGGGTGATGGGAGGCAGAGGGGGAAGGCAAGTGGAGAGAGTGGATGGAGAGATGGGAGGCAGACAGACAGAAGGCATCATGGAGGAGACAAATGTTGGTGGGGGAAGGGAAACTGGCGGGGGTGGAAGAGGGGAAGATGGAAACACTAAATGACGGGGAGGCCGAAGCCGTAACTATATCAATATATGTACGTGGAATTGCGAAGGTTTGATGCAAAAACTGGATATACCAGACGTTGTGTCAACTCTTTTGTCTTTTGATATCTTTTCATTGAATGAAACATTCATATACCTGGATACGATTTCATTTTTGCCTTTTATTGATTATAATGTATTTGCGTCAAAAGCTGTTAAATTGTCAAATCAAGGGCGTAGTTCAGGTGGAGTGTGTGTGTTTGTGCATAAGTGGTTGTCACAATTTGTTAAGAGCATTGATACACATTTGGACCAAGTTATTATTTTGCAACTTGATCGAAAGTTATTAGAAACAGATAAGCCAATTTTTCTTATTTGTACATATATTCATCCATATGATAGCAGATACTGGACACAGACAGAGCATGGGTATGGGATTGAAATCATTGAACAATGTTTGATGGACTTGTATGAACGTTACGAGGATTTCTATATTATAATATGTGGTGACCTGAATGCAAGGACAGGATGTATGAATGCATCACTACAGAATGAACTGTTTACGGACAATGTGTGGAAATCGGATAAAGAAGATACAGATCAGATGCTTACTCGGCATTCTGAGGATAAAGAAGTAACAGGTTTTGGGCGAGATTTATTGAATTTATGCACAGCGTTTGAATGTATCATTCTCAATGGTCTAAGTAATTATGATTTTGATGAATCACTCACTTTTGTATCGAGCAATGGAGGGAGCACAATTGATTACTTTATAACTTCAAGTGGTTTATGTTTACAGAATTATATTAGTTCTTTAAATATTCTGTCCTCTATTGATTCATCACATTTACCTGTTTGTATCAAACTGTTAACCACCCTGAATTCTCAGGCAAACATGGACAGCCAAGGTAAGAAAGCAAAGAAGTGGATGGAAAAGCAATGTTCGGATAAGTCATTAGAGCAACAGTTCATTGAAAATGTCAATACAAAGGAAATGCAAGATATGTACTTACAAGCTCTAGCACATATTGATAATGATGTAAATCAAGCTGTAACCTTGTTTTCTAGAACTTTGGTACTAAGTAGTAACTGCATGAAAAAATGTGTCTGTATTGATAAAGAGATTAAACCTCCACAGTGGTTTGATGCTGAATGTAGACAGTTTAAGGTAAAAGCAAGGAATTCGTTGTTGATACTGAGGAAATCAAACAAAGCAAGGCAATTAACTTATACTGTGTCAAATACACAACAATCAGAGGAAAGGAGGCAATTTGTTCAGGATAGGAAGGAGTACAAAACAATGATAAAAAGAAAAAAGAGCAGCTTTAAACGTGAAAAAGCTAGAAAACTTGCAAGTTTTGGCAAAGACAGTAAATCATTTTGGAAAGAAGTTAAATTCATGTCTGGTAAGAAAAGGGCTCGCATTTGTCCTGAAATTTCTGACCAGCAATGGCTTCACTACTTTAAAAGCCTATTCAATGTTCCAGAAATAAAAACATTTGATTTTAGCCTTGAAAGTTATGAATCAGAATGCAGTGATTTAAACTCACCTATTTATGAAAGAGAAGTTTATGAGGCAGTTCATAAACTGAAAAATGGAAAAGCATGCGGTATTGATGGAATTACTCCAGAAATGCTAAAACTATGTAGTGAGCAATCAGTCATATTCATGACAAAATTATTTAATAATCTTTTCGAGAAAGGTCAGTATCCTGAGGAATGGACAAAATCCATTATAGTACCAATTTTTAAGAAAGGTGATAAAACAGTGACAGATAATTACAGAGGTGTATCATTACTGAGTTTAATGAGTAAATGCTATACTAATATTCTCAACAAGAGATTAGTGAACTTTATTGAAACAAATAAGAAGCTAACAGAGTCCCAAGCAGGTTTCAGAAAGGGGTATTCTACATTTGACCACATTTTTACCTTGAATGCAATCATTCAGAAATGTTTTTCAAAGAAAGGAGGAAAGCTTTTTGCATGTTTTGTGGACCTGAGAAAAGCGTTTGATTCAGTACAACATGGATCATTATTTGAGATTCTGATAAAAACAGGAATTCATGGTAAATTTATTAAGGCAATAAGGGTTATTTATAAATCAGCTCTTTCATGCGTCAGAATAGAGGATCGTGTAACTGATTTTTTTGATTGTCCTGTTGGGGTGAGACAAGGCCCAGAACTTTTTTCGATTTTTATAAATGAAATTGCTATGGCAGTGGAAGAAAATGGAATACATGGTATCCAGTTGTTACCAGGTTATGTTGAGCTATGTATACTTTTGTTTGCTGATGATATAGTCCTGCTGTCCGACACCGCTAAAGGTCTACAGAATCAAATTGATGTACTGAACGAATCTTGCAAAAAGCTATTTCTGAATATTAACAAAGACAAAACAAAGGTTATGGTATTTCGAAAAGGAGGGTTTCTAGGCAAAAACGACAAATGGAATATAAATGGAGATTCTTTAGAAGTAGTAAATGAATATAACTATCTTGGTTTTGTGTTTACAACCAAAATGAGTATACTGAAGTGTGTTGATGCTCTGGCGGTGAAGGGCAGAAGAGCTTGCATTGAATGTGTGAAACATATTGGCAGATTGCATGATATTTCAAAATCTTGTTTTTTCAAAATATTTGACACTCAAGTACAACCTATATTACTGTATGCAGCTGAAATGTGGGGTATGAATAGATTAGACAACATTGAAAAGGTTCACAGTTATGCATGTAAACGATTTTTACGAGTCCCATTAAAAGTACCAAATAAGTTTGTTCTTGGGGAAACAGGAAGGCACCCATTATATGTGAATAGTTATTTTAGATGTATTAAATATTGGCTTAGAATTCTAAAGATGGACACGACTAGAATCCCAAGGATGGCATATGCAATGCTTTGGAAATTAGATGAAAGGGGCAAAGTTTGTTGGGCAAGTCAGATCAGAAACATTGTGTTCAGAATGGGGTTTGGGCATGCATGGATAAATCAAGGTGTAGGATGTGAAAAGACTTTTCTCTCTTTATTCAAACAAAGACTGAAAGATAATTATTTACAAGAATGGGAGGAATCTATTATGAATAAAGATATATACAGAAATTATCGGCTTTTTAAAACAACCCTAGAAAGCGAACCTTATTTCCAGTTTTTAGATATCAGATGCTTCCGTGACGGACTTGTGAAATTAAGACTGGGGGTACTACCAATAAATGGTTCTTCATTTAGGAGAATATTTAGTGAAAACCTAAACTTTGCTTGTTCAACA
>CM065733.1:2298723-2308723 GCA_033310375.1 Conus canariensis
CGAAATCTCAGCAGATATTTGACCAGCGTAGACGTAGATGTAGAGGGGGGAAAAAAACGACTGTAATGATTCTTGTTCAAATGGTTTATTCATTTTAACAGTCCGTTTTGAAATAATCAACGGATATTCCACCCAGCTTGAAACCAAACGTTGGGGAATAACTATTGCCGAGGATGGTTGTTGACAAGCGCTTCAAAGCCAGTTTTTGTTGTTGTTGTTGTTGTTGTTTGTTGCTGTTTATTTGTTTGTTTCATAACTACCAACCAACAAGGATAAGAGGAAACAAAGAAAGAGTTGGTGACACTGCTTTGAGAAAACTTGCGGCTTCAGATTGTTTTGTTTGGGTTTTTTTTCACAGTACTTTCAATTTGACTTGCTATCCCCCCCCCCCCCCCCCCCCCCCCCCCTCCACTCCCAAACCCCCACTGCTCCATCCCCTCAATGCTTCCTACAGACTGTTCGTTGTTCGAAACCGAAGGCCAAATTAGCGATAGACTGACTTATGCACCAACAATGTGCGTTAATGAACTTCATTGGTCATTTTCAACCGTATTTTAGCATCCAGTCAGCCTGTAAGCCCATCTGTAGGCGAGTGGACTTGACCTGTCACGACGTTTTTTTCCCCTCCAGTGGTACCCTTGGTTCTGAAGGGCAAAGAAAAAGAAAAGAAAAAGAGAAAGAAAGAGAGGAAAGGACACATTTTGACCTGGAGATAGATGAGAGATAGTAAGAACACCAAAAAAAACAACACATCTTTACCAGGAGGTAGAAATGGAGATAGATCAGAAACAGTGAGAACTCCAAAGAAAGAACTCATCTTTACCCAGAGGTAGATGAAAAACAGACAGACAGAAACCCAGCTTGAGCATTCTTCCTGTGTTTTGCAACGACAAGAAAGAAAGTGTGAAAAAAAAAAAGAACCGATTTGTCAACGACAGTGCAATACGATCACCCGTGTACCACTTTGCGGATTCCTTTTCTTTCTGTTCCTGGTATCACAAACAAAAACGAAGAAGAACTACAGTAATACAGATGTTGGTCAGCTGCCGCATGTCATAGTTCACTCACAGTGCTGATTAATAAAGAGTTCGTGATGGTATTCATGACTGAGATTGAATTTCAAAAGAAAATCGTCGAAGCCAAACCCCCCACCCCCTACCCCCACTCCTCGAAAACAAATCGAGGACAACCAGAAATAATGGAACACGAACAAATAAAGAACGAAAATGGCAATATAACTTCAACAAACTGTGGCCCTAAAATTCAAACCCGCAAGACCGAAGAAAAGGCTTAAATTCTACTCTGATTGTGCGCTCCAGAATTACAAAACCAGAATGAGAGCAACCCTATTCTGTGAACGAACAGAAAGGTGTCCTCACTTTGTCACGAGCAGTTGGAAGGAAATCGCAAGGGAATCTTTATCTGCTGAAACGGGTGAGCCCCGCATCTAAGCTACCTCCTTCAAACATGACATCACCGCTGTGAGAAATGACGTGAACACAGCTGAAATGTGTCACAAATAGCTAAAAAATACTCCCCACGGAACAGTGCGCGCGTAGCAGACTGTGGATCACGTTGTTTGGGTGCCTTATCATCATCATCATCATCATCATCATCATCATCACTGACATGATAGTTTTGACGTTGGCTGCCTTTCTGTGAGCTGTGGTGTGAGAGGGCGCTGCAATCCGGAACGGCAAGGGGGAGACCATCTCAGTGGAGGAGCGTCAGGAACGGCTACTCAGGATGAATTATCAGGGTTATCGGGATTACCGCTTCTTCTGCTACCAGACTCTCCCCAGAGCCCGGGTAAGTGCTGACCTGAGAGAGAGAGAGAGAGAGAGAGAGAGAGAGAGAGAGAGAGAGAGAGAGAGAGAGAGAGAGTAGGAGGGTGATGTGTCATGTATTTGTGTTTTGCTGTTTCGTTTTTGTTTACAGTGTATCATTCTTTGTTCTCTTTGCTTTTGCTGTTTTTTGTTGTAGAAGTTAGATTGATGGCAATTGTTCGTCTCCTCTGTCTGCTCTCGTCTGTCTCCTGTCTGTGGGTGTGTGTTGTGTGTCCTTGTCTGTCTGTCTGTCTGCCTGTTGTCCTGCTGCTGCCTGTCTGTCTGCTGCCTGTCCGTCTATTGTCTGTCTGTCTGTCTTCTCTCTCTCTCTCTCTCTCTCTCTCTCTCTCTCTCTCCTCTCTCTCTCTTCATACAACCCGTGTCTTGAAGGACCAATAAAGCCAGTGGTGGTTTATTCCCAGTGTTGTCTGTCTGTTTGTCTCTCTCTCTCTCTCTCTCTCTCTCTCTCTCTCTCTCTCTCTCTCTCTCTCTCTCTCTCTCTCTCTCTCTCTCCATACAACTCGTGTCTTGAAGGACCAGTAAAGCCCGTGGTGACTTATCCCCAGTGTTGTCTGTCTGTCTGTCTATCTGTCTCTCTCTCTCTCCCGTTCTCTCTCTCTCTCTCTCTCTCTCTCTCTCTCTCTCTCTCTCTCTCTCTCTCTCTCTCTCTCTCTCTCCGTACTGCCCGTGTCTTGAAGGACCAGTACAGCCAGTGGTGGTTTATCCCCAGTGTTGTCTGTCTGTCTGTCTGTCTGTCTGTCTGTTTGTCTCTCTTTCTCTCTCTCTCTCTCTCTCTCTCTCTCTCTCTCTCTCTCTCTCTCTCTCTCTCCATACAATCCGTGTGCTTGAAGGACCAGTAAAGCCAGCGGTGGTTTATCCCCAGTGTTGTCTGTCTGTCTGTCTGTCTGTCTGTCTGTCTGTCTCTCTCTCTCTCTCTCTCTCTCTCTCTCTCTCTCTCTCTCTCTCTCTCTCTCTCTCTCTCCATACAATCCGTGTGCTTGAAGGACCAGTAAAGCCAGCGGTGGTTTATCCCCAGTGTTGTCTGTCTGTCTGTCTGTCTGTCTTCTGTCTGTCTGTCTGTCTCTCTCTTCTCTCTCTCTCCCTCTCTCTCTCTCTCTCTCTCTCTCTCTCTCCATACAATCCGTGTGCTTGAAGGACCAGTAAAGCCAGCGGTGGTTTATCCCCAGTGTTGTCAGTTTAACTTCCTCCGGACATCACCAGGACCGGTATTGATTTCTCCAGGAAGAAAAGTGACCAGACCACCACAACACACACACACACACACACACACACACACACACACACATACACACACACACACACACACACACACACACACACACACACACACACACACACACTACCACACCACACACACACACACACACACACACACACACACACACACCACACCACACCACACACCACACCACACCACACACAAAGAGACAAATGGACAACAACAAAAAAGAAGAAGAAGAAAGAAAGAAAGAATGAAAGAAAGAAAGAGAGAAAAAGAAAAAAAAGAAAAAGAAAAGTTTGCAACACATTTTGCCACACGTGCCAGCAAAACCAGAAAGTCCTATTTTCTGAGAGTCTGTGGAGGTGTGGTGTGTGGGGGGGGGGGGGAGGGGGGCGGGGGCGGTGTGTGTGTGTGTGTTGTGTGTGTGTGTGTGTGTGTGTGTGTGTGTGTGTGTGTGTGTGTGTGTGTGTGTGTGTGTGTGGTGTGTGTGTGTGTGATAATAAGCTCTGATAATGGCTCTGATAAGAATCGAACCCATGACCTCCCAGCCAGGAATATACAACACGAACCACTGGGCCACGGCGCCATGCCACGTAGCACCAGAAAGACAAAATGCTAAGGCATGCAGCAACGATGATAATTTTTTTTTTTTTTTTTTTTTTTTTTTTTGGGGGGGGGGGGGGTGTTGGGCGGCTGAGGGATTCGACCTCACAACACCTGACTGCCAACTCAAAGCTCTCTACCACTGAGCTAGATTGGACGCAGACGTGACGAGTGGAGGGCCGCAGTCACGACACGTTGAAATACACCTACCTCACTGATAACCTCCCGCCTCGCTTCTTACTTCTTGCCTCCCTTACTTATTACTTCCTGGCTTATTGCCTCCCCTCGTCTCGCCAGGCAGATGGCGCTTCAGGGCTCCACCGCACACCTGCTCATGAAATGAAGAACTAGAATAGAAAACTGTAATAAACGTTTCCAGCTTCGTGAACACCTTGGACTTTTTCAGTTTTATCTTAATTAAAAAAAAAAAAAAACATTACTAAAAAATGTAAACTACAGCACGTGTTGTACGTTTTTAAAATTTTAAAAATGTGAATAACAGCATGTGTTGTAAATGTTTAAAGTTAAAAATGTAAATAACAGCGCGTGTTGTAAGTTTTTAAAACGATCTTCTTTTTTTTTTTGCTGCTTTTGACGATCTTCAAACCAATGAAATGGAGTCAAAGTAGAGAATGTGAAAAGTATTTCTGTGACAAAATTACAATTTTCCCTTCAGTTTATCACTTAACCAGAGTGTAGACAGTCACGTTTTGCCCACAAAAGTTTTACATATGTACATGAGTCACAGTTTGAATTTTCGTACGAGGGTTTTTTGTTTGGCTGATTGTTTGCTGCCACATCACTCCAGCACCAGATATACAAAATGGCAGGTCAGAAAAGAACAAATAGGATGAAAACGTCAGTATGCGAAATATACAATACAAAGATCTGTCAAAGAATGAGTCAGATGTAAACATAAAGATCAGAAATATAAGACACCAGGTTACTAAAAAGAACAACAAATAAGATGTAAACATCGACATCAGAAATAGAACAGGCCAGATCGATAAGAGAGCACATAAGATGCCAACATCAATATCCGAAAGATCAGATTTCAGGTAGGTAAAAGAGCAAGAGAGATGCAATCAGAACTATCTTAGATAAGAGGTGTCTGTCGAAGAAGAAGCAAGATGTAAGTATTAGTATCAGAAATATAAGATGTCAGCCAGTGAACGAACTAATAAGATGCATCCAAAATATAAGATATCAGGTCAGTGAAGAAAAAGACTGTAAACATCAATATCCGGAACACAAGATATCAGGTCAGTAATAGAACAAGTAAAATGTGAACACCAATATCAGAAATATGAAAATGTCAGATTGGTAAAGGAGCAAACGAGATTCAAACATGAAAATGGAAATATAACATGTCAGGTCAGTAAAAGAACAAGTGAGATGTCAACATCGGTATCAGAAATATAAGATGTCAGGTCTGTAGAAGAGAAGAGAAGATGTGAACATCAATATCAGAAACACAAGACTTCGGGTCACTTAAAGAGCAGATAAGATCTTTCAACGTGCATGTCTAACACATTTATATAAAGCCTCTTTGGGATGCATGGTTTATGGAGAAAAAAAAATTGGGCTGTGTGTGTCTGACAATTTACCATAACCACCGACACATGAAGGACCTTTGAATGCCCAGAGCACAGAAGAATGTCTTCAAGAAGTCCTTTATACCACGTGCCATTAGCATTTTAAACTCTAAAGTCTGTGATTGACTGCGATGACCCTTGTCTCTCAGACATGAACAATTCAGTTTGCAAATATCATGCTTTTACTGTGACTGTGACTGTGTGTGTGTGCGTGTATGAATGTGTGTGTGTGTGTGTGTGTGGTGTGTGTGTGTGTGTGTGTGTGTGTGTGTGTGTGTGTGTCTGTGTCTGTGTCTGTGTGTGTGCGTGTGCGGTGTGGTTGTGTGTGTGTGTGTGTGTGTGTGTGTGTGTGTGTGTGTGTGGCGCGCGCGCGCGCGCGCGCACGCATGTGTGTGTGTTTTAATGTTTGGGCATTGGTGCGGGTGAGTTTGTGTTTTTATGTATTGTTTTTATAATCTATGTAATGTTCTATGTCTTATGGATTCAATGTTTATTTCATGTGTGTATGCGCGCGCGCGTGTGTGTGTGTGTGTGGGTGGGTGTGGATGTGGGTGTGTGGGTGTGTGTGTGTGTGTGGGTGGGTGGGGTGGGGAGGGGTGTGTGAGTGTTGATGTATATACAAATATATATAATAACACAGACTTTTCTGTAACGATTTAGAATGTCTTTTTGTAATGTCTTATGTACTTGTGAAATGATGTGGAGCAGAAGAGAAATTTCCGATAGACAATAAAGTTGATTGAATTGAATCAATTGAATTGAGTTAAGTAAAACGTACGCTTTCTAATAAGTTATCAGACCTTCAGCATTAAAAAAAAAAAAAAAACCCAGCAGCCCGCAGACTCCAGATTTCCATCCCTCAGTAATGTCAAAATTCCCCAAGGGGGAATCACTGGCAGTCCACCAGAGCACGAGGCATTCCCTCCCCCCCCCACCCCCCCACCCACCCCACCCCCTCCCCAAGTCCTACATCGTCTGCAGTGCTGTAATTTGGCAGGTAGGCGAGCTTGACGCGGGTCATTTGGCGCCTTTCATCGTCATTTCTTCTTTCTGTCTTTTCTTCTTTCCTTCCTTTCTTCCGTCCTTTCTGTATTCCTTCTTTCTTTCCTTCCATAATTCCCATGGAAATCATCACACACACCGCGCGCGCGCACACGCACACGCACACGCACACACACACATACACACGTACACACGCGCGCACGCCACACACACACACACACCACCACAACACACACACACACACACACACACACACACACACAACATACACACACACGCACACACACGCACGCACACACGCGCACACACACGCACACACACACACACACACACACACACACACACACACACACACATATATATATATATATATATATATATATATCTTACTACACAAACAGAGGAGATGTTGCTGGAGTGGGGGTGGAGGTGGGGGAGAGATGACCAACTTTGGAATGCAGAGAAAATTCTTTGAAAATAGCAAAAAATGGCCATATACATAGAGACTGTAATATACCGGGTCATTATTGTAATGACGGGGGAATTCTTTGCACGCACCTTTTCTCCCTGTACTTATTGTTGAATCTTAACATATGACGTATATAGAGAGAGAGAGAGAGAGAGAGAGAGAGAGAGAGAGAGAGAGAGAGAGAGAGAGAGAGAACTCTGAACTCAGAACTCAGAACCTGTTTACTGTACATCGGCCTTGGGCCACAATACAGGGGACGGGGCACGAGGGCTGGGGAATAGTCGGCAGTGAGCACAATACATGTGTAGGACATGCAAAACATAAACAAGTCATGGACTCATCAAATATAGAGAAGATGAAAACAATTACCACCATTAACAAAACCATGCACTGTTTGATAATTACCAATTTCCATGAACAGTGAAGTTTGAAATGTACACATGTAAAGTGATTATATAATTACCCTATCATTTTCTGCCTTCTATTACCTGCATGAAAAACATACCTAGAACGATTGTGTCTTAGATCACTGTTTTCTGATTCAAGAAGCTTATGCATTGGAGTGTTAACATGACCACTTAGAAACTTCTCTCTTAAGTCATTATACATAATGCACTCCTTCAAAAAATGGGCCTCATTTTCAGTTTTTGATTTACAAAAAGGACACATTTTGTCTTGAACTCGATCACTATATCTATAAACATTGTTGTTGAGAGGTAGAACATTAAACCTTATTTGAGCAATAGCAACACGAAAACAATACACATCCATATGACATATGTACTTATCTTTTTTCAAAAATGACTTTGAAAGTTCGATAACTCTCATATCTGTCTCTATCTCGAATAGCGCCATACCATTCTTGTATAAACATATCTACTAGTCTCTGTTTAAACATACTCAAAAAAGCCTTTCTATCCCCTACACCTTGTTGAAACCACACTATGTAGAAACCAGTTGTGCATAGAATTTCTCTTATTTTTGACACCCAACAGTCCTTCCCATTCCTGTCCAATTCCATTAACATTAGATACGCCTTATAAGGCAACCGATCAGGGTTCATATGTAACAGCTTTAACCAATATCTAATGGAATTCGTGCATGAGTTAACATAAAGCGGATATCTACCCAGGTCACCATATACCATTTTATTTGGAGTTTTGACTGGAACGCCTAAAAATCTTTTACACGCCAACATATGAACTTTTTCGATATGTTCTAATCTATTTAATCCCCATATTTCGGATGAATATAATAAAATGGATTGGATCTTCACGTCAAATATTTTGAAAAAGGTTTTATTGTTCATTTCTTTAAATTTACTGAAAGTCCTATTTAATTGAACCACTGCTTTCTTTCCTTTTGTAACCAAGTGATCAGTTCCTTTTTTTGCACTAAGCATTGTTGTAAAATTGAAACCCAGATAACAATAACTATTTACCACTTCTAACTTGGAGCCATTATAAAACCACCGCTCACGTTTTCCAAGAAAACCCCTTTCCTAAAGACCAATACTTTAGTTTTATCGGTATTAACTGTCAAATGCATATTCTCGCAAAAATCTTTCAAAATATTTAATTGCTGTTGTAAACCAATTGGTGTGATTGAAAGTAGAACAACATCATCAGCAAAAAGGAGAATAAAAAGTTCTACTATGTCAGGCAAAATTTGAACACCATGATTACCTCTTTCATTCACACTATTGGCTAACTGGTTAATGAACATTGAAAATAACACAGGGCTCAAAACAACCCCTGTCTAACACCAACAGGACACGCAAAAAATTCAGACAGTTCATTGTTTACCCGTATACATGACAAAAATGAATTATACATAGCAGACAAAGAAGCAAAAAATTTCCCTTTGACACCCTGGTTTCTAATGCATTCTAAAAGTTTGTCATGACGAACAGAATCAAAGGCCTTTTTAAAATCCACGAAGGCAGCGTATAATTTCCTTCCCTTCATAGACATACATTTCTGAACGGTTGCATATAGCGTAAATATCTGATCAGTAGTAGAGTAGTTTTTCCTGAATCCTGCTTGGTTTTCAGAAATCAACTCGTTGTTGTTAATCCAGGAATGTAATCTCCTGTTTAATATCAATGTATAGCATTTTGATACAATACTTAACAATGAAACACCTCTATAATTGTCCACATTTTCAGGATTCCCTTTCTTGTAAATTGGAATTATAATTGCCTTAGACCAGCATTCTGGGTAGATACCTTTTTCGAAAAGTGTGTAGAATAGTTTATGAAGAAATTTCGTTGTCTCCTTACCGCCGTTTCTGAGCATTTCGGCATAAATTCCATCTATACCGCAAGCTTTATTAGATTTTAATTTGCTTATTGCAAAAATGATTTCCTCTTCCGAAATTGGGCTGTTTAATTCATGGTCAACTTGCTCTGATAAGTCTACTTCCATTTGGGAATGCTCTTCAATGCTAACCTCATTGCTCCGGAAAACATTTTTAAAGTGACTTACCCAGTCAGTGGTGTCTATACTATTTACAACTCTTTCTCTATTTCCACAGCCCAATTTCTTAAGTTCCTTCCAAAAAAGTGTCGAGTTAGAAAAGTAATCTGCAAGAGAATCAGCTTTTTGTTTTCGATATGCTTTGTTCTTCAATTTTAGTAACTTTTTGTAATTCTTCCGTGCTACAACATATATAAGTCTATCTTCTTCATCTCTAGATCTCCTGAACTGGTTTAACTTCATTCTAGTTTCCTTTTTAACCATGGAACATTCCTCATCAAACCATTCAGACTTCTTTTTCGGACCCGGATGACACCTATTGTACATACATTTACTAGCATCGTGTAAACATTGGTTAAATGTCAATAAAGCACTATCAACGTCACTGTCTATTAAAATCATGGCCTCATAAATTTTACTCTGTATTGCATTGCTCTTCAGAGCGTTAATGAAATTATCTTTTTTATCTTCTTTCCAAACTAATTTTTCTGTCATTTTATTTTCACCTGAATTTTCTTTACGCTTATTTTCTCCAGTATCCACTGTTTTCCAAACTGATGTCATAATAACTGGAAGGTGATCTGATTCTACCACATTATCAATGATTACGGAAGATACATTAACCTCGTGAAACAGTTCACATGACATAATAAAATAATCTACCGTACTTGACCCCGCTGATGAAACATAAGTGTAGCTGTCATCAAAATGTCTTTCACATAAACCATTCAATATAAAACAATCAAATATTTGACAAATTTCCAATAATTGGTTGCCAAATACAT
>CM065733.1:2323723-2326223 GCA_033310375.1 Conus canariensis
AGGTGGTGTCCTGCGTATGTTAGATCAGAACAGGCGCCACTGAACACCACCGAAGTGACTCGGCAGCAGTGCAGTGTCTCCTCCGGTGGGTTGCCTCTTGACGACTTGACATTGACTGCTCCCTGTGGATTGCCGGTGCCGGGACTTCGGCGGGTCCGACCGGGCTGTAGCTGCGGATGGGGTGTCGGAATGAGCGGCGTGGGTGCACTGCCTCAGGTGGCGCAGAGGTTGGGACAAAAAAAAGAAAGAAAATAACAATAATGAAGGGGAAGAAGAGAGTGGGGGTGGGGTGGGCTGGGGGAACATATGGAAATGTACTACAACGTACAAAAATTAGCATGTATAAAAACAGACAGTAAAATGAATATGACAAGTACGTACATAATTTGGAACACACACATACACGCACGCACGCATATGGAGAGAGAGAGAGAGAGAGAGAGAGAGAGAGAGAGAGAGAGAGAGAGAGAGGGAGGGAGGGAGAGACCAAGGCACAACATGCAATCATTTTTCGCAAGACATGAAAATACGTAGAAGGTATTTAGCGAAGTGAAATGGAATTTGGGGGGAAGGGCGGGGGGGGGGGGGGGGGGGGCAAAGAGAGAGAGAGGAGAGAGAGAGAAGACAGACAGATAGAGAGGGAGAGAGAGAGAGGGAGAGAGAGGGAAGGGGAACAACAGAAACTGAAGGCAGTAATTAAGCATAAAATGTAATAATCTGAAATGGAAATGTACTAAAACGTACAACAATTAGTATGTATAAAAACAGACAGTAAAATGAATATGACAAAGTTTGTACAGAATTCGAAACACACACACACACACACACACACACACACACACACACACACACACACACACACACACACACACACACACACACACACACACACAGTACGCATAAGAGAGAGAGAGAGAGACAGACAGACAGACAGACAGACAGACAGACAGACAGAGAGAGAGACAGAGAGAGAGAGAGAGACAGAGAGAGAGAGAGACAGAGAGAGAGAGAAAAGGGCATAACATATAATCATTTTTCATAAGGCATGAAAATGCGTAGAAGGTATTTAGCAAAGTGATATGGAGTTTGGAGGGAAAAAAGAAGAGAGAGGGAGAGAGAGAGAGAGAGAGAGAGAGAGAGAGAGAGAGAGAGGAGAGAGAGAGAGAAGGAGAAGGCAGACAGACAGGGAGACGGACAGACAGGGTGGGAGCCATTCAGGGGTAGAGACGCAAGCACAGAGAGAAAGAGAGGGAGAAAGAAGAGAATGGCCCAGAGTGGAGGGGGAAGGGTGGAGGGGTGGAGAGGGCGAAAGAGTGTTGGAGGGGGGAGAGGGGAGGGGGGGGGGGACAAAAGTCAAAAATGGGAGGAGAGGGGAGAAGGGGAGGGGGAGGCATGTTGCTGCTCCACATTTTTCCAACGGCACTGGGCTGTTTTGAGCGAAACAAGAAGACAGACAGAAACAGTTCTTTGACAGGGAAACAGATGGGTGTGTTCTTTGGGTTTTTGTTTTTTGTTTTTTTTGTTTGTTTGTTTTTTTCTGCGTACGCAGGCTGATACTCCTACGGACACTCCCTGTAGAGACAGGCAAGGATTAATCCCATCTACCCAACAAAGGGAGTGGAGTTTTGTGTGTATGACCGTTTTTTTTTTTCATATCCCGCCATTAAGGCAGCCATACTCCAACTTCGGGGATGGTGCATGCTATGTGTAACATGTCATCCATACCAACGGCCAAACTGGCCTTCTCTTCCGAAAGTTGGTGATGGGATTTGACGTGTGTGCAAGATGTTATGCGCGCGTTCACACACGGAACCTCGGTTTATAGTCTCATTCGAACGACTGTATGAAAATGGAGTCAGAACCAATCTTAACTCCGATAGAAAAATCCCCCTGTACTGAAACAGCCCGGCGGTGATTCGAACCCGCAACCCCAGGATCACCAAGGTTATGAGTCTGGCGCTCTACCACTGAGCTATTCCGCCCCCCCCCCCCCTCCCTCCCCCCCTCTTTGGTTTATAATGGTTTGTCCTCGGAGAATATGTTATCATCCGCTGGAGGATATGTTATCATCCGCTGGAGGACATGTTATCATCCGCTGGAGGATATGTTATCATCCGCTGGAGGACATGTTATCATCCGCTCGAGGATATATTATCATCCGCTGGAGGATATGTTATCATCCGCTGGAGGACATGTTATCATCCGCTGGAGGATATGTTATCATCCGCTGGAGGACATGTTATCATCCGCTGGAGGATATGTTATCATCCGCTGGAGGACATGTTATCATCCGCTGGAGGAAGAAGCGCTCGAGATGTGTATCATCGAGTAACTGGTCGGTGAAACGGGTTTTTTTTTAACTTTGTTTTTCATTCGTTTTGAAAATTTTGTTTCTTTGTTTGTATTGCAGAAGTGTCCAAACTTTAAAAAAAAAAAAAAAAAAAAAAAAACACGTAAGCGTCGTCCGAGAAATTTGGGTGACCAGGTACTTTTCTGGAAT
>CM065733.1:2331223-2346223 GCA_033310375.1 Conus canariensis
AACATTTAACAATCTTTTCAACGCAAAGAGGTGTACTTTTTCAATCAAATTCTGATTTGCAATCAATCCCCAAACTTCAGAGCCGTAAGTTAGCATTGGTAGGATTTGACAATCAAATAATTTAAAGAACACTTTTGGATGCTTTTCACCAAGGGACCACAGCAGTTTTAAGATACATACAACTCCTCTCTTTGCTTTCGCAGCTCTATCTTCCATAGCGTAGGAGAAAGAGAGGGAAGGAGAAAAAATGATACCAAGGTATTTATACTGATTGACCACTTCTAGCTTATTGCTACCAAAGAACCATTTTTCTCTCGCTGCAATGTAACCGCCTTTGCGAAAGACGACCACTTTAGTTTTATCTAAATTAACCGATAAATTCATTCTATTCGAGGCATCCCTCAAAATATTCAGCTGTCGTTGCAGACCAATAACCGAGAAAGATAGTAACAGAACATCATCAGCAAAAAGTAGTATCAAAATTTCCATTAAATCTGGGGATAGCTTTACACCGTGTTTACCATTACGGGTTACATCAATTGCAAGTTCATTAATAAATAGCGAGAATAAAACTGGACTGCAGTTGTCACCTTGTCTCAGGCCACGAGGACAGAAGAATGGTTCAGTGCATTGGTTGTTCACTTTTACACTAGCTTTGACCGTTTCATACATGCCTTTGATAGCTTTGTACATTTTACCTCTGATTCCTTTCTTCTTTAATACCATCCAAAGGTACTGCCTGTTAACTAAGTCGAAGGCCTTTTTGAAATCAATAAAGGCAACGTATAGCTTGCTCCGATTGAGTAACTGCTTTTGAATTAGTGCCAGAAGGGTAAAAATGTGATCAATTGTACTATGATTTCGTCTAAAACCAGCTTGAGATGAATCAATTAAATCATTATCTTCGACCCATTCAGTAAGTCTTTTATTAAGGATATAACTGTACAACTTGCCTCCAATATCTAGCAAGGAAATACCCCTGTAATTGTCAGGACAATCAGGATTACCCTTTTTATACACAGGTAGAATGATAGACTGAGACCAACCCTTAGGAAAACTACCAGAATCAAACAGTTTATTGAAGTATTGAATTAAAAATAGAATGACTTCTTGAGATGAGTTTTTATAAAATTCACCACTTAATCCATCGGAACCAGATGCTTTTCCATATTTCAAAGCTTTTATAGCATCCTCAATTTCCCATTGCTCTATCGCTCTATCTAGTGGAGCACAGTCCAAGTTTGTGTCTACAGGCAAGTTAGTTTGAAAAGTTTCTTCAAAATCTGGTAAATCAGTATCATTAGATAGATCACTATTAAAAACCATCTTGAAATGATCAAACCATTCACCAGAAGTGATCGAATTATGCTTTAATTCTTTAGATATAAGAACAGATTTAACAGTTCCCCAAAAACGTTTAGGATCGCCACTACTATTCACAAGGGTATCTAGAATTGAGTGTTTATGTTCGGACCTCTTAATGCTAAGCAGAATTTTATACTGTCTCCTTGAAATCACATACATATATCTGTAATATATCATTTGTAGCTTTTTACTATCATTGTCAACATCATTTTTTACAATACTGTCGCAAACTCTGCGAAATGTTCGTAAAGCTTTACGTACTTCACGTCTTTTTTCTGCACATTCTCTGTCAAACCATGGCTTTTGTCTGAAACTATCTACCCTGAACGTCTTTAACATACTTTTCCCAGCCTTCTTGAGACCACCAATGAATGAGGCTAATGAGGCATCAATATCAAGATCTATTAAATTACTAGCATCTTGAATTAGTTTCTTAACATCATTATCATTAAACATTGCATAATAATCATTTTTCTTTTCATTATTCCACACAAACTTAGTAACTTTACTTATCGTAGAATGGGTTGAGGTGGGTTTCAGTTCAATGGCCTTAGGTACTTCAAGAAATATTTCTACAGGCATATGTTTTGAGTCAGTTCTGGGAATAACGTTTAAATATGAACCCGCATGAAACATACATTCAGATACAATAAAGTAATCAATAACACTACATCCATTATAGGCAATGTAAGTGAAGTTTCCCCCCTCATCACCCAAAACAAGTCCGTTCATTATAATCAGGTTATATTGATCACATATTTGAAGTAAATATTTACCAAATTCATTTGTAACACCATCCTTTGACTCCCTACGAAATCTTGTACACTGCTTTGAATCATCTGCATTTTCACCAATAAAGTCATCTATGGAGAAGTCAGAAACATTACCATTGCCTGTTCTGGCATTCAAATCTCCAAAAACAATGAGAGGTAGCTCGCCATATTCTTCAAATAAATCAGCGATACAGTTATCCAAAAAACATAAACCATTATCAATTTCAGTTTCAGCATAATAAACACTATTTGAAGGTGGGATATACAAACCAATCAAGAAACAGTCAAAATAAAAACCCGTTAGTAGTTTCGATATCTTGAGAACCAAACAGTTGTCATATTCAATTGTGATATGTGTAATAAATCTAGTCAGCTTTTTCTTTACAAGAAGTGCAATTCCACCGGACAGTCTAGCGGTAACGGAATCAGAAACTTGAATACCAGGAGAAATATATACATCATGATAAGGAAACAAGAGAGAGAGAGAGAGAGAGAGAGAGAGTGAGAGGAGAGAGAGAGAGAGAGAGAGAGAGAGAGAGAGAGAGAGTGGAAGAGAGTGAGAGGAGAGAGAGTAGTAGAGAGAGAGAGTGGGAGAGAGTGAGACGAGAGAGAGAGAGACTGGGAGAGAGAGAGAGAGAGAGAGAGAAAAGGAAAGAGAGAGAGAGAGTAGGAGAGAGAAAGAGAGAGAGTGAGACGAGAGAGAGAGAGATCGGGAGAGAGAGTGAAGAAGAGAGAGAGGGAGAAAGAGAGGAGAGAGAGAGAGAGAGAGAGAGAGAGAGAGAGAGAGAGAGAGAGAGAGAGAGAGAGAGAGAACGAACGAACGAAAGAAATTTTGTTTATTCGGGGATATGAGATAAGCATACAAGCGTGCTTTTTTACACTCAGCCCTGAGGCTAAAGAGAAATTCACAACAATAGTGCAGAAAGTCAATTGTCTATATATGTAACAAGTATAGCAAAGAAGAGGAAGAAGAAGAAGAAAGTATGAGAAACATAAATGCACAATATAGTCTACGCCAATTATTTACACGACAGACAAAGGCCACAGGAGGTAATTCGGTGATCAATTATAGAAAAGAATAAGACAGAGTATATGCTAGTTTAACCGTGAATTTTTTAAATAAAGATTGATCCAATGATAATGGAAAATAGTACATACATACGAAATAATGAGTAAAAAATAAAAAAAAAGATAAAATATGCAGGGTTCAATTTCTGAATAACAACAGTTGCTGACATTTATACTTGTGATATTAGCTCAGACTGAATACTAGAGAACTCTTTAAAAAAAAATTTTCAAATAGAAGGCGTTTATACGCAACTTTAAACGAATTAATGTTTTTCTTCTGTTTAACATATGTTGGCATTGAATTCCAAAGTGTTCCACCAGAGTAAACTAAGCTACTTTTAAAAAGATCGATTCTTGGTTTCGGTATGATTATGTTATTAGTATATCTTGATTGATTGATTGGTTGGAAATCTTGCAGATGTATTTGAGGGTGTTAATTGGTTCATAATTCTGAACATCATTATTGCTTTATTATATTCAAATATATAAGAAAGGGGCAATATATCTAATTCGAGGCAATCTTGAGTAGTTAATGTTGATTTTTTTTGAAGTACTGTTTTGATAGCCCGCTTATGGGAGGAGGAGGAGGAGGAGGAGAGAGAGAGAGAGAGAGAGAGAGAGAGAGAGAGAGAGAGAGAGAGAGAGTCGCAGAGTAGAGAGAGAGTCTGAGGACTGACTGACAGGTGGAAATGATTTTGTGTATACAAAGATAAACATCAAGAATACAATTTGCGGAATAAAGGATCCTTCGTCCTGATAGTTCTTAACGTTTTGGGTTTTTTGTTTGTTTGGGTTTTTTGTTTATTTGTTTGTTTGTTGTTGTTCTTGTTGTTGTTTGTTGGTTGGTTTCTTTGTTGTTTGTTTGTTTCTTGATGGAGTGATGAAAGTTTTAATTAAATTTGTACAGATACATGGATTAAATCTCAATTTAATATACTTAAAAGTATGTGGATTGGAAGTAGAAAGAAAGTAGAAAGAAGAAAGAAGTAAAGTAGAAAGTAGAAAGAAGTAGAAACGTTCAGTATGAGAGACCGAAACATTGTGTGAGATCAAGGCGTTTTAAACATCGTAACTTTTTTTTTAACTAACATAAGCAATACTGTCAGATTAAATTGTGTAGACACTTTTTTTTTCAACCTAAAAAGATTTGCCATTTTGGAATGATTGTCAGCTAGTTCCACTTTGAAGATATCAATCAGAAAAGCAATTTTCGAAAAAAAACAAAAAAAAACTTACTCATCTGTTAGTAAGTCTCGCTACTCCACCAAATGGCTTTTGAATATCTTGGAACCGCCTTGGCTTAAGGCTGTGTCAGGCCAATTGACATAGGCTAGAACACCAAGGCTACATCAGAATGTTGTTATGCTCTGCATAGTTATGCGGGGATTGTCTTCAGTTGTGACGAGCTCCTAGCATAACATTATCAGTCTCCAAAATCCCCCGAAGTCGGAGTGTGGCTGCCCACGTGGCAGGGTAATCAAAAACGGTCACACACGTAATGTTCTCATCCCCAGCTGATGCATTCGTACCATAGTGTTCAAGTACTTCGGCTGTTTGGATGATCCCTGGAGTCTTTTAGCCAGGGTACGACAACAACAACAACAACAACAACAACAACAACAGCTGTCTTGGAAAATGAATTACATGGGGTTTTTTTTAAGGAATGGCAAGCACAGTATAAAGAAGAAGTCACTAGTTTGTAATTCATGTCGACAGTGCTTCGAAAAAGGATGGACGTTAAAGAGTTCTCCTTTTCCAAAGAAAATAAGCGCTCTAAAAAACATTAGAGCTCATTTTGGAAAATGATAACATAGAAATGTTTATTGCTCTGATCCTTTAAAAGATGTTTAGAGCAGGTCTTTAAAATGTGACAGTTTGTGTATCAAATATTAAGAAATGTAATGCATCAGAAAGCATCCGTTATGATGGTCGTATTGTCTTGAGGATAGTTCCAGTTTATCTTGACCGACCACAAAGGGTCTTTTCACAGCTAATGTTACAAAGCACACACACACACACACACACACACACACACACACACACACACACACACACACCGAGCTCGCGCGCGCGTGCGCGCGCCGCAAACACACACACACACATACACACACACACACGCACGCACATACACAAGCGCTCGCACACACACACACACACACATACACACACACACACACACACACACACACACACACACACACACACACAACACACAACACACACACACACACACACACACACACACACACACACACACACACACACACACACACACCAATACAACAATTTATACCACAGGCCATGCAGTGTGCGAAAGCCATCTGCTTAGTTTCGCCATAATGATGGCCAGTTCATTGTCGATGACAAATATTTCTATATATTTCAATGACAAGAACAATTTTTTTTAAGTCGTATTAGTAAATAATCACTGTAAAAAATGACCGCTAGGGCTGCAACCAGTGAAGCAAAAGAAATGATTGAGTCCAGCAAATTGACAGAGAAGGAGAAGACAGAAGCGTGGAATTGACAAGTGGCCGTGATATACTTACTTACTTGACTTAATCCTCTTCGCTCCAACGGGAGCATAGGGCCTTCACTGCAGATTTCCAACGTGTGCGGTCTTGGGCTGCCCGCTTTGCCTCACCCCAGCACAGCTTGATGGTACTCAGCTCACTGTCCAGCGTCCTACGCCAAGTTGTCACTGGGCGGCCTCGCTTTCTCTTTCCTTGAGGGTTCCAATCCAGTGCCTGCCGTGTGGTGTTGTCCGGGCCTCGGCGTAGGATGTGTCCGATCCACTTCCACTTTCGGATTCTGATGATGTCTCCGATTGGTCTCTGATTTGTTCGGCGCCATAGCTCCTCATTGGCAATTCTGTCATGCCACCTGATGCGGAGGATCCGCCGCAGGCATGTGTTGATGAAGACCTGCAGCTTGTGCTCCAGCCCTTCGGTGAGTCTCCAGGTCTCCGAGCCATACAGCAGCACAGGTCTCACGTTGGTGTTGAACAGTCTCAGTTTGGCGTGAAGATGGACGTCTGGCAGTGATATAATGCATAGTGAAGGACATGGACGTCTGGCAGTGATATAAGGCATAGTGAAGGACATGGACGTCTGGCAGTGATATAATGCATAGTGAAGGACATGGACGTCTGGCAGTGATATAATGCATAGTGAAGGACATGGACGTCTGGCAGTGATATAATGCATAGTGAAAGACATGGACGTCTGGCAGTGATATAAGGCATAGTGAAGGACATGGACGTCTGGTAGTGATATAAAGCATAGTGAAGGACATGGACGTCTGGCAGTGATATAATGCATAGTGAAGGACATGGACGTCTGGCAGTGATATAATGCATAGTGAAGGACATGGACGTCTGGCAGTGATATAAGGCATAGTGAAGGACATGGACGTCTGGCAGTGATATAAGGCATAGTGAAAGGGACATGGACGTCTGGCAGTGATATAATGCATAGTGAAGGACATGGACGTCTGGCAGTGATATAATGCATAGTGAAGGACATGGACGTCTGGTAGTGATATAAAGCATAGTGAAGGACATGGACGTCTGGCAGTGATATAAGGCATAGTGAAGGACATGGACGTCTGGCAGTGATATAATGCATAGTGAAGGACATGGACGTCTGGCAGTGATATAAGGCATAGTGAAGGACATGGACGTCTGGCAGTGATATAAGGCATAGTGAAGGACATGGACGTCTGGCAGTGATATAATGCATAGTGAAAGGACATGGACGTCTGGCAGTGATATAATGCATAGTGAAAGACATGGACGTCTGGCAGTGATATAATGCATAGTGAAAGACATGGACGTCTGGCAGTGATATAATGCATAGTGAAAGACATGGACGTCTGGCAGTGATATAATGCATACTGAATGACATCCCCTCCCTCTGACTTTGCTACGTGAGGATGGGCAGTTGGGAGGAAGAGGATGGGGGTAGGATGATAGTAATAGTCTAAGGGACTGAATATAAAAGTCATTGATATTAAAGAATCGCTTAAATCCAGTACATATCTACTTACAAATAAAACGGGTGACAGTAATAGTATAAGGGACTAAACAAAAGTCGTTGATATCAAAGAATCGCTTCAATCCAGTACTATGTCTTATCTGCTTGCAAATAAAACTGCTAAGTTCCTGAATTTGGATGAATTCAACTTGAGACACTCGGTAATGAAAACGCTTTTTTTTTCTTTTTCTTTTCTTTCTTTTTTTTTTTCTTCTCTCTTTCTTTTTTTCAAAATTGGAATATAGTGTGAGCATTAAAATCACAGCGCACGATGAATTCACAGCTCTTAAACGATGGTGGTGCATTAACAAGGGAAATAAATGAACCCAGTTTGTGCTTGTCCAGTGTGGTTCCCTCCCATCTGCCGTTCCCAGAGGGAAATAACTCTTAACACACTTGTACCTGGAAAGCTTTTTTTTTTCCCCGTTGTTTTGTTGTTTTTGTTGTCGTACCCTGGCTAAAAGACTCCAGGGATCATCCAAACAGCCGAGGCATTTGAACACTATGGTACAAATGCATCAGCTGGGGATGACAACATGACGTGTGTGACCGTTTTTGATTAGCCCGCCTACATGGGCAGCCACACTCCGACTTCGGGGGATTTTGGAGACTGATAATGTTATGCTAGGAGCTTGTCACGACTGAAGACAATCCCCGCATAACTATGCAGAGCATAACAACATGTTGATGTAGCCTTGGTGTTCTAGCCTATGTCAATTGGCCTGACACAGCATAACATGTTGATGTAGCCTTGGTGTTCTAGCCTATGTCAATTGGCCTGACACAGCATAACAACATGTTGATGTAGCCTTGGTGTTCTAGCCTATGTCAATTGGCCTGACACAGCATAACAACATGTTGATGTAGCCTTGGTGTTCTAGCCTATGTCAATTGGCCTGACACAGCCTTAAGCCAAGGCGGTTTCTTTGTTTTAATGTTACTGAGAATATGCAACAGAGATGGTGTCAGTATTCACCGTTACCCAGCCCAAAACCAGCCTGCTTGTTCCTGTGTACGTCTGTAAACCTTTTAATCAACATGCTTAAAGAAATTGCTAGATAAACATCGACTCCATCATTATACAAATTTTGATTTTTTTTTTATTTATTTTTTTTTTTTAATTTCAATTGGTATGAAATGAATGTGCATACAGTTTTGGACTTTATTCCATGTCATGACAAGAGATGTTGTAGTTGTGTTAGCATAGGGCTGTGTTTACTGATGCGAAGTGAACAACATTAATCCCCCTACCCAGCTTTCTTGAATACAGTCCTTGGAAAAAAAAAAAAAACGGCTGTATTGGGGGTGGGAGGGGATGGGGGTGGGGGGGGGGGGGGAATAAACTGCGGGTTTGTAATCGTAAAAAGTGAAACAGTATGAACTTCTGCTGGTGTTCTGGTTAGGAATTCTATAAATCTGTTCACCTTTCTGTCTCTTTCCAGAGACCAGTCTGACCGTTCTGCTCTTTCAACGGGTACCTTTCTGAGAGAATGCTCACGTGTTTTACCCTACCTTTCTGAGAGAATGCTCACGTGTTTTACCCTACCTTTCTGAGAGAATGCACACGTGCTTTACCCTACCTTTCTGAGAGAATACACATATGCTTTACCCTGCCTTTCTGAGAGAATGGACACGTGCTTTACCCTACCTTTCTGAGAGAACGGACGCGTGCTTTACCCTACCTTTCTGAGAGAATGGACACGTGCTTTACCCTACCTTTCTGAGAAAATGGACACGTACTTTACCCTACCTTTCTGAGAGAATGGACACGTGCTTTACCCTACCTTTCTGAGAGAATGGACTCGTGCTTTACCCTACCTTTCTGAGAGAATCCCCACGTGCTTTACCCTACCTTTCTGAGAGAATGCACACGGGCTTTACCCTATCTTTCTGAGAGAATACACACGGGCTTTACCCTACCTTTCTGAGAGAATGGACTCGTGCTTTACCCTACCTTTCTGAGAGAATGGACACGTGCTTTACCCTATCTTTCTGAGAGAATGGACACGTGCTTTACCCTACCTTTCTGAGAGAATGCACACGTGCTTTACCCTACCTTTCTGAGAGAATGCACACGTGCTTTATCCTACCTTTCTGAGAGAATGCACACGTGCTTTACCCTACCTTTCTGAGAGAACACGCACATGCTTTACCCTACCTTTCTGAGAGAATGCACACATGCTTTACCCTACCTTTCTGAGAGAATGCACACATGCTTTACCGACCTTTCTGAGAGAATGCACGCGTGCTTTACCCTACCTTTCTGAGATAATGCACACGTGCTTTACCCTACCTCTCTGAAAGAATGCACGCGTGCTTTACCCTAAAAGTTTAGGTTCAAATCCTATAATCTAATGGTCGTAGAGGGCAATGAAGCGTTAGAGATTCATTATGTGTAAGGCACAGCTTTAATAGAACACGGGGTCCTTTCTAATCCTTCTGCCGCCCTGACACTTCTGAACTGAATCAGGTACTCATTGACCACAGGGTGGACGGGGAGGGTTTTCAAGCCATGAAAGTCCAACTCCACGAGAGGTTCGAACTCACGACCGTCAGCTGTACAGCCGAATGGTCTAAACCACTCGACCACATGTCTCGCTTTACTTTTGTTTAAAATTGTAATAATTAAGTATTGTTTTATGCGATCATCAACTTTTGTTATAATTGTGGTTTTTAAGTTTTGTTTTGAATTGTGATTAACTTTTGTTTTAAAATGTGATCATTAATTTTTTTTTTTCAATTTGTGATAATTAACCAGAGTTCTAAATAGTGACTATCAACTTTAGTTTTCAATTGCGATCGTTAACTTTTGTTCAAAACTGTCATCATTCACTTTTGTTTGAAATTGTGATTATTCACTTGTGTTTTTAAATTGTGATTATTCACCTTTGTTTTAAATTGCGATCATCAAGTTTTGTTATAATTGTGATTTTTAAGTTTTGTTTTGAATTGTGATTATTGACTGAGAGAACACGCATAAGCTTTTCCCTACCTTTCAGAGAGAATGCACACGTGCTTTACCCTACCTTTCTGAACGAATACGCCCATGCTTTACCCTACCTTTCTGAGAGAATGCACACGTGCTTTACCCTACCTTTCTGAGAGAACACGCACATGCTTTATCCTACCTTTCTGGGAGAATGTTCACGTGCTTTACCCTACCCTTCTGAGAGAATGCACACGTGCTTTACCCTACCTTTCTGAGAGAACGCGCACATGCTTTACCCTACCTTTCTGAGAGAACGCGCACATGCTTTACCCTACCTTTCTGAGAGAATGGACACATACTTTACCCTACCTTTCTGAGAGAAAGCACACGTGCTTTACCCTACCTTTCTGGGAGAATGCACACGTGCTTTACCATACTTTTCTGAGAGAACGTGCACATGCTTTACCTTACTTTTCTGAGAGAATGCACACGTGCTTTACCCTACCTTTCTGAGAGAATGCACACGTGCTTTACCCTGCCTTTCTGAGAGAACACGCATATGCTTTACCCTACCTTTCTGAGAGAACGCGCACACACTTTACCCTACCTTTCTGAGATATTGCTCACGTGCTTTACCCTACCTTTCTGAGAGAATGCACACGTGCTTTACCTTGCCTTTCTGAGAGAACGCGCACATGCTTTAACCTACCTTTCTGAGAGAACAGACACATGCTTTACCCTATCCTTCTGAGAGAATGCACTCGTGCTTTACCCTGCCTTTCTGAGAGAACGCGCACATGCTTTACCCTACCTTTCTAAGAGAATGGACATGTGCTTTACCCTACCTTTCTGGGAGAATGGACACGTGCTTTACCCTACATTTCTGAGAGAATGGACACATGCTTTACCCTACCTTTCTGAGAGAATGGACACGTGCTTTACCCGACCTTTCTGAGAGAATGGACACGTGCTTTACCCTACCTTTCTGAGAGAATGGACACATGCTTTACCCTACCTTTCTGGAGAATGGACACGTGCTTTACCCTACCTTTCTGAGGGAACACGCACATGCTTTACCCTACTTTTATGAAGAACGTGCACATGCTTTACCCTACCTTTCTGAGAGAATGCACACGCGCTTTACCTTACCTTTCTGAGAAAATGCACACCTGCTTTACCCTACCCTTCTGAGCCGCATGATAGAGAACGCGCACATGCTTTACCCTACCTTTCTGAGAGAACACGCACATGCTTCACCCTACCTTTCTGAGAGAATGCACACGTGCTTTACCCTACCTTTCTGAAAGAACACGCACATGCTTTACCCTACCTTTCTGAGAGAACGCTCGCGTGCTTTACCCTACCTTTCTGAGAGAATGCACGTGCTTTACCCTACCTTTCTAGAGAACGGACGCGTGCTTTACCCTACCTTTCTGCGAGAATGCACACGTGCTTTACCCTACCTTTCTGAGAGAACACGCACATGCTTTACCCTATCTTTCTGAGAGAATGGACACATGCTTCACCCTACCTTTCTGAGAGAATGCTCACGTGCTTTATCCCACTTTTCTGAGAGAATGCTCACGTGCTTTACCCTACCTTTCTGAGAGAATGCACACATGCTTTACCCTACCTTTCTGAGAGAATGCACACATACTTTACCCTACCTTTCTGAGAGAATGCACACGTGCTTTACCTTACCTCTCTGAAAGAATGCACGCGTGCTTTACCTTACCTCTCTGAAAGAATGCACGCGTGCTTTACCCTAAAAGTTTAGGTTCAAATTCTATGATCTAATGGTCGTAGAGGGCAATGAAGCGTTAGAGATTCATTATGTTAAGGCACAGCTTTAATAGAACACGGGGTCCTTTCTAATCCTTCTGCCGCCCTGACACTTCTGAACTGAATCAGGTACTCATTGACCACAGGGTGGACGGGGAGGGTTTTCAAGCCATGAAAGTCCAACTCCACGAGAGGTTCGAACTCACGACCGTCAGCTGTACAGCCGAATGGTCTAAACCACTCGACCAAATGCTTCACTTTACTTTTGTTTAAAATTGTGATAATTAAGTATTGTTTTAAACTGTGATCGTTAATTTTTGTTTGAAATTGTGATAATTAAATAGAGTTCTAAATAGTGATTATTAACCTTTGTTTTCAATTGCGATCATTAAATTTTGTTCTAGACTGTCATCATTCACTTTTGATTGAAATTGTGAGTATTCACTTGTGTTTTAAATTGTGATTGTTCACTTTTTTTTAAATAGCGATCATCAACTTTTGTTATGATTGTGATTTTTAAGTTTTGTTTCGAATTGTGATTATTAACTTTTGTTTTAAATTGTGATTATTAGCTTTTTGTTTTAAATTCTGATTCTTAACTTTTTGTTTTAAATTATGGTTATTAACTTTGCTTTAAATTGTGATTATTAACTTTGCTCTAAATTGTGATTATTGACTTCTTTTTTTAATTGTGATTATTAACTTTTGTTATAAAGTGTAATTATTAACTTTTGTTTTAAATAGTGATTTTCAACTTTCGTTTTAAATTGTGCCCATTAACTTCTGTTTCAGATTGTAATCATTAAGTTTTGTTTCAAAAATAATAATTAAGAATTGTTTTCAATTGTGATTATTAGATTTTGTTTTAAATTGTGATCATCAGCTGTTGTTTTAAATTGTGATTATCAACTTTTGTTTCAAATTGTGATCATTCATTTTTGTTTTCAATTGTGATTATTCACTATTAGATTGTGATTGTTAACTTTTGTTTTGAATTGTAGTTATAAACTTTTGTTCTTAATTGTGATTATCAACTTTCATCTAAAATTGTGATCATTAAGTTTTGTTTTACATTGCGAATAAAACTTTGGAATTATGATTATTAACTTTTGTTGTGAAAAGTATCTATTACCTTTTGCTCTTAATTGTGATTATCAAATTTTCTTTTGAATTGTGATTATAAAACTTTAGTTTTGAATTGTGATTATAGATTTTTGTCTTAAATTGTAATTATAAACTTTTGTTTTAAACTGTGATCGTTAACCTTTGTTTTAAATCGTGACGGGTTTGGGGGAGAGACAGACAGACAGACAGACAGACAGAGAGAGAGAGAGAGAGAGAGAGAGAGAAGAGAGAGAGAGAGAGAGAGATTACATGTAAACTACATTTTCAAGGTGAACACAAAAAAAAAAAACCCTCTTGTTCTAAAAGAAGTTTTACCCACAATCACTCGATGATACCCATGCTTGATACACTTCGTCCTCTGGCACATGACAGCATTCCACAGATTTGGAACACACACACACACACGCGCGCACGCACACACACACACACACTCACACACACACACACACACACACACACACACACACACACACACACACACACACACACAGAAAAAAAAAACACACACACGCACGCACGCACGCACGCACACACACACACACATACACACACACACATACATACACACACACACGCACACAGACGCCCCCTCCCCCCCCCCCCCCCCCCCCCCCCCCCACACACACACACACAAAACACCTGTGCCTTTCTCGAAACATTAATTTTCTGTCTATCATAAGTGCAGCAAGGTTTTTGTGTCTTCGACACTCTCCCCACTCCCCCCTCCCCCCCCCACACACTCTCCTCCCCCATCCTCCCCCATCCTCCCCCCCCCCCCCCCCCAGCATCCTCTTACCCACTATCCCCCTTCCTTCCACTCTCTGCGCCTCTCCCCTTTCCTCCCTCCCTCTGTTTCTCTGCGCCTCTCCTCCTTTCTCCCTTCTCCCCTGTTCTTCTCTTCTCCCTTCCCTCTTCTCTCTCTGTTTCTCTGCGCCATTCTCCTCTCTGTTTCTATGGCCTTTCCTCTCTTTCTCTCCCTTCTCCTCCTGTTCATCTGTCTTCTCCTCTCTGTTTCTCTGCGCCATTCTCCTCTCTGTTTCTCTGCGCCATTCTCCTCTCTGTTTCTCTGCGCCATTCTCCTCTCTGTTTCCATTCCTCCTCTGTTTCTTGTGTCTCTCACTCCTCTCTGTTTCTCTGCGCCATTCTCCTCTCTGTTTCTCTGCGCCATTCTCCTCTCTGTTTCTCTGCGCCATTCTCCTCTCTGTTTCTTGTGTCTTTCTCCTTTCTGTTTCTCTGCGTCATTCTCCTCTCTGTTTCTCTGCGCCATTCTCCCTCTGTTTCTCTGCGCCATTCTCCTCTCTGTTTCTCTGTGTCTTTCCTCTCCTTTCTCTGTCTCTCTCTCTGTTTCTCGTCGCATTCTCCTCTCTGTTTCTTGCCTTCTCCTTCTGTTCTCTGCGCCATTCTCCTCTCTGTTTCTCTGCGTCATTCTCCTCTCTGTTTCTCTGCGTCATTCTCCTCTCTGTTTTTCCTCTCCTGTTTCTCTGCGCCATTCTCCTCTCTGTTTCTTGTCTCCTTCTCCTCTCTGTTTCTCTGCGTCATTCTCCTCTCTGTTTCTCTGCGCCATTCTCCTCTCTGTTTCTCTGCGCCATTCTCCTCTCTGTTTCCTCTCTGCTGCCATTCTCCTCTCTGTTTCTCTGTGTCTTTCTCCTTCTGTTTCTCTGCGTCATTCTCCTCTCGTTTCTCTGCGCCATTCTCCTCTCTGTTTCTCTGCGCCATTCTCCTCTCTGTTTCTCTGTTCTTTCTCCTCTCTGTTTCTCTGCGCCATTCTCCTCTCTGTTTCTCTGCGCCATTCTCCTCTCTGTTTCTCTGCGCCATTCTCCTCTTCTGTTTCTCTGTCGTCATTCTCCTCTTCTGTTTCTCTGCGCCATTCTCCTCTCTGTTTCCTCTGCGCCATTCTCCTCTCTGTTTCTCTGCGCCATTCTCC
>CM065733.1:2351223-2358723 GCA_033310375.1 Conus canariensis
AAAGACTTACCTTTGGTGTGATCCTGGTTATATTGTCTCAAAGATCGTACAATACCAGGAGACGTTAATATGAATTATATAGTTTTAGTAGCACGTTCTTTGTTGAGGCGTGTGACCAACTGAATACCGGAAGTAATGTAGACGACGGTGTACAAAACGTGACTCTTGGAAAGGAGAGGGGAGGGCCAGGAAGGGAGATCAAAATGGAAGGTGTGTTTACAAATGGTCTCCAGGGCGGGTATTTCTGGCGCAAATATTTAAGAAAGCCCTCAAGCAGAGGCAGCATACCAGACACGTTCACCAGGTATGGGAGTTATATTGTGCTAGCATCTACAGGCAGCAACAGCTGTTTTCTTCCAGGAAAACAGCGAAGAGAAGGAAAACGATCATTATCCTGAGGGGTCGCAACTCTGTTCCTAGGGAGCACAAGAGTTGTCCCTGCTTTCCTGAGGATGTTAACTGTTTGTCTGGTTTTCCATGACCATCACTATTATTGTTTTCCCTGTTTTCTTTGCGATGTTAACTGTCATCGTTGTTGGTGGTGTTGTTGTTGGTGGTGTTAATGATGTTTGTTGTTGCTGCTGCTGCTGCTACTGCTGCTGTTGCTGTTGTTGTTGTTTCGAGTAAATCAAGTATTATTACGAGGAAAAGGTCGTTAATAGGGATAACAGCTATGATCGCTTTTTACCATGAGAAGCGCGAACGGGGATCGACAATATTGTTGAAATCCCCAGGATGGAAACTGTTTATGGGCTGTTTTCCTTCTTTTCCTAGGAGTTGATCACTGTTTTCCCCGCGAAAACAGCGAAAGCAGTTGTGATACATCGGGGATGATATCCATAATAACTATGATCCTCAAGAATAACAGCTTAACACCGTTTACTGATGGGTTACTAGTAAAGCGGTTTTCCGAGCAAAACATATACATCAGCTTATGAAGCCAATGTGCTCCAATAAACAGGCGCTGAATCTCAGTTGATGATGGAAGATAAAGTAATTGATTCCACCCCCCCCCCCCCCCCCCCCCCCCCCCCACCACCACTTTCCCTTCGCTTTCGAAATATCTAACATGGAAATAATTCTTCAGCTGGTGTACACCAATGATTTTACTACTGAGTGGACAGAGAGGCTTGTTGTCAACCCGTAACAATCCGACTCCGTAAGTAGTAGCACGTAACATCACTGGTGTAACTTAACATTATTGTTAAAACTGATGTATCTTCACTGTATCATTTTCCTTCCGCCAAAGTTGAATTCGACAATTTCTTTTAATGCCAGCAAATCATTATCTTCTACACAATTCCAAAAATATTCATTAAGTTACGCAGTTATAAACATAAGCGAGGACTGATTTTTTTTTTTTTTTTTTTGATGTGAGGATCGTGACTAAATAATTGCAAGATATAGTTTCCAGGAATGGAAGCATATAGAACAAGCGCATGCACAAGCAACTCATAATTTAAAACCGAAAGTTGCAAATTTCATCTTGATGCCGCGAACAGGCTATTCCTCTTTAGTTCTAGTTCCATATCTCGCAGTGACTCAAAGACTTGTTAACTTTAGCGACATCTCCACACTGTTTTTGTGCTATTCAATGATTAGGACCCGATCAACGATCTCTGATTTCAAAATTTCGTAGTTCTTGAACATGTCTCTGAGCTGAAATGTTTTCAAGGGACACACAATACAATGACAGATAATGTCACCCACACACACACAACACAATGACAAATAATGTCACCCACACACACAACACAATGACAAATAATGTCACCCACACACACACAACACAATAACAAATAATGTCACCCACACACACACAACACAATGACAAATAATGTCACCCCCCACACACAATACAATGACAGATAATGTCACCCACACACACTCAACACAATGACAAATAATGTCACCCCCCCCCCACACACCACACACACACACACACACACACACACAATACAATGACAGATAATGTCACCCACACACACTCAACACAATGACAAATAATGTCACCCCCCCCACACACACACACACACACACACACACACAATACAATGACAGATAATGTCACCCACACACACTCAACACAATGACAAATAATGTCACCCCCCACACACACAACACAATGACAAATAATATCACACACACACACAACACAATGACAAATAATGTCAAACACGAGGCACAGCTAAAACTATGAGAAGTCATAATTCTTTGTTCAGGTTTTCTCCTTTGTTTATGGCGCATTTCAGTCATAATTACTTTTTCAGGTTTTCTCCTCTGTTTATGGCGCATTTCAGTCATAATTACTTTTTCAGGTTTTCTCCTCTGTTTATGGCGCATTTCAGTCATCATTACTTTTTCAGGTTTTCTCCTTTGTTTATGGCGCATTTCAGTCATAATTACTTTTTCAGGTTTCTCCTCTGTTTATGGCGCATTTCAGTCATCATTACTTTTTCAGGTTTTCTCCTTTGTTTATGGCGCATTTCAGTCATAATTACTTTTTCAGGTTTTCTCCTCTGTTTATGGCGCATTTCAGTCATCATTACTTTTTCAGCTTTTCTCCTCCGTTTATGGCGCATTTTATTTATTCATAATTACTTTTTCAGCTTTTCTCCTCTGTTTATGGTGCATTCCATCCTCAATGCTAAGCAAGAGGAACAGAGTTTTTTTAAGCATGGGGTCAGACAGGAAATCTCCATTTCCCAGTTCTGCACCACTCTTTTTTCCGTTTTTTGTTTGTTTGTTTGTTTTTGTTTTTGTTTTGTTTCTTTGTGGGAAGTGTTTATTTTGTTTGATTTAGCGACACAGATAGACACACGTGCGCGCGTACACACGCACACACACACAGACACACACACACACACACACACACACACACACACACACACACACACACAAAAGTGTGTGTGTGTGTGTGTGTGTGTGTGTGTGTGTGTGTGTGTGTGTGTGTGTGTGTGCATTAACTCCCTACATCGTCAGCTGACCATCGTGTTTATGACGTCAATTGTCCTCTTCCTTAGCCAGTCGGGCTTCAAAAAGACAGTGTGAGTTGGTAGGCACATACCTGAGGATGATGAGAGATGAGGAGAGGGATGCGGGGGGGGGGGGGGGGGGGGGGGCACTGGAAGGATGCTTAAAGATTGTGTGGACGTGAACACCGTCCTGCACCCCCTCCCCCCTACCCCCCCCCCCCCCCCCTTTCCCCCTCCCGCGGCTGGCCACCCGCCACAAATAGGAGTTTGCTCTAAACCACTGTGTGATCCATGTCAGCTGTGCCTTGATGATTGTCCTAATTTCATCGTATGAAATCAGGTTGTTGGCCTGCCCCTTCTGTGCACCGTCTTTTGCCAGAATGTCCGCTTTTTTTGCCTCTGATGCCACAGTGTTCTGGTACCCATTGTATCACCACTTTCTCCACTCTGGCACTCAGGGCAACAAGGGCTGAAGTGAGATGGTTCTGTTCTTTGCAGCGGGAGTTCTTGAGGGCTTGGAGCACGAAGAGAGCGTCAGAGAACACCACCACCTGCCCTGTTGTTCTTGTGGAGTTCTGCAAGACTGTTGTGGCTGCCTCACAGAGGGCTTCTTGCTCAGCTCGGAAGTTGGTGGAGTATTTTCCTGTTGGGATTGCAATTTCTTCATCTCCGTCTTTGTATCGGAGGAAGATTCCAGCTCCACCATCCCTCGTTGCTTCTGTGGCGGAGCCATCTGTGAAGACATGGGTCCAGTCTTACTGGGGGTACTGGTTGCAGATGTACTCCATGGCCAGGGCCTTCCTTTGGGTGTCTGACTGTGTTCCTCTCTTCTCCACTCCGGGAATGCTGGTGACGACTGTTGGGAACACCTACCTCTTCCAAGATGGGTGGGTGACATTTGCCGGGATAGGCTTTGCTTCGTGTTCCATCAAGACTGGGGTTTGTCTTTCAAGGCGTCTTGACTGGTGGATGAAGCTGCCTCTTTTCAGCCGGCTCTTGGTGGGTCTGCTCATTCTGTTGTTCATCAAACTGATCACTGATCAAACGAACACCCCTCCCCCCCCCCCCCCCATCCCCCACCAGTCATTTTCACTTTTTTTTAAAAATGTCCACCGATGACATCATTCACAATCTTCAAGTACATGACCTTCCCCTTAGCTGACGTCACATTTAAGACCTTCTCACTCACCCGTGGCTCTATCTCTGCGCCAGGTGATTTACCCTCAATTAGTCCCATTCCTTTCGTTTGAATCTGTCTGCTTGGAACCGCCTGGTATGTATCTTGATGGGCATATGAAAGGAAAGAAGGCCAATCAACTTTCACACACAAGAACAATTCTCAAAATAATCTAATTGTGCCTGCCTAGGAATACTCGACTCCTGAAGCAAAGTCTTGGCGCATTAATTCTTAATGTGTGTGTGTGTGTGTGTGTGTGTGTGTGTGTGTGTGTGTGTGTGTGTGTGTGTGTGTGTGTGTGTGTGCAGCTGGTTGTAGTGACCTGTTTATACCGGTTGTTCTTAAGTGACGTTTCAGCCTTGGAACTGACCGAAGGCATGTGCAGTACATACTACGGCAGGGAGATGGAGACGGAGAAGGTTTCGCGCTGGGAGAGTTCTCATTGTGTTGGACGCAGAATCCAGAGACTGGTGCAATGAGAAAGACAGTACGACCGGGGACTTCCACGTAGCCAAAGTGCATGACCGTGCTTTGTTGCACTCTTTGCTCCACACAGAGAGAGAGAGAGAGAGAGAGAGAGAGAGAGAGAGAGAGAGAGAGAGAGAGTGAGTGAGAGAGAGAGAAGAGAGAGAGAGAGAGAGAAAGAGACCGATAGATAAATATATATCATGAATATAGCTTGCTGCATTTCAGGAAACTATTGTAAGGGGAGATTCTAATCTTTTTCAGATACTAAACACACACACACACACACACACACACACACACACACACACACACACACACACAGAGAGAGAGAGAGAGAGAGAGAGAGAGAGAGAGAAGAGTTTCTATGCAACAAATCATAGATATGTACAAGATCACAATTCCACTCTTCAAATTTTCGGCCACGTGGCCTTTTAAAAAACAACAACAAACAAACAAAAAAAACCAATACAACTACATAATGTCCATCTTTGGCAACTGGTCAGAGCCAGTTGCCAAAGATGGACAATTCCACTCTTCAAATTTTCGGGCCACGTGGCCTTTTTCAAGAGAAAAATAAACAAAAACAATACAACTACATAATGTCCATTTGGCTCTGACCAGTTTCCAAAGATGGACATTACGTAGTTGCATTGTTTTTGTTTGTTTGTTTTTTCTCTTGAAAAAGGCCACGTGGCCGAAAATTTGAAGAGTGGAATTGTGATCTTGTGTGTTGTTTTCTTCCCTTTGGAGGACTGTTGCTTTTGTTTCTCATAGATATATAGTTTGTTGCATGTCAGGACACTATCACACGAGGAGATTGGAATCATCTGCGTTCTTCTTGCTCTTTTTGAATGTTAAAATGTGTTGGCCTGCCCGTGCATGCGCTTCTCTATATACTAGTTATTTATGGAAATGATATCTTCCAATTCAAAACGAACGTGGCCTTCCTCTGATTAATACCGTTTGTAAAATGTAATTGTGTGGCTAAGATTCTGTTGGAAGTCAGGACAGAGTGTCGTTTTTTTTTTTTTTTTTTTTTTTTGTGTTTTTTTGTTGTTTTTTTTTGTTTTGTTTGTTTTGTTGTTTTTGTTGTTGTTGTTTTAAGATTCTGACAGGAAATTTAAAGCAATTTAACATTTGCAGAATGAAAATTATGAAATTAAGGCTAGATAAACTACGAAAATGATATAAGTTACGAAAAAAAAAAAAAGCAAATTGTAAATAAATTTGGAAGTGGCAGAGAGTGAGGAATTAGTGACATGGAATAGAATTATCGTTCTTGCCACCACCAATTGAGGTTCAGGGTCTGGTTAATGCGGCGAGTGAGCTGCCCTTGCTGGAGGGGTTTCCTAAACACCCGCGCCAGGTATATCTGCAGTCTAGACCATTTGTAAACACACCTTCCTTTTTTTTATCTCCCTTACCGGGCAAGGCTGCCTCTCTTCTCTTAGAGTTGCGTTTTGTACGCCGTCTGCATTACTTCCAGTATTTATGTGGTCTCACGCCACAATGTGGAAAATGTAGAAGAGCGATATGATCAATGAAAGCATGTTGAGGCATAGAATGCTCTTAGATTTTTAAATACAACCAGGATTAAACCAAACGTCACTTCTCAGAGACCCACAACCCCACCCCCATTCATTTCTTTCTTTTCGAGAACATCACTCACGATCTCTAAATTATTATAAAGAGGACTTATATAGCGCCTATCCCCAGCCAGAGACCAAGCTCTAAGCGCTTTACAATCCGTATTCTCGTTTACACAACGGGCTGCCTACCTGGGTAGTGCCGACTGAAGAGCTGCCAGCTGGCGCTTCATTCAGTCGTTTCCCGTGTCATCCAATCAGTATCGTTCAATATCGTTCACTCAATTTCCTTACTTCCTTCATTCTTTCCATTTCTCACGCAGGGTGCATGCTATGTGTAACGTATCATCCATACCAACGGCCAAACTGGCCTTCTCCTCCGAAAGTTGGTGATGGTATTTTACGTGTGTGAAAGATGTTGTGCGTGCGTTCACACCCGGAACCTCGGTTTATAGTCTCATTCGAAGGACTGTTTGAGAAATGGAGTCAGAACCAATGTTAACTCCGAGGGAAAAATCCACCCTGTACCGAAACGACCCGGCGGAGATTCGAACCCGCAACCCCAGGATCACCAAAATTACGAGTCCGGCGTTCTACCAGCTGAGCTATTCCGGCCCTCTTAATACATGAACCACATTCTATCTTGCGTCTACATTCAGGTTCGTATTGTTGCACTGGCTGGTCCCCCCCTCCCCCCTCCCCACCTCCCCTCCCCCCTTCCCCTCCCCCCCCCCCCCCCTCCCAATTAGTTCCATTCCATTGTTTTGATCTGGCCTGTATGTTGATGCAGATGTGAAAAATGAGCAGTGGGAATCAACTTCCAGACACATTAACAAGTCTGAGAACAGTCAGAATCTGCTCTTCTACATACACTCGAGAACTTAACATACGGCCTTGCCATATTAATTCCTGGTGTGTTGAATACAGACAGCTGAAAACTTGCGGCCATTAACGTCCGTGTATTTTGCGCTCTGTGTGTCTGTATACAGTCTTTTTACAGCACAGATTGCCGGGTATGTAGATGATGCAGATATTCTGAGGTCAAAGCAGAATGAACGGAGACGATTCAGTTCGCCTTTTCCACGTTCGCCTACTCTTCGATGGTGCGGCCAAACTCTATGGGAGTTTAACTCTTGGTCCTGTTGTTTCGCCTATCCGCCGTTCTCGTTTCGCATAGTTAGTATACACCTTGTAATTCGCAACCAGTCTTCATGCAGGTCAAAATATTGGCGAATTTATTCACTCAAGCTATTCCCCAGTGAATAATCTGTCTGTCTGTCTGTCTGTCTGTCTG
>CM065733.1:2366223-2368723 GCA_033310375.1 Conus canariensis
ATCTTAACCACAACCGTCACATATATCACACCACCCCACTAAATAACTACACAACCCATCGCCTCACTCTGCCCCTCCCTCCATGCACCCCCCCCCCCCCCCCCTTAGCATTATTATCAATCCATCTTAACCACAACCGTCACATATATCACACCACCCCACTAAACTAACTACACAACCCATCGCCTCACTCCGCCCCTCCCTCCACGCACCCCCCCCCCCCCCCTTTTCCTCTCCCATAATCCCCTCTGTCATTTCTCTCTGGCGGCCATTCTTCCTACCACATGGACAACAGATAAGTCACTCTTCGTTCTTTGTTTGTACTGTCCTAAATGTTAAATGTGATCTGTTTTTTTGCCTGAAGAAGACCCAAGAGGTCGAAATGCATCGTGTCTTGTCCTGTGTTTTGTTTGTCAATGTTCTTGGCGGTAACTAACCCCCTCTCTTTCTACATTTTGAAAGCAAGATGTCAATCCATTATAGTGGATGTCCTGAAGCTATTTCTAACAACAACAACAACAACAACAAAAACCCAACATCAACGACAAAGGCAACAAAAGCGACGGGCACGACAATGCTGATGACAAAAGAAGCGGAACAAAAAGAAGTGGAAAACGACAGTGAGTGGGGATGAAAGACGACAACGATGACATGGTTAACAAAAGAAAACAAAACGAACAACAACAACAAAACGAAAAGAAAACAGAAAAAAAATTAAAAGAAAGATGTGCACTTTGGGAAGAGAAAATAAAATTGTGATAAAGCGGAGTTTGTGTGTTAAACGTTTCAGGAAAGAAAGATTGAAATCACAAGATTGAAAGAAAGTGAAGGAATGATTTTTTAAATGATATAGAAAGAGAGAGACACAGAAAAGAGAGACAGAAAGAAAGAAGTAAACAAACAACAGCTTAAGAACAGAAACAAGTTTGAACGAAAGTACACCCATTGGTGTGCACACACTCGCACGCTCGCGTGCACACACACACACACACACACACACACACACAACACACACACACACACACACACACACACGCCACACACGCACACACGCACGCACGCACGCACGCACGCACGCACACACACACAACACACACAACACACACACACACTACCAGAATCAAGACAGCACAACAGAAAGGCAATCACTATGGCATGGCTTCCTTCCTTTTCATATTTTCCAGAACACAATCCATAGCCTCTTCTTCTTGCTGACTGCGTCGGCTGAGGGTTGGGATCTACAGGTGCGGAATACAGTTCAAACTCTCCTCTGGTCCTTAATCCTTGGTGAAGGCTGCCTCATAAGCCAACAGAATAATGAATGTTTTTCGGCTGTGTGGAGCTGCGCTGTGTTGGGCTTTGCTCTGCTGCGTGCGAGGAGTTGTGTTGTTCTGCTTTTGTTGTGTTGTGGTTATGTTCGTTTTGTACTCTGCTGTGCTGTGCTGTACTGTGTCGTGCTTTGGCTAAGTTGTGGCTGTGCTGTGTTGTTATACTGTGTTGTACAGCGATGTGTTATGCTGTGCTGTGCTGTGTGATCTGTACAATGTTGTGCTGCCTCGTGCTGTGTGTTCTAAGTTGTACTGAGTTATGCTGTGTTGTACTGTTGTGTGTTCTGTTGAGCTGCGCTCTGCTGAGTTATGCTGAGCTGTGCTGCGCTGTGTTCTGGGCTACTTTGTGTTATACTGTATGTTCTGTGCCATGCTGTGCTGTGCTGTGCTGTGTTGTGCTGTGCTGTGCTCTGCTCTGCTCTGCTGTGGTCAGTTTCACTGAGTTACATATAACCGTGTGAAAACCTCACAGGGGTTTTATTATCTTTTTCAAAGTTTACAGGTGTAGTTTTGTGATTTTGTGGTTGGACAAGGTGAACATCTCAGTACACTTTATGACCTCTTCTTTCTTCTTAGACGCCACACACAAGTTTAAAGTGATCACTTTCATGTTCTTGTGATTCAGATATGGCCGATGTTGAAAGCTTTCGGCGTCTGTTTTTAATGTTATATGTAGATGGCACAGCTGTGTTGTCTGAAATCCAGAAGGACATTAAAAATGCTCTAGATGCCATGACAGAACATTGTCAAACCTTTGGTCGGGAAATGAATGCAGATAAACTACAGTTTTTTTCACGAGGGAAAATATGAAACCTGAACTTCAAATTTGATGGCCAAAAAATGCCAAAAGTTGGGGACTACAAGTCTCTTTCGGCGCTCTTTTGCTTTCATGATAACATTAATTAGCTAACAAGAAGATTTAGGTAATAATAGCTATACATGCATTGTCAAAGAAACGTCAGACATTTGATCTACCCATTGATTTCCGGTTTGAATCCTTTGAGAAATGTATCCACGCCATCTTGAGTGAGAATAAGATGTAGTACTGTGATTCCCTGAGACAATGTGAAAGATTCTTGTTGAGTCTTTTTAAACTGTTGCTCAGAGTAAAATGCTCTACGCCTAATTGTGTGATTTTCGGTGGAGTTGGTACTTTTTCGATCTCAATCCAG
>CM065733.1:2371223-2376223 GCA_033310375.1 Conus canariensis
CAATGAAATCTGCGATGGATTTCACCATCGTTCAGTAAACTGCGTGTAACGTGCAATATCAATGAAATCTGCGATGGATTTCACCATCGTTCAGTAAACTGCGTGTAACGTGCAATATCAATGAAATCTGCGATGGATTTCACCATCGTTCAGTAAACTGCGTGTAACGTGAATATCAATGAAATCTGCGATGGATTTCACCATCGTTCAGTAAACTGCGTGTAACGTGCAATATCAATGAAATCTGCGATGGATTTCACCATCGTTCAGTAAACTGCGTGTAACGTGCAATATCAATGAAATCTGCGATGGATTTCACCATCGTTCAGTAAACTGCGTGTAATGTGCAATATCAATGAAATCTGCGATGGATTTCACCATCGTTCAGTAAACTGCGTGTAATGTGCAATATCAATGAAATCTGCGATGGATTTCACCATCGTTCAGTAAACTGCGTGTAATGTGCAATATCAATGAAATCTGCGATGGATTTCACCATCGTTCAGTAAACTGCGTGTAATGTGCAATATCAATGAAATCTGCGATGGATTTCACCATCGTTCAGTAAACTGCGTGTAATGTGCAATATCAATGAAATCTGTGATGGATTTCACCATCGTTCAGTAAACTGCGTGTAATGTGCAATATCAATGAAATCTGTGATGGATTCCACCATCGTTCTGTTGCCCACACCCACTGCTAAAGGAAAATCGCTAATCATAGTCATGAAAATATTTTTAGCACCGCCCAAATGTGAACAAAACGCACGAATTGTCCAGAAGCACTTCTAGAACAAAACTAGAAAAGTTATCACGCTTTATCATGCTTTATATGTATGTTTGTTTGTTGTTGTTTTTTCTTTCTTTATTCAAACCAACGGTGCATTGCTCATAGAACCAAGTACATATCACTTTAACTTTCAGAAAATAGCTATCCGTTAATGAATAGGATACGCTATGTTCATCTTTTTTCTTTTATCTTGTTGTCGGTTTGTTTTTGTTTAATCTTGTAGACATGCGTCTGTAAAGTCGTATAATCTTTACGCTACGATAGCGAAGCACACTTGTAATCATTCTGGTTTTAAAGACCCTTGCGCTAGAGCCCTGTTAAAGGTTTGTGAAAATCTTGAGAAACGTTTTTATCTGTGAGATTCAGACTGTTCTTATAGGTCGGTGACATCTATTCTCTCTCTCTCTCCTCTCTCTCTCTCTCTCTCTCTCTCTCTCTCTCTTCTTCTCTCTCTCTCTTCTTCTTCTTCTTCTTCTTCTTCTTCTTCTTCTTCTTCTTCTTCTTCTTCTTCCTCTTCTTCTTCTTCTTCTTCTTCTTCAAAGTGAGGTTTATTCCCTTAAACTGAAACATGTACCAATTATTCAATGAGCTAACATTGTCACATATGAACTCGTATGTGAAAATTGACAGCAAAACGTCTTTTGTTCCCGTGTGTGTGTGTGTGTGTGTGTGTGTGTGTGTGTGTGTGTGTGTGTGTGTGTGTGTGTAATGTGTGTGTGTGTGTGTGTATGGAGTATGAAAGAAGACTTAGTTGTCGGAAATTCGCCTATTTTGTTACATACACGTTGCTTTGCACTCTGTTTCCTATGTTTGATCCCTCTTGTTCTCGTGTGTTTGTCGTTGTGTGCTTCTTTTCAGCAGTGCCGAAATATTTTTTTCCAGTTCGTCTGTTTAAAACAGTACATGAAACTGTTCATAGTTTAAAATATCATAACGTATATTTTTTTTCCTTCTGTCTATCACAACAGAACCAAATTCCCAAGCTGCATTACACTACTCCCCTCTTCCCCCTTTCTAACCCCTCCAACCCCCACCCCCACCACCACCACCACCTCCTCTCCCTACCCCAACCCAACCCCAACCCACCCCACCCAGCCATCCCGTTTCCCGCGTTGATGTGAAAACGGCGACGAGTATCACTAATCCCATTATTGCTGCACTAGAGCTGGAGCGGATGTGGGAAGATGGAAGGGCGGGGCGGGGGCGGGGGGGGGGGGGGGCGGAACGACGTCTTGCCACTCTGCACGTTTATCTGCCCATCATGATCGGATCAGCTTCGTGATGTCGTCGCACTGAGAGACATTCGTACTGCTCGCTCACCAGCACTGTCGCCACGTGCAGAGACAGGAACGATCTTCCTGACTGAATGACATCCCCTTGCATTCTTCCGTTGTGGATTTCCCCCCCCCCCCCCCCCCCCCCCCCCCCCCCCCCCCCCCGTCAATCTGCGACAGCGAGTAGCGCCACTCCCACGTACGCGGCACAAGTCGTCCACAACCCCTTACCTCCCCCCCCCCCCCCCCCCCCTCCCCTCACATTCCCCCCCCGTCCCCCTCACCCTCCCTCTTCTTCCTGCTTTCCCCATCCTATCCTCCCTCCCTCCCCTAGGCTACCTACCCCCTCCTGCCCCCAACCCCCCTCCCCCCCCTCCACCCTCCCGCCATGTACCTAGCGTGAGTTTCAAAACGGAGTGACTGAGCGCGGAAAATGAAGCAAAATTTGGAAAGAGAGGAGGGTTAGTTACCGCCAAGGACACAGACAAACAGAGTACAGGACTAGAAACTAGTGTCCTTGGCGGTAACTAACCCTCCTCTCTCTCTCTCCTCTCTCTCTCTCTCTCTCTCTCTCTCTCTCTCTCTCTTTTTTTTTTTTTTTTTTTGTTGCAAAAGTCGAACTGTAGCTTTTTTTAGGGTCATATGGTTTGGTTAATCACAGATGTTTGTCTCTTCTTGGAGGTGAGGATACCACGGCATTACATGGGTAGTATCTATTCATTTAATACCCCAAGGATGAACCAACACAACCAACCCACTGGCCACTGATGACCTTTGCACATGAGACGAAAGTCGACTTTTGACAAGCGATACCGATGGCTCTCTCTCTCTCTCTCTCTCTCTCTCTCTCTCCTCTCTCTTCTCTCTCGTCTCTCTCTCTCTCTCTCTGTGTGTGTGTGTGTGTGTGTGTGTGTGTGTGTGTGTTGTGTGGTGCGTGCGTGCGTAGGGCCTACAGGGTGTGTTGTGTGGTGTGTGTGTGTGTGTGTGTGCGTGCATGCGTATGAGTGCGTGCGTGCGTGTGAGTGCGTGCGTGCGTGCGTGTGTGCGTGCGTGCGTGGTGTGTGTGTGTGTGCGTGTGTGTGTGTGTGTGTGATTCATTTATCCTTATCTTGCTTGTGGCTCCGCCACCCCACCCCCCACCCCCTCTCTTTGTCACCTTTCCTTCCCCTCTTCCACCCCCTCCCCTTCTCTCCCCACCCTCCCTCCACCCTTCTCTCTCCCAACCTCCCTTCATTTATACTCTTCCATGTGTTTAAAAGGGCAACAACGCAGGTTTTAACCAATCAGTCAGTCAGTTAATTACTGAATCATTTGTTTGGTCGGACGGGTCGTTTAGTCATTACTTGCTACTTTGTTTCTCTTGTTTACCTGGTTGTTGGCTTGCTTACATGTGTTTGCTTGCTACACGTGTGTGCTTACACTGTGTTGCTTCTTACATGTTGCATGATAATTGCAAGTACGGAAGAGAGATAACCACGATGTACTTTATCCTTTACAGATTCGATTTCTTTGCGATTACCTCCCTTGCAAGTGCGCGCGTGATCTCTCTCTCTCTCTCTCTCTCTCTCTCTCTCTCTCTCTCTCTCTCTCTCTCTCCTCTCTTTCCTGTGTGTGTGTGTGTGTGTGTGTGTGTGTGTGTGTGTGTGTGTGTGTGTGTGATGTATCATTTATTAGAAGTCATAAACTGTACTGCTGAGCACGCTTTTGTCTGAAAACCTTCTTCATAAAATATACTCAAATTGTCAAATTTCTTGGCGTCTACCTCACTTCAAAACTTTCGTGGAATTACCACATCGACTACATAACAAACAAAGCTAGAAAAAGTCTCAACTTTTTTAAGGTAATAAGCAGACAGCACTGGGGACAGGACACAAAGGCACTAATATCTCTCGCTACCTCCCTTGTACGTTCACGGCTGACGTATGGCTAGGAGGTTTTTTTCAGCGCTCCAGCGCACTTGTTAAAGAAACTGCAGAGCATAGATTCCAAAGCTTACAAACTTGCTCTGGGTGTACCAATACACGCGTCAATTTTAGGAACTTACACAGAAGCAGGTATTCTACCCCTCGATGAACAAAGAAAAGCCTCAGCTGCGAAATTTATCCTTAAAACCTCTGCTTATGAAACATTTTCACAAAAGGAAACAAATCTTAATTCAGAAACCGACTTTGCAAAAAGAGCTAGAACAATACAGTCATTGAAGTCCATCAATACATTTGCCTCAGATATTATCTGTAATACAAGCTGAACGGGGAAAATGTTGCAATTAAACCTTCTTTTTCTCCACTTCCAGAATGAGAACAAAATCAACCAATATTTGACATTGATCACACAGATTTATCCAAAAACCATTCCCCTACCCTATTAAAATGTTTAGTTGATTCCCACTTGGAAAGTAAGTATACAGACTATCTAAAGATATACACCGATGGATCAGTTCTTGATGATGGAAATACTGGTGCAGCTTTTGTAATACCCTCATTAAAAACAGAAAAACGATACTACATTGGTAAACATTATTCCATTTTTACTGCTGAACTTGTAGCCATACTTATGGCATTAAATTACATTGTAGATCTTTCGACGGATGCATGCAAAATCTTATTCTGTGTGGACTCGAAGTCTGTTTTACAAGCCATTAAATCCCGAGGCATAAAAAAACGACTAGAAGTGACTATTGAAATAAAACATATTATTCATGAGTTGTCTCTAAAGGGTACCAGTATTACCTTTTGCTGGATTCCTTCTCACTCCGGAATCACCCCAAACGAGTGGGCAGATCATGCGGCTAAAAAGGGCAGCAAAAAATAAAGAAGGGTCACAGCATCTCGACATTCGACTAGATCTGCATGAATTTAACCAGCGCATATAAAAAGTGTCTCAAAATCAGGTTGCTGAACTGCACAAGAAAACAAATAGTCAGTATTATCAGCACTG
>CM065733.1:2381223-2388723 GCA_033310375.1 Conus canariensis
TAACACCACAACATACCCACCAGAACGACAACACAGTAAGACGGGCGGCGAAAATGGCGATGTTCATGTTGGACGCGAGTGTGATTCGAACTCATAAAGTCTGGCGGCAAACTCCTCGCCCTACCACTGGGCCAATTTTCTTCTTTTTCTTTTCTTTTTTTTTTTTTTTTCTTTTTTTTTTCCTTTTTTTTTTTTTTTGTATTTTCTCTCTTTTTTTTTTTTAATTAATATTATTTTATTGACATCTATGTCGGGATAATTGGATCGCCGAGTTCTGTAAACGTTCTTGCCATTGGTGCACGCTGTGCGTGTTGTTCACGTCTTGCTTGGTCTCTGATAGGGGTTTTGAACTCAGGTGGTCGTAGTCGTCAGTCTGTGGTGCGAACCACTGAGCTGTTTAGATTGATGTATTTCTCCTGCTTTATGATGTGTTTTATTTGTTTGTTAGTCGTTGTTGTGGTTTTGAAATAGTAGTGAATTAATATGTTCTATAGGGAATGTGTACAAATTATGCGTATATGTATGTGTATACATATAGAGACAGACAGACAGAGACAGAGAGAGACACACACACAATGACACAAACAATGACACATACAATGACACACAAACACACACACAAACACACACACACAATGATACACACACACGCGCGCGCGCGCGCGCGCGCGCGCATGCACGCACGCACGCACGCACGCACGCACACACACACACACACACACACACACACACACACACACACAACACACACACACACACACACACACACACACACGGAAGGCAGGCAGAGACAGGCAGACAGACAGACAGACAGACAGGACAGAAAGAGAGAGAGAGAGGGGGGGGGGAGGGAAGGAGAGACAGACAGTCAGAGAGAGAGAGAGAGAGTATCATCAAGCCAGTCTATCATTTAAACGAACTCTAAAGAAAGGAGATTAATACCCTTGAGTCCTAGAAGACCGTGGATCGATTGAAACAATTGAACTCCCTCGACAAGTGTTTGAAATACGTCATTATGCTCCGCATCTTTGAACGTCCTTTTCAAAAGAGCCCCCTCCCGATCTTACGGCGTGTTTTGGATGTTTCATCTTGATTAATGAATCACGTTCATTCACAACATAACTGTTGATTCTGTCCTTTGATGCTGAAGAATCCCCTTTGAGTTTGTGTTCACGAAGTTGACCTTTATCCTTTGTTGATACAGACGTCAGAAATCGCTAGCAAATATTACCTTCCCTTCGGCTCGGAAATGGCCTTCGCCCTCAGCCTGGCTACAAAATGGCCTGCTTGCAAACAGCTACGACTTGAGTTGTCTTTCCATTAGTTCAACAGCGCTTGGCTACGAAAATGTCAGAGGGCGATCAAGTTAATTGTGTACAGTTCGGTTGTGAGATCATCACAGAACACAATGCCACTGTTAAAAAGAGCCGGCAGACATCCCAGATAATCACCGTCTCCAAAGACCACCAAGCGTTCAAAAGAGAGAGAGAGAGAGAGAGAGAGAGAGAGAGGTGGGGGGGGGGTGGTGGCAGGCAGACCACCACGTTGCTGCGCAGACAATGGGGAAGCTGATCTCCTATGTCTTTCGGACAATGACTCTGATAATCTGTGGAAGAGGTATGTGGACTCAGCCAGCTGTGGAGGTGAGGGATAGGTTCGGTGGGACGGGGTAAAATGGCAAGACACTCAAAAACGGCACACAGACACATTCTCTCTCTCCCTCTCTCTCTCTCTCTCTCTCTCTCCTCTCTCTCTCTCCCCCCCCCCCCCCCCCACCCAGGCTCTAACACACACAACACACACACACACACACACACACACACACACACACACACACACACACACACACACACACACTCACGCGCGCGCGCGCTCGTGCAAACACGCACCCGCATACTCATCAAATGCATACAAGAAAGAAAAGATAGGCGCTTACGTACACAAAAAATGTACATGAAAAGCACAAACTGACACACGCTTGCACGCATTTATGATGGAATTCGCACGCACGCGCGCACGCTCGCGCGCGCCCGCGTACACACACACACACACACACACACACACACACACACACACACACCACATAACACACACACACACACACACATACACACGCGCGCGCGCACACACACACACACACACACACACACACACACACACACACACACACACACACCGAGAGAGAGACAGACAGACAGATAGATGGACAAACAAACGGACAGACAAGACGGAGACAAAGAGACAGATAGATAGATCGACAGAGAGACAGAGACTGAAAGAAACAGTTAGAGAGAGAGAGAGAGAGAAGACCTCTTGAACCCTGACAACATCAGAGAAAAGACAACAACAGAATACCGTGTGATTACGAGACAGACAGACAGACAGACAGAGAAGAGACCTGTACACCACTAACACCCCCCCCCCCCCCAACATAACAACAACAACAACAACAACAACATCAGGACGATCCCAAGAATGCCATTTTGTTCAGGCTCAGAGAAGATTGATCTTTGGATCCGATGAGCTAGCGAAGCTAACGAGCCACTTAGAAGAGTCTACTTACTGTTTATCTCTCTATCCTGATTCTGGCAGGGTATGCCAGACGCGGTGTCTGTTTCAGACGGAGAGAGAGAGAGAGAGAGAGAGAGAGAGAGAGAGAGAGAGAGAGAGAGAGGAGGGTCGTTTCATTGTCTTCAGGGGTGTGGGGTAAAGGGGGGCAGGGGCGGTGCTATTATTGTCTTCAGTGTACACTTTGTTGGCCTTTTTCGGGTAGGTTCTGTTTGTTGTTTTCTCTGGGGGTTGAAAGTGGGCGAATATGATACCAGATATTAGGGCGGCTTACGTACGTACGGACGGACGCACGCACGCACACACACGCACGCACGCACGCGCACGCGCGCGCGCGCGCGACACACACACATACACATACACACACATACACGCATGCACGCACACACACACGGAGAGAGACTGGGAGACAGACACACAAACACACAATCATGCTTATAGACACACAAACCCGACAGGCACAGACAAAAAGCGAGCGAAAGAGAGAGAGAGAGAGAGAGAGAGAGGAAGACAGACAGACAGACAGAGACAGACAGACACACAGACAGACACACAGACACACAGACACACAGACAGACGGACAGAGAAGTAGACAATTTTTCTATTTTATTCATTAAAGTTAACACCCCATAAGGCTAGCATCCTATCTGAAGGTTTATGAAATTGGGCAATTGTAATATTAACAGAAACATCCAGCAACCGTGAGTAATGCCATCAAATGAAAGCGTGAAACAAATTTATCCACAAAAAAAAGTAAAAATTAGAAACAAAACATTGATACCAGTACATTAATACGAAAAGCATGCATCAATTAGTATTGACCGTTATCAAATATAGAGCGGAGAGAGAGAGAGAGAGAGAGAGAGAGAGAGAGAGAGAGAGAGAGAGAGAGAGAGAGAACGTGTGTGTGTGAGAGAGAGAGAGAAAGAGAGAGAGGGGAAGGGAGGGAGAAAAAGAGAAAGGAGAGAGAGAGAGAGAGAGAGGGGAGGGAGGGAGGGAGGGAGAAACAGAGAAAGGGGAGAGAGACAGAGACAGAGAGAGACAGACAGAGAGACAGACAGAGACCTACCTACCACCTCCACCAACGTCACAAACAACAACAGCAACGACATTTCATTCGCGCTAGCAGCTCCAAGTCTCGCCCACCGGCCTCTCCGCTCACAGACGTACAGGGCTTGTTCCTGGGCAACAGCAGTGGAGGCAACAATGCTTAATTTAACGACCCACCTCCCTACACCAGTCTGTTCCGCTTTTATCTGGCTGCCCCATACTGACAGGGAATGACTGTCTCGGGGTTGGTTTCAGACTAAGAACTTCGGGGTTTTTTTTTCTTTTCTCTCTCTCTCTCTCTCTCCTCTCTCTCTCTCTCTCTCCTCTCTCTCTCTCTCTCTCTCTCTAGTGCATGTGTGCCGTCTTCTATTTTGAAGGAATCTCTCTCTCTCTCTCTCTCTCTCTCTCCTCCCCCCCCCCCCCCCCCCCCCCCCCCCCCCCCCCCATTGTCTTCCCACGTCTGATTCTCTTCAGGTGGGGAGTGGGGGAGGGGAGGTGTGAGGGGAGGGGGAGGGGTGTTGGAAGCGTGGAAGGTAGGGGATGTTTTTCATTGTGTTCGGTGTGCACGTACCCGCCCATCCTTGACCTTTGTAGGGGATTGGTTGGTTGTCTCTTGGTCTTCTTTGCGTGGGGAGTGGGCGGGTGTGGTATTGACGGGGGAGGAGTGATGGGAGGGGGGGGGAGAGAAATGGGTGAGGGAAGGGGGGTGGGAGGGAGGGAGAAGGAGGGACACACACACACACACACACACACACACACCACAAGCGGGCGGGCGTATGTTTGTGCACGCACTGAACAGTCAATTACCGGTAGAGAATGACCACCTCAGGTTGTGGGACGATTGCATTTTCAGTTAAACATTGAAAAATTGGTCGTAGCCTGTTTTGTTGTGTGTGTGTGTGTGTGTGTTTTTTAACGACGATCGTAATAACCTTTTCAGCAAAGGCAAATAGCGAAGGGTTAGAATGAGAAAAAAAAATTGTACTTTTATTATTTGAATAGCCCTGTATTTTGATATCTTGTGACTGATACATCTAAAAGAACAAAGATTGAACCTGGATACCAAAAAAAAAAAAAAAGTAACCCATTTTGCTCATTCGAAAGGCAAGCGGTAGTTTGGTCAGACTGACAGCTCAGCTGTCCCCCTGTTGTCTCCTATGACCAACTCCTATTGTTGTCGGGAATACGAGTAGTACGCTCAGACTGTGATTAAGAGGATTATCATTCTGCCCTTGGCCCTTGGAACGTTTTACTGTCTTTTTGTCTTCTCTTAGTCAGAGTGTGTGGGCAGAGGAGTGACGAGAGAGATAGAGAGAGAGAGAGAGAGAGAGGAGAGAGAGAGAGAGAGAGATTCCTTAAAAAAAAAAAAAAAGAAGGCACACATACACTGACACAGATTTGGAGAGAGAGAGAGAGAGAGAGAGAGAGAGAGAGAGAGAGAGAGAGAGAGAGAGAGAGAGAGAGAGAGAGATTCCTTAACAAATAGAAGACGGCACACATACACTGAGAGAGAGAGAGAGAGAGAGAGAGAGAGGAGAGAGAGAGAGAGAGAGAGAGAGAGAGAGAGATCTGAAAAAAATGTTCCTTAAAAGAAGAAGGCATACATACACTGACATAGATTGTGTGTGTGTGTGTGTGTGTGTGTGTGTGTGTGTGTGTGTGTGGAGAGGAGAGAGAGAGAGAGAGAGAGAGAGAGAGAGAGAGAGAGAGAAGAAGAAGAAGAGGAAGAAAGAAGAAGAAGAAGAGAGAGGAGAGAGAGAGAGAGAGAGAGAGAGAGAGAGATCTGAAAAAAAAATGTTCCCTAAAAGAAGAAGGCATACATACACTGACATAGATTGTGTGTGTGTGTGTGTGTGTGTGTGTGTGTGTGTGTGTGTGTGTGTGTGTGTGTGTGTGTGTGTGTGTTAGAGAGAGAGAGAAGAAGAAGAAGAAGAAGAAGAGAGAGAGAGAGAGAGTACCCAGAGACGAAGATGTTAAACCGAGAGTCGTCTTGCAATCGACAAACGTAACCGGACAGACACAAATCAGTTATTCCGCTAATTGGAACTGTTAGCAGCGATAGGACTTCATCAATGTCTGATGTTGTCATGCATCATCATCGGACAGAAAAAGATCTTCTGTTGGGGGTGGGCTGCGCTGTTCAGACAAAGGAGTTTGTCGTTGTCGTTTTTCGTGAAAGTTTGTGAGGGATGGAAACGAAAGTCAGTGGAGAGAGAGAGAGAGAGAGAGAGAGAGAGAGAGAGAGAGAGAGAGAGAGAGAGAGAGAGAGAGAGAGAGAGAGAGAATAAGAGAGAGAGAGAGAGAGAGAGAAGCAGGCACAGAGAGAGGGACAGACAGACAGATAGACAGACAAAGGCAGGAAGAGAGAGAGAGAGGGAGAGAGGAGAGAGAGAGAGAGAGAGAGAGAGAGAGAGATGAAACGAAAAGAAATAGGATTTTTTGCTCTAAAGCGGTACAGCTTCATAAGCAAGACGGAGCGATGAACGATAACACAACAAAACACTTTGTGCGGGGTGTTCAGTCGGACATTGAAACCACGGCAAACAATCTCTCTCCCTCCCCCCCCCCCCCCCCCCCCCCCCCCCCCCCCCCCCCTTAGTCATCTGTCCACTGTGAACCCGTCAGTGATACGAGATTCATGAACACGGGCTGTCACCCCAGGTAGAACCGGGCCAGGCCGTGCAGCGTCTCCATCGCCAGTGCTGTACGTGCTTGGATCTGGGCGTGTTGTTTACTGTCAACACGTTTCCCTCTACGAAGACTGGCAAACTGTACACGCTCTTGCATTGCATGTTTGGAAGGATTAAAAAAAAAAGAATATTTATGTATATCATCCATAGCTGTGCCTATTAAATATGTGAGAAAATCTCCGCGCACTGTCGTCTTTCAGCGCATATGTAAATGCTTATATTTCCTGATTAAAATGCGTGGGGGGGGGGGGGGGGGACAAAACTTTGCACGCTCTTCTGTCAGCATGTGTCTGTCGTTCACAGATTTACATAGCAGAATACACACTCGCAGTCACCAGAGACAGATGTACAAGAAAATGACAGTTCAAGATCGTCTGGCTCACACATCAGCTCATCAGTATCACCAGATCAATGGACTGCCATTTTTCTGAAGGGTTTTTTTCTATCTTTGTCCCTCAATCGTCGTAACTCAGACCTATCATACACTGGCGTGCGCGCGCGCGCGCGCGAACACACACACACACACACACACACACACACACACACACACACTGGCCCATCCCCACCATTCATGCACACACACACACACACACACACACACACACACACACACACACACACACACACACACACACACACACGTGTACACTCACCACAAACACACACAATGATAGTAATGGCACAGCCAATATTAGGTAAGTACCAAAGGTCTGACCAGCGCGTTGGGCTAATGTGTTGTCAGACATCAGCTAAGTCATAGCCACAAGACCCTCTTCTTCAATTCTGCCATCTTAGTCATTAATTCATTTATCCACCAGCTTTTAAATTGTGCGCAGTGTGGTCTCGAAATTTAGCAGATGTAGTGTAGCGTACACGGACCAGTCACACCTCCTTGATGAAACTGAAACTGAAACTGATCTATGAGGGCAGCAACACAGCTTGTCACTACACTGAGACTGACACCACCAAAAGGACTGTCAATCATTGGCTCCATATCCATGTTCAGCTTATTGAATGGTGGGACTGTCACAATCACTCCTGAAGTTTAGGGACTAGAATAGCTCGGTTGCTAGAGCGCCGGTGTCGCGCGAAATCTGGGAACGTGATATCTGGGAAGGCTTCCCAGATATCACAGATTTTTTTGGGAACGCGTTCCCAAAATGTACTGTGATATCTGGGAAGGCCCGTGATA
>CM065733.1:2393723-2398723 GCA_033310375.1 Conus canariensis
TTATTGTGAGATTGTAGGAGACAGGATTACTAGCTTGGTTTCACATTTGTACACATTGTCACTAACGCGCTCTTCTTTAAGTGTGCCTAGTCAAAATTAAAAAAAAAAATATGTAGATGAAGATATCCTTTCTTGGCAGAACGTTCGTCAATAGGAATCTCAAATGACGTCATGTTGTTTATAGTCCAGCCTACCACGAAGACCAGATCAGGCTGCAACACAATTCTGGAACTGTTTCTGATTGGGTGGATTACTGGGGGGGGGGGGGGGGAGGGCCAAAGACCAGCAGGAGATTTCGAGTGTAATGACCATGATGTCTATCCTGCTGCAGGCCAGTAAACGAAAAGGAACGAATTTCAATACAGCGGCGTTGCGATGAGAGACACTGAGTAACAGGGGAGAGGGAGAGAGAGAGAGAGAGAGAGAGAGAGAGAGAGAGAGAGAGAGAGGGTGGTCAGGCAGACAGACAGACAAACAGTTAGACAGACGGACAGAGAGAGAGGGAGGGGGGGGAGGGATATGATTTGTGCATGTGCTGTTGTTGTTGTCGTTCTTGTTGTTTTCCCGCAGATGGTTTGAAATTAGCTTGAACTAACCGACGTCGAGGGTGAACACACACACACACACACACACACACACACACACACACACACACACACACACACACACACACTTGTTTTAAACAGATCAGTCCTAGGAACAGGAACCTGGAGTTGTGTAGAATTTCTAGTATTCATGATAAATCTGGACTGATTAGTTTGCGGAGCTGATCCAGATGCGATTTTTTAGATTTTTATTTAATTTCATCATTATTATTATTTTTTTTTTTTTTTTGCATAAACATTTCCTTATTGATAGCAAACATGTCCTTCAATGGTAAAACTCCAACTTTGATATAGTCCGATTCCTTAAGTCTTGAGGATTTCAGGAGAACTGTTTTAAGGACACGTTCATAGATCTTATTAAAGGTTTCAGTGAATTTGCGCTGGCTGGTCCTACAGTGTCAAACAGTAATTGATTTAGGAGAGAATGTATGCATCCAGGAATACTTTTCTGACACACACACACACACAAACAACACACACCACACACACACACACACACACACACACACAACACCACGCACGCACGCACAGCACGCACGCACGCACGCACGCACGCACACGACCACACAGCGACGAGAGAGACGGGACGAGCAGAGAGCACTGACGTTGTCAGTCGAGCAGGATGCAGTGAGTGTGAGAGTGAGCCAGGAGAGTCCCTGTTGCTTTAGTCAGTAGCAGGGCTGCAGTGACGATTGTCGGTTCTGTGAGCCAGAATTCCTTCCTTGTCATGCAGCGTCGCCTCCAGGGCATCCTCATTAGTGCCTTCTATCCTTTTCTTCACGACTCCCCCCAGCACCTCACCTCCCCTTTCCATCTCTCCCCCCCCCGCTCTCTCTCCTCTCTCCTCTCTCTCTCTCTCTCTCTCTCTCTCTCTCTCTCTCTCTCTCTCTCTCTCTCAAATTTCTGGATTCTTCGCCTTTCTGAGTTTTGCAATGTCAGTGGATTCTTCTCTCACTTCTGTTATTTTCAGTCCTTCATTTTTTTTTTTAAAGAAAACTTCCGTAGTAAATGACCGTGTTACTGGCAAAACTGATTTCACGTTGTTCAGATTCGGGTGTAGATTACACTTTGGTATCGTGTTTCATTCCCATCAGACTGACTTGAAATTGCTGGATACGATTGCAAAGTCTGAAGAAGAAATTGAACTGTTTCAGTCTTTCTCATGCCGTTGATATGTTAGTACATTCATAAATAAAATAATAAACAATGGCAGATGGTTCACAACAAACAGGTTTGGAGAAAACATTCGTCAGAAAATTACTTGAAATACTCGTACAAATGCAAATAGTTGATCTGTTGAATAGTCCCTGAAGGAAAGAAACACGTAGAATAACAAAGAGTCGTGTAACGATGTGTACTAGCGACGTTCGTTCTTAAGCAGTAAAGATTAGAAACAGCAGTTTGTTTGTCCCATCCCCAAGGCTTTCTAAAACACGTTTATTCAATAGACAGAATTCGTACTTCAAACATTTTTACGCTAACTCCTCAACTGCTCTGCCAGACCGTTCGTTCCTTCTACGACGGTCTTTTCAGATCCCCTTTTCTGGTAAGTTTTTACCCTACCAAAACTGCCACTGGAACTCTGACAAATATTTACTGGTAATATCATTTTCACCACCCATATGATTGGTAAATATACATACATCATTTTCAAGTCAAGTCAATATCAATGAATGAATAAGTACACGTCCCAGATGCCATTCAAGAGTAATGAAGTTTCGAGTGATTGAATACACAATGTGACAGGTCAATAAAAGGTGTGTGTGTGTGTGTGTGTGTGTGTGTGTGTGTGTGTGTGTGTGTGTGTGTGTGGTGTGTGTGTGTGTGTGTGTGTGTGTGTGTGTGTGTGTGTGTGTGTGTGTGTGTGTGTGTGTGTGCCTAAACTTTTTCTATCTTAACTTTACCACAGGCTAGGCGGAAGTCTTCACACGACGATGAGAGTGTTTCGAGTTTCTGGAACCGACCATTTTGTTTCAGCCCTCTCTGAAGTGGAGGCAGGGTTTTCCTGGCACTACTGTATAGGGCTACTGCTGCCCTGCGTTCTGCACGGACACTTTCCTTCGCAGGTCAAAGTTATGGGAGGTCAGAAACATCAAAAGGTTTATATTGTAATGCGTCATCACGAAATCATTTTCATCATGAAAAGAACCATCATGTGCCCAAAGTATAATCTTCATAACAATGATGCTAACAGTTGTCTTCGAGGAGTGTCAATGTTGAATCCAAAATTATTCTTTTGAGGATTTCTTGGGAACTGTTTGTGTATTTGAAACCATGAGTCCACTGGATGGTGATTTTGCCTGTGGACGACACCTGCAATGAAATAACTGACTATGGCAAATATTACCACCAGCTTTTAATATTCAGCGCCTTCTTTCAGAGACAATTTGCGTTCAGGCACAAAGAGTCACAGTTATCATTTTGAAGTCCAACACAACTTGTATGGCGTGATACCACTACTCAAAAGCAAGGTAATCACTAAGATAACATGCTAAGTGAGTTTTCGGGGAAAACGATTGGGTAGATCTCAGTTTGGACACCATTTATCTCTCGTATGCTCCGCTGCCCTAAGTCTGCATACACAGTTTAAATGGGAAGCTGCCATTGAGCAACACACTGGCTCGCTGCACGTGCAACGGAGCCATGAAGAGTTTCTTCCCTTTCCTCGACACTCTCTTAGTACGGTCTTTCTATTTCGATGTACATCATGCAAATCAGAAAAAAAGGAAGAAAAACAAACAAACACACAAACAAATAAGCAAGCAAAAAAAAACAACCCAAAACTGTCAACTTATTCTTTTATAAGTGATTTTTTTCTTTAAAGAAGGATCGAGATAGGAAGGTGGAAGGTGAGGATTAGGTTGGGGGGGAATAGGGGATGGGTGACGGGGGAGGAGTGGGAGAGGAGGGATGGGGGGTGGGGTGGGGGTGGGGAGGGGCAGTGTCAATCCGCGAATGAGCTGGTTTCAGGTTCTGTTCAGTATACGCCGTTCTATTCTATACGATTCCTCTCTCTCTCTCTCTCTCTCTCTTCTCTCTCGTCTCTCTCTCTCCTCTCTCTCCTCTCTCTCTCTCTCTTCTCTCTTTCTCTCTCTCTCTCTGAATAGCCTGCTTGTCATTGTGGAATTACATCACAGTGTTGCTATGTTGAATTGTCAGTATGAATGATATGTGTTGAAATAATGTATGCATGACAAGGACAGATTGTAAGACTAGGCTTTGGCCTAACATCTTCATCCTTGGGTCTTACAGATCGATCAATCAGTCAATCAGTCAGTCTCTCTCTCTCTCTCTCTCTCTCCTCTCTCTCTCTCTCTCTCATTACACACACACACACACACACACACACACCACACACACACAACACACACACACACATCATGGACGTTGCAACACCCCCCCCCCCCCCCAAAAAAAAAAAAAAAAAAAAAAATGGAGTGCAGATCGTGTGTTTTCAAAGTTCTCGCTCACGACAATAAATCCCGCGCTATCTGCACTACAGATTGTACGGGCGGCATTCAGCAGTTTGGGTGCTCCCGAAAGTTCTCCCCCCCCCCACCCCCCACCCCTTGCCACCCCCCCCCCCCCCCCCCCCCCCCCCCATCTCTCCGACTTACCCCCCCCCCCTTCCCCGTTCCCTCCGTCCTTTCCCTTACAACCCTCCATCCCTCTACAACCCTCTCCCACCACGCAGCTCCTGACTTCATCGTCTACTCCCCCCCCCCCCTCCCCCCACTGTGTTCACCTCTTTGTCTTTGAACCCTATCCTTCTATTCTCCCCCACCTCTCCTCCCTCCCCTCCCCCTCACCCCCTCCATTCCTCCTCTCCTCTCTCTCTCTCTCTCTCTCTTTCTCCCCACTCTCTCTCTCGCCCTCTCTCTCTCTCTCTCTCTCTCTCTCTCTCAGTCTCTTGTTACCCATGGCCTTTGTTTGGCAGACGACTTCCGCTGCACCACCTGGCGGCAGGAGGAGGTAATTTATGGCTCATGTTGTCGAAAATAGTAAAAGGTCTGACGTCATGCGTGCGGTGCTGCGCAGAGCTGGGGCCTCAGGGAAATGATTGGTTTAGGGGGCAAAGGTGGAGTGTGTGTGTGTGTGTGTGTGTGTGTGTGTGTGTGTGTGTGTGTGTGTGTGTGTGTGTGTGTGAGTGAGTGAGTGTGTGTGTGTGTGTGTGTGTGTGTGTGTGTGTGTGTGTGTGTGTGTGTGTGTGATTTGGTTGTTTGTTTATAGTTCTTCTTCTTCTTCTTCTTCTTCTTCTTCTTCCTCCTCCTCCTCCTCCTCCTCCTCCTCTTCCTCCTCCTCTTCCTCTTCTTCTTCTTCTTTTTCTTCTTCTTCTTCATTATAATCTTCTGGCTGTTCTTCTTGTTCTTCTTCGTGTTCTTCTGGTTCTGGTTC
>CM065733.1:2411223-2413723 GCA_033310375.1 Conus canariensis
TTCACAGGAAAGTCATGTGGGGAACAAACTCCACAGGAAAGTCATGTGGGGAACAAACTCAACAGGAAAGTCATGTGGGGAACAAACTCCACAGGAAAGTCATGTGGGGAACAAACTCCACAGGAAAGTCTTGTGGGGAACAAACTCCACAGGAAAGTCATGTGGGGAACAAACTCAACAGGAAAGTCATGTGGGGAACAAACTCCACAGGAAAGTCATGTGGGGAACAACTCACAGGAAAGTCATGTGGGGAACAAACTCCACAGGAAAGTCATGTGGGGAACAAACTCCCAGGAAAATCCGACCTGCAGAGGGACAGCCACCGTCAGGTTCGAGGTGTCCAGGAAATAGCACACGGGAGGTTTACCATTTGCAGAGACCCGGGCCTTGGAGCACCAGCGACAGAACTGGAGGAAGCTGGTGAAGTGTTCAGTGCGGTGCCCCAGTGACTCCCCAAGATGTCAAGGAAGAAGAAGAAGAAGAAGAAGACGAAGGAGAAAAAGAAGACGAAGGAGAGAAGGGAAAGGGAAGAAAAGAGAGAAGAAGAAGAAAGAAGAGAGAGAAGAAGAAAGAAGAAGAGAAGAGAGAAAGAAGAAGAAGACGAAGGAGAAGAAAGAAGACGAAGGAGAAGAAAGGAGAAGAAGAAGAAGAAGAGAAGAGAAGAGAAGAAAGAAGAGAAGAAGAAGAAGAAGAGGAGAAGTGGGGGAAGAAGGGGGAGGAAGAGGAGAAGAAGAAAAAGGAGAGGAGGAGGAAGAAGAGGAAGAAGAAGAAGAAAGAGAAGGAGAGAGATTTGGGCGCACCTGAGATGTTCTTACGGGTATTTCTAGTGTACACAAAAAAAAGCACTCATATGAACATCGGGCAAGAAGAGAATAATCGTCGACGTGTTGCGTTGGACTCAAAGGTCTCTCCATCCCTAGACGTTGGGCGTTCAGTTCGTTTCCAGCAGTGCTTTCGTGGTTGTGACTGAAGAGGGAGGAATTTCTCCTAGCTCTTAGTTTCCCATAGTACTGTGCTTATCTGTATTGCAGTGCCTGAACCCTTTTCATCTACACGCTCACGCCGGGGATCAAAACAAGCACGTGACAAAATGGCGCTTTTTACGTCATCCATCCCTTCATGGGCAATGTATCCATCCAGTGCGCACTTCTTTCAAAATCATTACGCAGCTGCGAAACGGTGGTCGGTGGAAGAGTGGAAGGGGGGGGGGGGGGGGGGGGGGGGGAGGGGGGGGGGTGGAGAAGGACAAGGAGTGGAAGAGAGTGACGGGGTGGGAGGTGGGGGCAAAGAAAGAGGTGGGGGGAGGGGAGATGGGGGCAGAGGGGGGGGGGGGGGGCGAGGGGAAGTTGAAGGGTCAAGTGCAGGTCAAAGTTCTTTTTTGTAGAAAAGAAGTACACGTGCAGTAGGTGTCAACATGATTTTACTCACAGCGTGAAAATGTCTCGTTGAGATGGTATGGGCTTGGAGCTGTGTTAAAATCCATAACTGCAGGGGGGGGGGGGGGGGAGAGGGGGGGGGAGAGAGAGAGAGAAGAGAGAGAGAGAGAGAACACACACACACACACACACACACACACACACACACACACACGTACACACACACGCACGCACACACACACACACACACACACACACACACACACACACACACACACACACACACACACACACACACACCACACGCACACCACACCACACACACACACAACACACACACACAGTTTACTCATTTGTAGGTCTGACACCTTATAAATTGTGTATGTACATTGTGCAGTACACAGCGATCAGAAGCAGAATGATGAAGCTTAACCAGACTGAACAAATGGAAGATACACTCACAAAACACAGTTGATTCGTTTATTTGTTTGTTTGTTTCTATGAAACCGCTAAATAAATAAATAAATTCAATTTTTTTATATGATTTTTTTTTAAACCGCCCAACTTTACTTTTAGTTGAGGACATCAACAAACAGTTTAAACAAATGTCATTGTCTGTTATGGTTATGTCTTATTGTAATAAAACAAAAATACGAGTATTTGTGAATGTTGACAACACAGAGAGAGAGAGAGAGAGAGAGAGAGAGAGAAGAGAGAGAGAGAGAGAGAGATGCAGACATTTATTCATAAAGGCCATAGCCCCTTAGAAGAGGGTGAATTCATATCAAGCTTGAGAGAGAGAGAGAGAGAGAGAGAGAGAGAGAGGAGAGAGAGAGAGAGAGACGCAGACTTTTATACATAAAGGCCATAACCCCTTAGAAGAGGGTAAATTCATATCAAACCTTAGAGAGAGAGAGAGAGAGAGAGGAGAGAGAGAGAGAGAGAGAGAGAGAGAGAGAGATGTTGAAGGAAATAACTGACAAATTGTTTCTAGATTGAAAATAAGTGTATAGAGAGAAGAGAGAGAGAAGAGAGAAGAGAGAGAGAGAGAGAGAGAGAGAGAGAGAGGAGACGTCCATGCCAAGGTATAGTCATCAGAGTTCTTCTTGACCTCTGGAGAAATA
>CM065733.1:2416223-2423723 GCA_033310375.1 Conus canariensis
GGGGCGATGGATCTTCAGAGCCAGGTGGGGGTGGGGTGGGGGTGGGGGGGAGGGAGGGAGAAGAGGGAACTAGAACGCTATAAGGAAGGAAGGAAGGAAGGAAGAAGTCAAGAAGGAAGGAAGGGTGTCAAGCTTTAGAAAGTACATACATAGAGAGAGAGAGACAGACAGAGACAGACAGACAGAAAGACGGACAGAGAGACGGACAGACAGAGACAGACAGACAGACAGATACTGACAGACAGAGAGAGAGAGACAGACAGACAGAGAAAGGCACACGGAGAGAAAGAGACAGACAGACAGACAGACAGAGACATACAGACAGACAGACATACAGACAGACAGAGAGAACAGTCAGACGAACAGACAGTGAGACAAACCGACAGACCAAGACTCGGTCTTTACAAAAAAAAAATTCTTCAAGTTCCAGAAATGGATCCACTTTCTCTTGTGCCCGATGTTGGCTATACCGCTGTTTGTCTGGAACCGGTAAACCAGGATCGTGCATTTCTTCAGACGATATGCCAGACTCCTGAAGTTGAAGCATGCTGGTGCGCGCGTCTTTCGTTGGATAGGAACTGTGGCGTTCACGCAGGCTTTCATTAGTTTAGTCCATCATCGTGTTTCCATGGGGGCTTGGAATTGGTTTGTCTACCCGTTTGTAGTGTTGTGTGTGTGGTGTGTGTGTGTGTGTGTGTGTGTGTGTGTGTGTGTGTGTGTGTGTGTGTGTGTGTGATAGAGAGAGAGAGAGAGATGTGTGTGTATGTTTGTGTGTGTGTGTGTGTGTGTGTGTGTGTGTGTGTGTGTGTGTGTGATAGAGAGAAAGAGAGAGAGAGAGAGAGAGTGTGTGTTGTGTGTGTGTGTGTGTGTGTGAGTGTGTGTGTGTGTGTATGTACGCGTATGTGTGTGTGTGCGTGTGTGTGTGTGTGTGTGTGTGTGTGTGTGTGTGTGTGTGTGTGTGTGTGTGTGTGTGTGTGTGTTGTGTGTGTGTGCTCGCGCGCGCGCTTGTGTATATGTGTGTGTGCATTCGTGCGTGCGTGCGTATGTTTCACAAGTTGTATATGTTGGCAAAAGTGAAAGGGTAATGAAATAATACAGAAAGAACCAATAATCCTAGGATGATTGATCTGAAGAAATTATTGAATGAAAAAAGTATTAAAGAAGACAGAAATATAGCAAAAAAAAAACAAAAAACAAAAGCAAAACAAAGCAAACAATACAAACGGGAAATTCAGAAAAGCAAACAAAAGGAAGCAAGGAGAAAACATGAAGGCCAGTGTCCACGCTGCGCGTGCCCCAAAGATGAAAGGTCAATGATGATAAAGACAGCTGGACGGACCGAATCAAGCGAATCTTGATTCAACGATGCTGAGGACTTCCCTCTGTCTTCTCTGGCTGCCAGCATACGTGGGCATTTAAGGCAATCGTGTCCTAACAGAGAACAGTGAAAAGGTCGCCTGACGCTGAGCAAAGGTCATGAGCTTTGGAGTCATGAGAGAGAGAGAGAGAGAGAGAGAGAGAGAGAGAGAGAGAGAGAGAGAGAGAGAGAGAACAGCACACGGAAGCTTGGGGCTACTGCCCCTCACAAACGGATAATAATGATAATGATAATGATTGGCATCACTCTGTTTTATGAAGATGCCAATGTTCTACGGTTCCATGAATGCCAAATTCAACGAACGAGGAGGAGAGAGAGAGAGAGAGAGAGAGAGAGAGACAGACAGACAGACAGACAGACAGACAGACAGGCAGACAGATAGATAGACAGACAGACAGACAGAGAGTAGTGAACATAGATACAAAGAGGCATAGGCCTATGTGATCTCTCAGATATAACTTTTTATTTATTAATCAGCTCGTGAAAACGATAGAGTAAGCATTACAGATAAAAACAAGCACTGTCCTTTTCCCCTAAAAGCCGCTCACAGTGACCTGACACAAAGGAAATAACACTGGGCTATACGTCTTCACGACAAGCACACACACAATGGGACAGAACCATCCGGTGTGCAGTCATCAAACGATCAAGGTTCGGTTTCGAAAGTCGCTCTCGTGAGAGTGAACAAATCCAGTATTTCGTGCACCAATCAAAAAACGTGCCTAGGGAAGACATAATGGCGGTAAGTGACGAGAACAGTTTGACTGTTTGACCATTGGCCCTTAAAACTGGCTTTCATCATGTTTGTGCGAATCGGACAGTTCAAGGTCACCAGTGCAGTCTCTGTTCTTGGAAGGGGAGAGAACAGTGTCGGTGTGGATAGACTGAATATTTTCTACACGTGGCGGTTTTCTTCTTTTTTTTTTTTTTTAAATTTATGTAGCAAAGTGTATACAGTCATCGATCAGAAATTGTGTGTGGTGCAGTGTCATGTACAACGATCCGCAGTGAGAAATATGCTTCTGTTGTGGAATCTTTTTATTATTATTATTATTATTATTTCCGTGTTGTGACTTCGGCGGGTAATCATTTATTGATAGACTATATATTTACATACGTAATCATTTATTGATAGACTATATATTTACATACGTACGCTTTATCCGTTCATTTATTGATTTTTTTTTTTAATTTGATTTTACATGGTAAGCAGGGACATTGGTTACAGACTCATTGTGGACCTGAAGTTTGGTTCTTGTGTCTTTTCTTCTTCTTTTTTTCCATTGCTTTTCTTTTCTTTTTCTTTCCTTCTTTCTTGCTTTCTTTTCTTTTCTTTCTTTCTTTCTTCCTGTCTTTGCTTGGTGTTGAACAACAACGGTCAAAAAGCGCAAACAAAACAGTGGGGGGTGAATACTCCTCAAATTCAGTTCAAAACCAAAGATATAATAGTGCCACTTTCTCCATTCCCTTTCTCTGAGGAAGGATATAATTCTTCTAGAAAATTTCAGTGAAGATTTACAAGACGAATCATTGGCTTAAATGATATATGTTTCGGTTAAGCACGGTTGAAATCACTAGCACTTTCCAGCCCTGAGTTTCGGAAAGCAAGAGGTGAGACTTTAACAAAATCTGCGTGGTCATTATCTGCGTGGTCAAAATCTGCGTGGTCATTATGATGTGAAAAACCACTGACAATCTCTTTCCTTTCTGTACATCAGCGAGGAAAGGACACTCTGAAAACAAAGGAAACTTCTGTCAAAAGTAACCTGCATGCATACTTCTTGTTGTTTTTTAACTAACGGGGTTGTACATCTGTCGAATTCATCATCAGCTTCTGTTCTTACAGCTGGAACTCTCAATAATCTTAAAAGTCTCACAGACAAACATTCAGAAGAATCTTGCTGCCAGACTAATTGTAGTGTTGAAAGTTAGATAGAGGTTGTGTGCTGCATGTCCTCAATATAAAGAAACGACAATCAGGAAAAATGGTTATGCTCTGTAGAGCAGGCAACTGTTAGGTAGAGGTTTTATGCTGCATGTCCTCAATATAAAGAAACGACAATCAGGAAAAATGGTTATGCTCTGTAGAACAGGCAACAGGCTGATTCGTATTCTCTCCCCTAAGTCCGCGGGGAGTCGACTATTGGGGCTGATAAAGCCTGTGCAAAAATATACGATACGATATGATACGATTCGATATGACAAAATACGATACGATACGATACGAGACGATACGTTATGAAATGAAATGATAAATATGATACGATGTGATACTATATATGATATGATATGATATGATAAGACATGATACGATACGATACGATATGAAATGAAATGATATATACGATACGATATGATACGATATATAACATGATATGGTATGATAAGATAAGACATGATACGATACCATACGATACGATTTGATAATTACATTTACACAGATTCGGTCATGACGACCTGTACCCGTACGACTGCGAGTCGCTCCCAAATGTTCTGGAATCTTCCACAAACGAACATTGCCTGCCGGCTGAAACACCGTTCCATGAATAATGGTAATTGATAGGGGGGGAAAAAGAACGTTAACGCGTAATCAGCCAGTTTAGCAAGCAGCTGTGCTTTTAACGGCTCTCTCTCTCTCTCTCTCTCTCTCTCTCTCTCTCTCTCTCTCTCTCTCTGTGAGGTGAGTGAGTGTGAGTGTGAGTGTGTGTGTGTGTGTGTGTGTGTGTGTGTGTGTGTGTGTGTGTGTGTGTGTAAAATACATATACTTTAAGATATATGATCATTCAGGAAATAGTGTGTGTGTGTGTGTGTGTGGTGTGTGTGTGTGTGTGTGTGTGTGTGTGTGTGTGTGTGTAAAATACATATACTTTAAGATATATGATCATTCAGGAAATAGCATCCCAAACGAAGCCGCCGTAAAGCAATGAATTCTCGTTAAACCATGACGAAAACAGAAAGTGAAATGACGAACAGAATATAATTGCCATTTTTTTTATGCCCTTGCACAACAATGACAGAGGCACAGACAGACTTATAAAGGTATTCTAAGGTATTCATCCTTGTCTCTTCTGTCTTCGCCCCCCCCCCCCCCCCCCTCCCCCCTCTCCACTGTCCCTCCTTTGTTTTTCGTTTCTTTCCTTTTCTTTTCTTTTTTTTCTGGACCTACATACAACATACATACTTTCCATTCCAAGATTAAGGTAATTAGAAAAAAAAAAAGAGGCGGGATCGTTTAATCTCTCTCTCTCTCTCTCTCTCTCTCTCTCTCTCCTCTCTCTCTCTCTCTCTCTCTCTCTCTCTCTCTCTCTCTCTCTCTCAAAATAAAATCTATTGATTTATTTCGTCCTTGTATCTTCAGTCCCCCCCCCCCCCCCCCTCCTTTTTTCGTTTCTTTCCTTTTTTTTTTTTTTTTTTTTGTTGTTGTTTGTTTGTTTGTCTTTTCCTGCCTCCCTCCCCCCCCCCCACCCCCCACTCTCTTCCCTCCTTCCTGAGACTTTGTGTTTCTGAAGTTTCTCACGGTTTGTGTAATGACCTTTACCCTCATGGTGTGCTGTGCCCATCTGCATGATGAAGTCAACCTGTCGCTCCATCCTAATTACCTTACAATGATTAGAATCACGTGGATGGGTGAGAATTCCGATCATTTCATCCACCAATCCAACGCCGTTACTATTTACAGTGCGTGGAGAAATTGAATGGTGGCACATTATTGGAGAAAAGTTGACTTTTTCAACCTCTAGACCAGGTTATTTCGTTGGCATCGAAGATTAAGCGGATTTTTAGCGGAAAAGAGCGAATCAGAGATAAAGTTGTTCTCTCTCTCTCTCTCTCTCTCTCTCTCTCTCTCTCTCTCTCTCTCTCTCTCTCATCCCTCCCCCACTCCCCCACCCCTACCCCCTATCCCCCCAGCGAATTCAGTAAAGTCTCCAGTTGCTTTGCAGTCCATGCAGAATTCCTTGCTTTAGGTACTGGCTCACTAACGGATGAGGTAGGAGGGACGGTGAAATTTCATGAATTTTTTTCATCAAACTGAGAACTAGCGTAAATCGTAAAGTACTGAGTAGTATTCATTCGTTGATCTCGAACAGACTCGGGGGAAACGAGAGCGGGGTGAAACAATTTCACATGTAACGAGGGACAAATTAACGATTCTTGTTTTCTCCCCTGTCGGTTTGCGCTTGCTGATTGTCTTTTCCATAGGGTGACATCTTTCTTGCTGATTGTCTTTTCCATAGGGTGGACATCTTTCTTGCTGATTGTCTTTTCCATAGGGTGACATCTTTCTTGCTGATTGTCTTTTCCATAGGGTGACATCTTTCTTGCTGATTGTCTTTTCCATAGGGACATCTTGCTGATGTCTTTCCCTAGTACATCTTTTAAAGCCCTCCTCCCCCCCCCCCTCCCATACCCACCACACTCCCTTTCCTTCTTCCTCCCCTTCCCTCACATCCCCCCTCCCCCCCCCCCCCCTTTTACCGACCTGTATCTCTCCCTCCCTTCCTCTCCCTCAGCATTTTCTCTGTGGTGTGTGTGTGTGTGTGTGTGTGTGTGTGTGTGTGTGTGTGTGTGTGTGAGTGTGTGTGTGTTTTGTGGTGTGTGTGGTGTGTGTGTGTGTGTGTGTGTGTGTGTGTGTGTGTGTGTGTGTGTGTGTGTAGTGTGTGTGTGTGTGTGTGTGTGTTGTGTGTGTGTGTGTGTGTGTGTGTGTGTGTGTGTGTGTGTGGTGTGAGTGTGTGTGTGTGTGTGTGTGTGTGTGTGTGTGTTGTGTGTGTGTGTGTGTGTGTGTGTGTGTGGTGTGTGTGTGTGTGTGTGTGTGGTGTTGTGTGTGTGTGTGTGTGTGTGTGTGTGTGTGTGTGTGTGTTGTGTGGTGTGTGTGTGTGTGTGTGTGTGTGTGTGTGTGTGTGTGTGTGTGTGTGTGTGTGTGTGTGTGTGTGTGTGTGTGTGTGTGTGTGTGTGTGTGTGTGTGTGTGGTGTGTGTGTGTGTGCGTGTGTGTGTGTGTGTGTGTGTGTGTGTGTGTGTGTGTGTGTGTGGTGTGTGTGTGTGTGTGTGGTGTGGTGTGTGTGGCGTGGGTGGTGGGTGGGGCATGCGTGAGTACGTGCGTGCTGCGTACTGTGGTGCGTGTTGCGTGTGTGTGTATGTGAGGAGAGAGAGAGAGAGTATGTGTGTGGTGTGTGGTGTGTGTGTGTGTGTGTGTGTGTGTGTGTGTGTGTTGTGTGTGTGTTGTGGTGTGATGAGGTGTGAGTATGTGTGGTGGATGCACACGTGTATGTGCGTGCACAGACGCGTGTATTTGCACGTGCTTTTTTCCTTCCTCCTTCCTGTTGGCCAACATGATTGCCAAAGTGGGGAGGGGGTGGGGGTAGGGTGGGGTGTGAGAGGGATGGGGAGAGTGGTGTACGAAGCATAATTTGATGAACTCCGTGCCGAAATTCTTGGCGCGTGTTGGACGTCACAATGAAGTACAGAAGGCTAATGATGGGAGGTTTCTTAATTGACGTGCTTGTTGCCAAACCGTGTTCTGACGCTAATTACCACCTGGGGCCAGTTTGGACCGTCAGGTATTATTAGGTCATTTCTTCTTCGTCTTTTTGTTCTGCTTGTTCTTCTTGTTCTTGTTCTTCTTGTTCTTGTTCTTGTTGTTGTTGTTGTTGTTGTTGTTCTTCTTCTTCTTCTTCTTCTTCTTCTTCTTCTTCTTCTTCTTCTTCTTCTTCTTCTTCTTCTTCGTCTTCGTCTTTGTCTTCTTGTTCTTTTTCTCTCTTCTTCTTCTTCTTCTTCTTCTTCTTCTTCTTCTTCTTCTTCTTCTCTTCGTCGTCGTCGTCGTCGTCGTCGTCGTCGTCGTTTTCTTCTTCTTCGTCGTCATCATTATCTTCGTCGTCGTCATCTTTATCTTCTTCTCCTTCTTCTCCTCCTCCACCTCCTTCTCCTCTTCTTGTTCTCCTACTCTTGTTCTTCTTCTACTTCTTTTTCTTTTTCTTCTCCTCCTCCTCCTCCTCCTCCTCCTCCTCCTTCTTCTTCTTCTTCTTTCTTCTTCTTCTTCTTCTTCTTCTTCTTCTCTTTCTCCTCCTCTTCCTTCTCCTCCTCCTCCTCCTCCTCCTTCCTCTTCTTTTTTTTTTCTTCTTCTTCC
>CM065733.1:2436223-2444282 GCA_033310375.1 Conus canariensis
TGCTTTCTGTTAAGATGATCAATGGGAATGATGAAGATGCCACTGAGTTCCATTTTGATCTGACAGTTCGTGATCGGCCTGTAGAACTACGCCTCCGTTCATCAGGCCCGAGAGAAACAGACACCTGAGGTGTTGGTCAGGAGATCTGAGCCACACTGTTACAGAGGCATTTATCAAATGGATCAAACTTGTCGGTGTCGTTCTAGTCTTTTTATTTGACCCCATAGCACACTTCCCTTTTCGGGGTAAGAACCGGCAGTTTTTGTTGAAAAATGAAATGTATGAATAATAATAATAATAATAAAGTCATCATCCCCTCCTCCTCCTCCCTCACACACTATAACTATGTCATTATTCTCTGACTCAAACTCATGACTATACACAAACTACACACACACGCGCGCACACACACACACACACACACACACACACACACACACACACACACACACACACATACACACACACACACACACACACACACACACACACACACACACACACTCACACTCACACATACGCACGCACGCACGCACGCACACACACACGCACGCAAGCACACACACATACACGCACGCACGCACGCATTCACACACACACGCGCGCACGCGTGCATTCACGCACCCACACACACACTCTACTCTCCTCTCTCTCCTCTCTCTCCTCTCTCTCTACATCTATCTCTATCTATCTATCTATCTATCTATCTATCTATTATCTATATCTATCTATCTATAATATGTAACAGCTCTGACTCGAATTTACGACTTGGGACGCAAATCATTACATCACAGCGTTAAAACTTTTAAACTCTGTAACAGACATCACTCGAATTCTACATTTGGGAATGTCGTCAGAGGGAGGAGAGGTGGTAGGAGGTCAGGGAGGTGGAGGTAGAGAGGAATGGAGGAGGTGGTGGAGGAATGCGAGGAGGAGAGGAGGAGGTGGTGAGAGGAGGAGGTGTGAAGAGGAGGAGGAGGAGGTGTGGAGGGTGGAGGAGGAGGATGGAGGAGGATGGAGGAATGGAGGAGGTGGTGGAGGAATGGGGAGGAGGTGGAGGGAGGAGTGGTGGAGGAATGGAGGAGTGGGGGAGGAGGAGGTGGTGGAGAGGAGGAGGAGGGGAGGAGGAGGAGAGTGTGTGGGAGGAGAGTGGGGAGGAGGAGGATGGAGGAGGTGGTGGAGGAGGAGGTGGAGGAGGAGGAGGAATGGAGGAGTGGTGGGAAGAGGAGGAGGAGGGAGGAGAGTGGATGGTGGAGAGTGAGGAGGGGAGGAGGAGGAGGTGGTGGAAGAGGAGGTGGAGGAGGAGGAGGAGGGGTGGTGGAGAGGAGGGGTGGAGGAGTGTGGAGAGGAGGTGGGAGGAGGTGTGAAGGAGTGAGAGAGGAGGTGGTGGAGAGGAGGGGAGGAGGGAGGAGAGGGTGAGGAAGAGGTGGTGGAAGAGGAGGTGGAGGAGGAGGAGGGGAGGAGGAGGAGGTGGGGAGAGGAGGTGGAGGAGGAGGAGGTGGTGGTGGAGGAGGAGGAGGAGGGTGGTGGAGGAGGGGTGTGGAGAATGGAGGAGGGTGGGGGAGGAATGGAGGAGGAGTGGAGGATGGAGGTGGTAGGTGGAGGATGGTGGAGAGGAGGTGATGGAGGAGGAGGTGGTGGAGGAGGAGTGGTGGGAGGAGGGGTAGGAGGAGGTGGAGGTAGGGAGGAGCAGGGACACTTTATAGACGAACCTAAAAATAACTTGGAATATCAGCAAGATACAATCCAGCCACACGCTTACCCCCTCCACACCCCACACCCCTCCCCCCAACTCTTGCCCTACCAGTAAAAAAATCTCTTGAGACTATAGACATGAACCCCAACAGACATTTAGTTCCAGTTCGTGTTATGGCAAACCTGGTATGGATTTCTGAACAAGGTGTCGACCGACCCGTCAAACGGTTGTTGTGACTTTGCAGCGAACAGCTTGATTCTTTTGACTAACAGGCCTTGGGAAGGTAAACATATTTTTTCCAGTGTGCCATATTTTTCATCCATGAACACATGCCCGCTTTCGGGATCTCTCTCCTCTCTCTCTCTCTCTCTCTCTCTCTCTCTCTCCTCTCTCTCTCTTCTCCTACAACAACTACTACTACTACCATTAGTAACGGTGACCGGTCTTTAAAAACAGCTAAATAATCTGTATTCTGCAGCACGCGGACTAAAACTAAAAGTTAGTATGAATAAGATAAATATTGACGCGTTTCGTCACTAAAAATATGATTTATGGAGATGAGAGAACTGTTGTGGTTAAAGCGCACAGATATCTTGGTATTGACTTCACCAGACTTAGTTTTGGCAAGGTACAGAAACAGACCGGAAAAGCAGTCATCATGGTACAATATGGCGCAGAAACGGTGACTTTTGTTGTTGTTGTTGTTGTTTACAAAGGGTGTCCTTATTTTTAAAAAGTTCGTTTGTTTGCAATGAAGCACCTTTTGAATGTAGACGGTGGAACACCAACAGATCTGGTTTATTTAAATTCTTTTTCGAACTGTATAATACATTTGCTCAAATCGAATATTGATGACAAACAGAATTTTAACCTTTTATGGTTGTAGGATGCTGGTAAGTTTAGCTAATATTGGTAAAAGGACATAGGCTACCGTCCTTCAACAGTGTTTAAATTCATTAAGATTTGATTTGTTTGGGAAAACAGATGCTGATAATATATTAGTATTTTTGATTGCTTGAAACGGAGGATCATGGACTACACGTGGCGGGACTTGCATGATTATGTGCATGATTTGCTCAATCTAAACTCTTTAGATCGACATACATTAGAACTACATATAGAGATAAAAATGAAAAGATATATTGAATGTGCGCCGACAATGATCAGATTTGCCGTGTCTGACATTACGTGCCATCGCCTAAGGTACAGTAACATTACTGAACATGCGGTAGCATGTCGCCTATGTAATATAGCATGAAGGTGCACCGTTTTTGGTTTTGGTGTTCTGCTCTGAGTAATCCTAAAATAAAACTTATTCCACCCAAATATTACACCGAACCATGTACTTTCAGACTAACTCTCTTTCTATCAACAAGAAATGGGAAAACTTCATGAATTCAGGGAAATCTTTTAATGAGGCTAGGAACACAAAACAGCAAATAACAAACAAGTAGGGTAACTCTTGCTCTCTCGGTGAAAACATTGCAGGCCCATAACTCCAGACGAATGCTGCTTACGACGCTAAATCGCCTAGCGCACAGAACAAAACGGGAGGTCTCCTTGTTTGTTCTGTGTGCTCTGTGTTGTCTTGTCATTTCTGCCAGGCGATTTGGTGTCGCAAACAGCATTCGTTTGGAGTTATGGGCCTGTAATCATTTCATCAAGAGAGCAAGAGTTACCCTACTTGTTTGTTATTCGTGATTTTTTTTTTCTAATTTTTTTTTTTTTTTTTTTTTTTTAAATTTCTGAAGCAAACGACAAACCAGACTGTAATGTTTTAAAGTTTTTTTTGTTTTTTTTTTTTTTTTGTCTTGCGACACAAATGTGCCATTTCTTCATTTCGTTTTGATACGAATTAAGGGTTGTTGTTTGTTGTATTTGTGCCAGTCCCTTCAGAATGGGACCTTGACCTTGACCTGAAGAAATACTGGTATTCTCTCTCTCTCTCTCTCTCTCCTCTCTCTCTCTCTCTCTCTCTCTCTAGTTCTTGCTCACTACATTTCTGTCTGTCTCTGTCCCTCCCACCCCCCCCCTCTCTCTCTCTCTCTCTCTCTTCTCTCTCTCTCTTCTCTCTCTCTCTCAGATCCTTTCGGTGTCTTTATCAGCATATATTTGTGCATGTGTACACGAGCGCGCGCGCGCGCGCGCGCGCGTGTGTGTGTGTAGAACTTACTTTCTCCTCTTCACAGTGTTTTTATTCCACGTCCTAATTTTCTCCTTCCAAAGCGGTCATTCCATTAAGGTGGAAAATGGATCGATTAACCTTGATCTTTTATCTTCTTCTTCTGTCTGTCTGTCTGTCTGTCTGTCTGTCTGTCTCTCTCTCTCTCTCTCTCTCTCTCTCTCTCTCTCTCTCTCTCATTGTCTCTGTCTGTCTGTCTTGTCTCCTTGTCTGTCTGTCTCTCTCTCTCTCTCTCTCTCTCTCCTCTCTCTCTCTCTCTCTTTTGTGTGTATGTCTGTCTGTCTGTCTCTATCTGTCTGTCTTATCTGTTTTGTCTGTCTGTATGATTTCTCCTCTCTCTCTCTCATCGTCTCTCTCCTCCCTCCTCTCTCTCTCTCTCTCTCTCTCTCCTCTCTCTTCCTTCTCTTCTAGTCAGACAGACAGAGGTATAGACTGACAGACAAACAAGTGCAGATCAAACACAGATGCGTGATGATCGGGATCCCAATCTGGCTGTGGTCCAATTCATAATGTCACCTCCAGCTGTTTCCCTTGGCATGCCATCACATTGTTGATGTTCTCCTCGCTTTTTCATCTCTCTGTTTATACAGTCAGCTCACAGTCATCTATATACAGTGATGTACACACATGCCTTCGTGACCCTCGGGGTTTATCGATGCTTTTCTAAATGTCTTGAGGCGATTCTGTTTAATACTATATCACATAATGTGCTCTCTGTCTCTGTCTGTCTGTCTGTCTGTCTTCTCTCTCTTCTTCTCTCTCTCTCTCTCTCTCTCTCTCTCTCTAAGGTATCTAGTGCTTCTCACGCACATAAGCTACCAAGGTTCTTCCATGCGATAAGCAGATGGCTAGGGTCTTTTCTTTTCTTTCTTTCTTTCTGCGTACGCAGGCTGATACTCCTGCGGACACTCCCTGTGTAGACAGGCAAGTATTAAACCCCATCTACCCAACAAAGGGAGTGAAGTTTTGTGTGTATGACCTTTTTTTTTTTATCCCGCCATTAAGGCAGCCATACTCCAACTTCGGGGAAGGTGCATGCTATGTGTAACGTGTCATCCATACCAACGGTCAAACTGGCCTTCTCTTCCGAAAGTTGGTGATGGGATTTTACGTGTGTCGAAGATGTTATGCGTGCGTTGACACATGGAACCTTGGTTTATAGTCTCATTCGAAGGACTGTATGGGAAATGGAGTCAGAATCAATGTTAACTCCAAGGGAAAAATCTCACTGTACCGAAACGGCCCGGCGGAGATTCGAACCCGCAACTCCAAGATTACGAGTCCGGCGCTCTACCACTAGGCTATTCCGGCCCACTGCGGACAGTTACCATCACTTTGATTTTCCCTGAAACGTTGGACATCATTTGTATTGTATTTTCTTGCACTTTCAGTGTAACTGGCTAATGTATTATTTTATATAACCTATATTTGGGGGGGGGGGGGGGGGGGGGGGGAGTGAACATTACAATACTTTTCTGCTCTGTTTGCAATAACATATATATTAACTCCGTTCCTAACCCCCACCCCCACCCCCTCCTAGCCTCCCTTCCACCTTCCCTTTGCACCTTGTTTTGTAGCCCAAGGCCGATGTACGTTAAAGCTTTCTGAGTTCTGAGCTCTCTCTCCTCTCTCTCTCCTCTCTCTCTCTCTCTCTCTCTCTCTTGGGCGCGCGCGCGCTCGCTCTCTGTCTGTCTCTGCCTGTCTGTCTGTCTGTCTGTCTGTCTGTCTGTCTGTCTGTCTGTCTCTCTCTCTCTCTCTCTCTCTCTCTCTCTCTCTCTCTCACACACACACACACACACACACAACACACACACACACACACACACACCCTCTCTCTCTCTCTCTCTCTCTCTCTCTCTCTCTCTCTCTCTCTCTCTCTCTCGGGCGCGCCGCGCGCGCTCGCTCTCTGTCTATCTCTGTCTCTGTGCTGTCTGTCTGTCTGTGTCTGTCTCTCTCTCTCTCTGGTATAACTGCATATTGAAAAAGAAAAAATACAGCTGAAAATGAGAATACGGATAAAGTGCTGAAATCTCCTCGTAAGGTATACTACAGAGGCGTTAAACATTCGAACAAAGAAAAAAAAAAAACCAGACTGATGTCCTTAAAAGATGGAACCGATTTTGAAGGGCACGGTAAAACATTTTGGTTTTTCTTGTCAATGCATTGAGAATTTTTTTTTAAAAAGCGTTAAACTGGTTTGCTTTGGATTTTTTGTTTACGTTATTTCACTTTTGCTTTGCCCCCCCCCCCCCCCCCCCCCCCCCCAAAAGTCCCAAGGCTGTTCGCTCATGACATAAAAAATATTCATATCAGGTCTCCCCCTTTCTCCTCTCTCTCTCTCTTCTCTCTCTTTTCTCTCCCACCAACACCACCCCACAAACCCCCCACACAAAAACAAAAACACACACCAGGCCCCAAACCACAATTAAAATTCCCCGTTTTGCACTCGCAGTGAACCCCATTTTTTTTTTTTTTTGTTTTTTTGCTTTTTTTTGTTTGTTTTTTTTTTTTTACAGTTTATCACCAAGTCGTTTTTTCGGGGGTTTAACTCAACTTTTCACAAATTTTAAAAACCAGTTCGTTTTTTTAATGTACAACACCCTTTTGTTTTTTTTAAAGTACATTTTTTCCCCTGTTTTTTTTTCATAATTTTTAAAAGCACCCCAATATTTTTTTTAATGTAAATATCAACACCAGTTTGTTTTCAAATGTACAAAACATTAACACCATTTGTTTTCACAATGTCATTATACAACACCAGTTTGTTTTTACAAGTCTACAACAGCAGTTTGTTTTTCACAATGTACAAAACAACAGCAGGTGTTTTTCACAGTGACAAAAAAAACACCAGCTCTTTCACAAAGTCATATCAACACCCTTTTTTTTTCAAATTACAATAAACAGCAGTTTTTTTTTCAAATTTCAATATACAACCCATTTTTTTCACAATGTACAATGTACAACACCTTTGTTTCACGATGTTCAATAAAAACACCGGTTTGTTTTCAAATGTGCCACTCCCTTTTTTTTTCAAATTTCAAAATTTAAAAACAGTTTTTTTACAAAGACGACACCAGTTGTTTTCACAATGTCAATTTAAAACAGCAGTTTTTTTTCAAAGTGCAATTTCAACAGCAGTTTTTTTTTACAAATTTCATTTCAAAAGCAGTTTTTTTCACAAAGTACGACACCCTTTGTTTAAATGTACAATGACAACCCAGTTTGTCTTCCGATGTTCAAATAAAACACCGGGGGGTTTTTTTTCAAAGTTGCCACTCCAGTTTGTTTTTACAATGTGCAATTTCCCAGTTTTTTTTTACAATGTACAACGCAGTTTTTTTTCCAAAGTCAATACCAAATTTGTTTTCACAGGGACAACCATTTGTTTTGGCAATGCAAACCAGTTTGTTTCACAAGCAATTCAATTTTTTAGTACAAAAAACCCGGGTTTCTTTTTAAGTACAACCGTTTTTTCACTTTTTCCACCTTTTTTTTTCAAAAACAAAAAACCCCTTTTTTTATAATAAACAGTTTGTTTCCCAATACAAAACCAGTTTGTTTAAAATAAGATGTTTTTTCTTTACAACAAAACCGTTTCTTTAAATAATAAAAACACCGTTTGCTTTCCTACAAACACCGTTTTTTTTTACTAATAAATTTTTTTTATAATACAAACCTTTTTCACTACAAAAAACCTTTTTTTTTCAAAAATTTTTAAGCACCTGTTTGCTTTTATAATAAACACCTGTCTGCTTTCATAATAAATTTCTTTTATAATAAAATTTTTTATAAAAAACCGTTGCTTTATACATCAACATGTTTCTTTCACAATAACACCCTTTTTTTTTCACTACAAAGCACCGTTGCTTTTTTAAGATAAAACCGTTTGCTTCACAAATAACCCCCGTTGCTTTCACTTACAACACCGTTGCTTTCCGTAAACACCGGGGTTCTTCACAAAATAAAACCTTTGTTTACTAAAAAAACCCAATTTTTGCTTTTACTACAAAACACCGTTTTTCTTTTAAAATTAAAAAACCCGTTGTTCACAATAAACACCTTTGCTTTACAATAACCCAATTTTCATTACATTAAAAAATAAAGTGTTCCGCACCTTAAACATACTCCACTCCTGTCCTTCCCTCCCACAAAAAAAACCGCTGCACTGACAACACTGCCAA
>CM065733.1:2444382-2446882 GCA_033310375.1 Conus canariensis
AGGGGAAAGGGGGAAAGGGAGGGAAGGGGAAAAAAAGAAGGGAAGGAGGGAGGGGGGGGAAAAAAGGGAAAGAGGGAAAGGGAAAGAAAAAAGGGAAAAGGGGGGGAAGAGGGAAGGGGGGAGGGGGGGGGAAAGGGAACAGGAAGGGAGTAGGGAGGGAAGGGGAAGGAAAGAGGGAAGTAGGGAAGGGAAGAGGGAAAGAAAGAAGGGAAGTAGGGAAAGGGGAAAAGAGGGAAAGAAGAAGGGAAGTAGGGAAGGGAAGAGGGAAAGAAAGAAGGGAAAAGGGGGGGGAAGGGGAAAGAAAAAAGGGGAAGGAGGGCGGGACGAGGGAAGGAAAGGGGAAGTGGGGAAAGGGGGGGGAAGAAAGGGGAGTAGGGAAGGGAAGAGGGACGAAACCCGGGGAAGAGGGGGGCCGGGGAAAAAAGGGGGAAGAGGGAAGGGGGCCGGGAAAGGGAAGGCCGGGCCGGGGGGAAGGGAAAGGGGGGGAAAGGGAAGGGGGGGGGAAAGAGGGAAAGAAGAAGGGGGAGGGAAGGGGGGGAAAACAGAAAGGGAAGGGGGGGCGGGAAGAGGGAAAAGGGGGGCCCAGGGAAAAGGGAAGTAGGGGAAAGGGAAAAGGGAAAAAAAACGGGAAGGAGGGAAGGGGAAGGGACGAGGGCGAAGAAGGGCAAGTAGGGAAAGGCAAAGGGAGGGGGGGGAGGGAAGACAGAAGGGACGGGGGAAGGGAAAGGCGGAGGAAAGGAAACCAGGGCACGTAGGGGGGGACAGCCGGCAGGGCAGCCCGGGTCGCGAAGGGAACGAGGGCAAGGGAGGGCCCCCCTTCCCTTCCCTCCTCCTTTCCTTCTTTCCTTCCTCTTTCCTTCCCTTCCTTTCCTCCTCCTTTCCTCTTTCCTTTTCCCCTTTCCTTCCTTTCCCTTCCTCTTTCCCTCCCCCCTTTCCTCTTTCTTTCCTCTTTCCTCCTCCTTTTCCTTCTTTCCTTTCCTTTTCCCTCCTCCTTTCCTTTCCTTCCCCTTTCCCTCCCTTCCTTTCCTTCTTTCCTTTTTCCTCTTTTCCCCCCCCCTTTCTTCCCTTTTCCTTTTTACCTTTCCCTCTTCCTTCTTCTTTCCTTCCCTCCTTTTCCTACTTTTCCTTTCCTTTTTTCCCCTTTTCCTTTTCCCTTCCTTTTTTTTCCCTCCCTTCCTTTCCATTTCCCTTTTTCCCCTTTTCCCCCCCTCCTTCCTTCTTTCCTTCCTCTTTCCTCCTCCTTTCCTTCTTTCCTTTCTCTTTCCCTCCCTTCTTTCCTTCTTTCCTTTTCCTCCCTCCTTTCCTTCCTTCCTCTTCCCTCCCTCCTTTCCTTCTTTCCTTTCCTTTTTTCCCTCCCTCCTTTCCTTCTTTCCTTTCCTCTTTCCTCCCCCTTTCCCTTTCCTCTTTCCCCCCCTCCTTTCCTCTTTCCTCTTTCCTCCCTCCTTTCCTACTTTCCTTTCCTCTTTCCCTCCCTCCTTTCCTACTTTCCTTTCCTACTTTCCTTTCCTTCCTTCCTCTTTCCCTCCCTCCTTTCCTACTTTCCTTTCCTTCTTTCCTTTCCTTCCTTCCTCTTTCCCTCCCTCCTTTCCTACTTTCCTTCCTCTTTCCCTCCCTCCTTTCCTACTTTCCTTTCCTCTTTCCCTCCCTCCTTTCCTACTTTCCTTTCCTCTTTCCCTCCCTCCTTTCCTTCTTTCCTTTCCTCTTTCCCTCCCTCCTTTCCTACTTTCCTTCCTCTTTCCCTCCCTCCTTTCCTACTTTCCTTTCCTCTTTCCCTCCCTCCTTTCCTACTTTCCTTTCCTACTTTCCTTTCCTTCCTTCCTCTTTCCCTCCCTCCTTTCCTACTTTCCTTTCCTTCTTTCCTTTCCTTCCTTCCTCTTTCCCTCCCTCCTTTCCTACTTTCCTTTCCTCTTTCCTTTCCTTCCTTCCTCTTTCCCTCCCTCCTTTCCTACTTTCCTTTCCTTCTTTCCTTTCCTTCCTTCCTCTTTCCCTCCCTCCTTTCCTACTTTCCTTTCCTTCTTTCCTTTCCTTCCTTCCTCTTTCCCTCCCTCCTTTCCTACTTTCCTTTCCTTCTTTCCTTTCCTCTTTCCCTCCCTCCTTTCCTTCTTTCCTTTCCTCTTTCCCTCCCTCCTTTCCTACTTTCCTTTCCTTCTTTCCTTTCCTTCCTTCCTCTTTCCCTCCCTCCTTTCCTACTTTCTTTTCCTCTTTCCCTCCCTCCTTTCCTACTTTCCTTTCCTCTTTCCCTCCCTTCTTTCCTTTCCTTCTTTCCTCTTTCCCTCCCTTCTTTCCTTTCCTTCTTTCCTCTTTCCCTCCCTTCTTTCCTTTCCTTCTTTCCTCTTTCCCTCCCTTCTTTCCTTCCCCTCCTTCCTCTTTCCCTCCCTTCTTTCCTTTCTTCTTTCCTCTTTCCCTCCCTTCTTTCCTTCTTTCCTTCCCTCCTCCCTCTTTCCCTCCCTTCTTTCCTTCTGTCCTTTCCTTCTTTCCTCTTTCCCTCCCTTCTTTCCTT
>CM065733.1:2461882-2476882 GCA_033310375.1 Conus canariensis
ACACTGACAACAGTAAGGACTACAGAAATCAAAATGCAAGGTCATTGGTAATAGTGCAACATTTGGTGAACAACATCCCACTACCGATAAGAAAAAAGACAGGGCTGTGGATTAAAGCAGTTTTACAAATGAAAATGGGGGTTGTTAAAATCCCATGATTGATGGAAGACTAAGAAAAGTTTTTTTGTTTTTGTTTTTGTTTTTTTTTGGTTGGAGCCTGGAATGGAAAAGCTGTATCTATGAGTTTTGTACTTCTTCACAACACATGCAGTTTAAATCTTCGGTAGATTTTATTCTAAATCTGATGTGAGGTAAACTGTGATCAGTACAAGATCTTAAAATAATAGCAAATCTTCTTCATCTTCCGGATTCAGACATCAAGTATTGGTTTACTGCACAACCTGTACACATGTAGTCAGTCTTCTTGTTGGAAACGTGTATCCAGAGTCTTCTTGCTTCTTTGTGAGAAGTTTTCAGCATGCAGTGTGTGTGTGTGTGTGTGTGTGCGTGCATGCGTGTGCACGCGTGCGCTCTCACCCATTCCCACCTCTTCTTCCCTCACTTTCTCCTTGCCTCCTCCTTGTCTTTCTCTGCCATTCCCCCTAATATCGTGTAATAACCAGTCTCCCTCATGACTCCCTTCTCCTCTCCCTCTTCCTGTGCCCTGCGTGTTAATTAATTTAAAATTCTTGTGTCTAATGGCAGGGAAACAAAGAGAATTCAAGTGTAAGAGTTCGCAAGAAGGATGAGAGGGGGAGAGGAGAGAGAGAGAGAGAGAAAGAGAGAGAGAATTAGCATGAAGGAAGAGGAGGAAGACAGAGACTGAGAGAGAGAGAGAGAGGGATTGATAAGTTGATGTAGCATGATACAGGGAGCTGTCTGAAGTTGGAGTGAGAGCACTGAGGATGGAGGACATTATTTATTCATCATCCATGGTGTTAGCCTGGGTCTCCCCAGTGGTTCCAGGAGCGAGGAATCAGCTTCTCCTCTGCCCTGAGCTATCCTTGATCTGTACGCAGAATGCTTTTGGGGGGGGGGGGGGGGGGGGGGTCTGAGTCATTTAAAGAAAACGGGAGAATTCTCTCGTGACCAACAACGTTTAAGGATCATGAGAATCCTTTTTTGTTTGTTGTTTTCAATTTTTTGTTGTTGTTGTTTTGTTTGAGTAACTTTAAAAAAGTGTAGTTAGGATTAAAAGATGTGTGTTGACATTTAGGAGAGCTTGGAAGATGGTAAAAATCATGTAGGTTAGCATCTTCAGGGAGGGTTTTCTGTTTTGGGTGGTGAGGGTGGAGGAGAGAGCAGACATGATCATGAAGAAAACCGAGTGGTGGTAGAGGTTTCTGTCATTATCATATTCATTGTGCATCAAATGTGTTTTTCTGTCTTTCTCCCCATATAATGCGCACACCATGAATTCATAGTGTGAAACAGTACTTGATGTAGGCTCTGTATCATCACAGGAAGCTCAAGGCATTGTGTGTGTGTGTGTGTGTGTGTTTGTGTGTGTGTGTGTGTGTGTGTATGCGCACGGGTTTGTGTGTGTGTGTGTGTGTGTGTGTTTTGTGTGTGTACATTTTGATAATGTTGGTGAGTTGGCATTTTTTTAACTCTGTTACACATAAACCTTGTTGTGTCCAAAATATTTTTTTGAAAAATTTGATTGTAAACATATTCCTCTCAGTTTTTGTTATGTTGTGTACTGGCCAGCTTCAACTTCAGGGTGACACTGTTTGTGAAATCAAGAAACTAGGCTGCCGTCCTAAACAAGTACGCTTGAAGAAGAAGAGAGAGAAGAAATAGAAGAAACTGCTGCGGATCTGCTCAGTTGGCCAAGTATGAGTCAGTCTTGATACAATTATCCACACTGCTTTCTTATCATCGTTGGAGTGTGACCGCGTGTGTGACGCATGGTTTGATGGAGTTACTGGGTTAGAGAGAGAGAGAGAGAGAGGGGGGGGGGGGGGGGGGGGCAGCATGACACGCGTGCCGTGCCGGCTGAAGAAAGCCTTCTGACTGTGAATGACGGACAGAGTGTGGGCACGACTGCGACAGTGGGAGCGAAAAGGAGTGGTCGTGCCATGCAGAGAGAGAGAGAGGGAGACAGCATTGTCCCCCTGTCGCTTGGATTTGTGCCAGCCGCTTGTCTTGTCGTCTGCCTCTCACTCGCTTTCTCCCAAGCCGTTGTCCCCCAAGCCAGCTGGGTCAGTGCAGGCCAAATTCCGCTGCTGGTCTCTGGCAGGCAGGGACTGACGGTGGCAGCACCAGCAGGGGAGGAGGAGGGTGGGTGTCAAGTCTTGGGGGGGGGGGGGGGGTGTTGGAACTGACTCAGCTTCCTTCACAGGGGAGAGTCAGTGTCAGTGTCACTGTGTGTGTGTGTGTGTGTGTGTGTGTGTGCTGGCGGGTGGTTTGTGTCCACGACTGGTGACTACTGCTGGACTGCATTGTGTGGCTTCTCTCTCTCTCTGTCACTCTTGTCTCACCCCCATTTCAGTGGGCTTGCAGTTATGTCACCTACATACCTGTTGTGGTGGGTGTTTTTTTTTTTTTTTTTTTTTTTTTCAGTCTTGTTCGCTCTGAAGAGTGTGGATCTTCTTGGAAGTCATTGGGTTTTTCCCTTTTTTTTTTTTTTTTTGACTAGTTCATTTGAACCCGGTATATGTTGACATGTTGCGTAGGTCTTGACTTTGTTTCTGTGTTGTGTTACAGGGTGACTGTCAGTGTTTCTAATTTGAGCTCCTTTTTTTTCCCTTAATTGTGTTGTATCAGAAAACAAAACAAAAAAAATAGCGGTACCATTAAAGAGAGAGTCATTGGTGAGGCATATAGTGTTTTTCATTACACAAGCGGTAGAAATAGGGTTTTTTTTTTCACTGCTGCCAGTTGATGCAACAGTTCTCAGACAACTGTCACAGTAGATTGCGTTTGATATAGGAGAAATCACAGGTGTTTTGACATTTTCGATTGAAGCTAAATGCATTTTGAGTTCTTTTCGCAGAATTGTTTACCCCATAATTGCTGAACCTTTTTTGAAAGATTTATGCATGAATGTGAAACGGGTAGGAAAACGTGGACTTTATTTATGAAGTTGCTTTGGTGGAGAAAACTTACACAGTCTCCTGTAGAAACAGAACGAGGCAGACAGTAGTGTCCGGTAATGTCTGTTGCTCCATCCCATCAGCACTGCTGAGCACACTTGTCAGTAATTAAGGGGTTATTCCTGGTTAATTTACAGAAAGATTAAACAAAACAAAATGGATGTGCTTCTTTATCAAATGGTAACCCAAACTGTAAATTCTTCTTTTGTTGGTGGTGGTGCTGTTGTTATTAATGGTATTCGGTTTCTCTGCCGTTATAAGCTGGTCAGACGTGTGACATTTTGTTCGACCAGTGCTGAATCAATTCCATAGCTTGTCTGTCACTGGCTTGGACTGGGGATCTCTCTCCTGCTTGTCAGATGTTTAGGAATGTTCTGGGGGCACTGTGCAAACTGTCTATGGGCATAGTTTTCAGGTAAGGTCATAGCCTGTGAAAATATTTGGACACAGAAATCTTGTCTTCATGTACTTTCTTTGTGTAGGTGTTAAAATATGCAAGTATAGCAGGAGGACAGCTGGGGTACAGGTGAAACAATGCGTTGCAGTTGTTGCTTTGTTTTTTGCTTTGTTTTATTTCATGATGATAGGGTGTCAGGAGGTTTGGTTCTAAGCAACGCTGACACTAGGTGTGATGCCATTGTCTTTTCATAAGAGACTCTCTGGGGTTCGTCTTCAACTGGGGTTCGTCTTCAACTGGACCAGAAGAGCAAATCTTTTCAGTTTCACATCTCCCTGTTCTTGTCTGCTTTCGTACCAGACTTCATTTTGTGTCCCATCATCCTTTTCACTTTTCTTTTTTTTTTTTTTTCATTTATTTTTACTTTCATGTTTTGTTGCTGTGTATTGTGTTGGCCACTGATGGTGGGTGCTGATTTTTTTTTCTCTTCATGACCAGTTCCTTTGATTCAGTGGGTACTCTTATGCATCACAGTGTGGAAACTACGATTTGAAACAGTACATCACCTCAGTCTGACGAACGTCAGTAGTCTTGTCCCTGGTCATCATTTTGCAAACGCAGAGGAGTATTTTTGTGTGTGTGTGTGTGTGTGTGCACAATCAGAAAACTGTTACTGTGCTGGCTGAAGACTCTGAACATCCTCATCCTCTTTCAAAGGGGTGACAGCCGCTTGGAGAGTGTTAGTGTGCGGACATTCTAAAGATGGAGGGCAGAGGCAGGATTGTGAATGGGGTGCCACTGCCAGGATTGGTGAGGCATTCCAGATCTCTTTCATCCTCACAGGTGAGTGAGCCCTTTCTGGGTTTATGTCAGATGGTGATCACCTGTTATTGCTGTGCACAAAGTGTGTTGTGCTGTTGCTCTATTTGTCAATGCTGTCAGTGTGTGTGTGGGTGTGCGCGCATGTGTGTGTGCGTGCTTGCGCTATGCATGCAAATATGAGTTTCACTTCGCATGCATGTTCCTTATGTGTCCGTGCAAATGTGCATGTGTGTGCAGTGTATTAGATTAACAATAACATACACTACAGTCAACCTGAAGCAGTTAAAGGCCAGGTGAAAAATGATCTGTGGGCATGTGTGTGTGTGTGTTGTGGTGTGTGTGTGTGTTGTGTGTGCGTGCGCCCACGCTCGTGCATATAAGTTTTTAAGAATAAAGATTTCAGGGATCGGAGGAAGGATAGAAACACTGAGCAGAAGGATAGAGAGGACAAATCACACACACACACACACACACACACACACACACACACACACACACACACACACACACACACCTTCCATTCAAACATACCCATATTCAGGTACATGACACACACACACACACACACACACACACACACACACCCCTCCAGTTGAAACATACCTATATTCAGGTACATGGACACATGTTCATGCGCACGCACGCACGCACACACACACACACACACACACACACACACACACACACCACACCACACCACACCACATACCACACACACATACACAACACACACACACACACACACACACACACACACACACACACACAGAGAAAGAGATTCGAGTTTTGAGTCATCTGACATCACCTGCTGGTGTATCTTGTTGGGGGCATGTCACTGAGTGTCCCAGCCAAGTGGCCGGCATCTACTCATACATTGTTACTGAAACCACCTGAGTCCCAGGAAGAAGTCTTCCTCAGGAAATCAGGGCAGGGACAGGAGGCAAACACAGGACAGGCCTTGATGTGTTGGTTGGTTTGTCTTTTTTCTGTCTGCTCTTCGTTTCTGGCTACCCGTCCTTCTTCATCCACACATCAGTCAAGAAATGGGAGTGCTGTGAACAGATTCAGAATTTGGTCTCATTGGTTTTTGATGCTAGAAAGTACAGTAAGATGGCTCAGTCACTATCTGGGAACGTGGGGGTTTGGAGCTTTTGCTCATTTGTTTTCAGTGTGTGTGTGTGTGTGTGTGTGTGTACTTTTTTTTTTCTTTTAAGAGAGAACTTACATGGCGCCTATCCCTGGCCAAAGACCAAGCTCTAAGCGCTTTACAATCCACATTCTCATTTACACAATGGGCTGCCTACCTGGGTAGAGCCAACTGAAGGCTGCCTACTGGCACTTCATTCAGTTGTTTCCTGTGTCATTCAGTCAATATTGTTCATTCGATTCAACAACTCTTTCATTCTTTCGATTTAATACGCAGAATGCATGCTATGTGTAACGTGTCATCCATACCAACGGCCAAACTGGCCTTCTTTTCCGAAAGTTGGTGATGGGATTTTACGTGTGTGCAAGATGTGTGTGCGTTCACACACAGACCCTTGGTTTATAGTCTCATTCGAAGGACTGTATGGGAAATGGAGTCAGAACCAATGTTAGCTCTGAGGGAAAAATCCCCCTGTACCGAAGGAGATTTGAACCGCAGCCCCAGGATCACCAAGATTATGAATCAGGCACTCTACCAACCGAGCTATTCCGGCCCCTGTACTTGAGGTTGTGTGTGTGTGTTTGTGCGCTTGAGATTGTGAACGCATGATGTGGTGGTGGTGTGTGTATGCGCACACATGCACACGCTCATGTGCCCATGCACATACACACACACACACACACACACACACACACACACACACACACACACACACACACACACACTACCCTAATCGAAACAACCATGAAGTTGTTGCTGTTGTATGTGTGTGTGAGTGAGAGAGAGGGGGAGAGAGAGAGAGAGGGGTGTGTGTGTGTGTGTGTGGTCATCGTGTTGATGTCACAATGAATAATATCCAGAGAAAGCGACCTGAGTGGGCAGTGAGGCTGGCACTGATGAACTCTGACAGCAGGCACCTGGATAAAGGTGCACAGATCAGCATGGTTGACTGCACCTGGCTCCAGAGGGGCACAGGTGACTGCACATTGATCGGCACGTGGCGGAGACAGACCAATAGTAGACTGTGATTCAGTCCTAGTCCGGTCAGGTAGTGTCATGGCGCAGATGATTTTTGCAGCAAAGGGAGAGAAGAGGGAAAAGGGGGGAGAAACAATGCAGTGAACAAATGGAGACTTTTTGTACTCGTAATATTAGCACAGAACACGTAAAGAAAAGAGAGAAAAATAATAGAGTGAACAGAAGGACGCTTTTTTGTGCTTGTAATATGAACACTTCAGGTGAACATTTTTGTCTGCTGGGTGCTACAGTTTGTGTGCGAAAGGCGTGGTTGAATGGAATTGCTTTTGTCTGTGAAGTAATGAATGCCAGAGTATCGTGTCAGGTGGAAAACTTTCATCCATGGAACGATGACACAGAATACTGTGCTCTCCGGAACAGTTTTGCCTATGGAATGATGACAAACACTATCAGTATCACTGGTATTAGGGGAACTGTTTTGTCCATGTAATGATAACAAACACTATCACTGGTATTAGGGGAACTGTTTTGTCCATGTAATGATCCTATGGAAACACTATCACTGGTATTAGGGGAACTGTTTTGTCCATGTAATGATAACATGAAACATTATCTCTGGTATTAGGGGAGCTGTTTTGTCCATGTAATGATAACAGGAAACACTATCAGGGGTTGGTAACAGCAAAATGCTACACCGTGCAGAACAGGTTTTTTTTTTCTTTTCAGTGTTACTGTAAGTGTAACTTGAAAATCTAACATTCAGGTGGAGGAGTCTGTGTAATGAACCGTGTCCGTTGGAACAGTTTTATGCTGTAATTGTAATGAACCATGTCCGTTGGAACAGTTTTATGCCTGTAATTGTAATGAACAGTGTCCGTTGGAACAGTTTTATGCCTGTAATTGTAATGAACCATGTCCGTTGGAACAGTTTTATGCCTGTAATTGTAATGAACCATGTCCGTTGGAACAGTTTTATGCCTGTAATTGTAATGAACCATGTCCGTTGGAACAGTTTTATGCCTGTAATTGTAATGAACAGTGTCCGTTGAACAGTTTTATGCCTGTAATTGTAATGAACCATGTCTGTTGGAACAGTTTTATGCCTGTAATTGTAATGAACCATGTCCGTTGGAACAGTTTTATGCCTGTAATTGTAATGAACCATGTCCGTTGGAACAGTTTTATGCCTGTAATTGTAATGAACCATGTCCGTTGGAACAGTTTTATGCCTGTAATTGTAATGAACCATGTCCGTTGGAACAGTTTTATGCCTGTAATTGTAATGAACCATGTCCGTTGGAGCAGTTTTATGCCTGTAATTGTAATTAACTGTGTCCGTTGGAACAGTTTTATGCCTGTAATTGTAATGAACCGTGTCCGTTGGAACAGTTTTATGCCTGTAATTGTAATGAACAGTGTCCGTTGGAACAGTTTTATGCCTGTAATTGTAATGAACAGTGTCCGTTGGAGCAGTTTTATGCCTGTAATTGTAACCCCAAAATACATGAGGTGGAAGTGTTTTGGTTTATGCAATGACATATAACACCAAACTACTACACCAGGTGAACAATTTTGTCCGTATAAAGTTAATATTAAAACATTACGATCAGGTGGACCAGTTTTGTGGGATTAATGGTTACATCAAAACACTTTACAGCAAAAAAAAAACAACAACACTGTTGTTCAGATATCCCGATACCAAGTATAATAAAACTTCAGTTCAAAAGATTATAATAATAAAACATATAGTCAGATCAAACTTTTGCCCCCCTGATGCTGATGGTAACAAACAGTAGACAAATGAAACACTTTTCTCCATGCTTTCCACTATGAACACAATTAGCAAATCAGAATGCTTTTGTCCCCATCTTAATGCTAGCACTGAGGCACCTAGTCAAATTTCATAACTTCTGGAGATCACGTCATGGAAATGTACAGTTCAGCGAAGATGGTTTTTAAGGAAGACCTTGGGTAATGTTGTGTGTGTGTGTGTGTGTGTGTGTGTGTGTGTGTGTGTGTGTGTGTGAGAAATGATTAAGCTCGGGTATTGTTGTACTTGTCTTTTCAGTTCTCGTCTCCAGCTCTCTCTCGCTCTCTCGCTCTCTCTTCTCTTTCTCTCTCTCTCTCTCTCTCTCTCTCTCTCTCTCATTCATTCATTCTCTCCCTCCCTCCCTCTCCCTACCACTCTCTCTCTCTCTCTCTCTTACATCCTCGGCACGCATTGGAGCTGTCATAGGGAAGAGAGAGAGCAAGTAAAGCGAAAAGGAAGGAGTGGATTTGCGTAGGAGGGAGAACAAAAGAGGGAGGTGGGTGAGGACCTTGGAGTTACCCGTTTGTGTGTGTGTGTGTGTGTGTGTGTAATTTGAACTCGGTGTTGTGCTTCAGTGGACTGATTGATTGATGCCTGGGGCAAAGCCATTGAAGCAAAGCGGGCCACTGCTTAAGCTGACAAGTGAAGTCTTTTGTCTCCTCTGATGGCCACTCTGTGTGGTGTGTGTGTGTGTGTGTGTGTGTGTGTGTGTGTGTGTGTGTGTGCGTGCGTGTGTGTGCGTGCGTGCGTGCACGCGCACGTGTGTGTGTGCGTGCGTGCATGCATATGTGCTTGCGTGTGTGTGAAAATGTTCCAGGAGTTATTTAGCCAAAAAAGGTCTGGGCAGTCGATTTGTGAAGGGAAGGGGGTGGGGGTGAGGGAGAGGAAATCAGGGTGGATTGGGAGTGGAAGGGGGGGGGGGGGATACCTGGACGAGAGGGTGGTTGCAAAAGCGTACTGGTGTGTGAGAGTTGTAGACGGGGAGGGTGGGGGATGAGGAAGGGGGGTGGGGGTGCTTCAGGCAGGAGAGTCTTTGAAGTGGACTAGAAGCCCTGCAGCAAAACTCGTTACTAAGTAATTAGGGTTTTTTCGGGGGGGGGGGGGGGGGGGGGGGGGGGGGGGGGGGAGTAGTGGTGGCGGAAGGGAGGGGGGAGAGGGAGAGGAGGAGGTAGATGGTTGGTCGGGGGAATCTGTTTGCGCATGTGTTATGTGTTTGTGCATGTGTGAGAGAGACAGGTGGTTGAATGGCGCTTAACGTTTGAGCGATTGAGTGCAATCCTGGACTGGAATCAGTTGTTCTCTTGCCCCGTGCCTGAAATAGTTCCGTGATAAATTGGCTTAGTGTGCCACGAGTGGAAACTATTTGTCTTTGGTCTCAGTTAGGGTATGTGTGAGTGTGCTTGTGTGTACGCAAATTTCTGTGTATGTGCGTGTTGTGGCGGAGGATTTTCTTGTGAGTTCCGACTTCTTTGGCATTGTAGTGGGAATTGATGGGGGTGTGATTGCATACATACGTGCATGTGCGTGTGCATGCATTTGTGAGTCTGTGTGTGGTGTGTGTGTGTGTGTGTGTGTGTGTGTGTGTGTGTGTAAAACTGTCTTAGTATGAAGTGATGTTTTAACGACCGCTGTGTGGAACACAGGCCTGGGACTACCACCTCTTTGGGCGTATAGGCCATGCCATAGTTGGAAGATGCATTGCTCTGTCTTATATATATTCTGAGTGCCTGCCTGCGCTGCGCATGCGCGCGCACATGTGTGTGTGTGTATAAGGGATGGAGGGAGGGTGGGAAAGAGTTGTTGATGAAAATATTGGGTAAAGAAAGAAATGGTTTTTCTTTCTTTCTTTCTTTCTTTTAATATCTAGCCCTCAAAGGTCAGCACACTTCTCCAAGAGAGAGAAGAAGAAGAAGAGAGAGAGAAAGAGAAGGGATTCTCAGGGTAGTGCCTGTGAAACTGTGCACAGGATGTTTCAGCCCGACCCACGTCATTCTCCTTTTCTTTCTTTTTTTTAATTTTCTTTCTTTCTTTCGACTGTAATAATTGTCCTTTCTCATCCTCATCATGCAGGTTTGAGTGGGACAAGGTATTCTCTCGACCATTATAGTTGAGTGGTTCGTCTTTGTATCCGTCTTTCTGTCAAGTGGCGCATCTGCACATCACTGTCATCTCATATCAATGAACAGTTTTGTAAGCACGTCCTGTCGTCCATCTCTACAAACAATCTAACTTTGTCCATCTTTCAGTCATAGTCCTTGTCATTTCATCCAATACACATGCCTGTCATGTCCATCTCTATACAACCAGATAGCCTGTCTACTGTCTGTCCATTCTTCAACACGTACCTGTCTCTGTCCATCTCTTCAACATACCTGTCACTGTGTCCATCTTATCAACAGTACCTGTCACTGTGTCCATCTCTTTCACACGATACCTGTCACTGTGTCCATCTCTTCAACCAGTACTGTCACTGTGTCCATCTCATCAACACGTACCTGTCACTGTGTCCATCTCTTTTCAATCACGTACCTGTCACTGTGTCCATCTCTATCAACCACGTACCTGTCCGTGTCCATCTCTTCAACCACTACCTGTCACTGTGTCCATTTTTAACACGTACCTGTACTGTGTCCATCTCTATTCAACCACGTACCTGTCACTGTGTCCATCTCTTTCAACCACGTACCTGTCACTTGTCCATCTCTTATAACCAGACTGTCACTGTGTCCATCTCTTCAATCATGCACTGTGTCCATCTCTATCAACCAAGTAGCCTGTCACTCTGTCCATCTCTATTCTAAACATGAACCTGTCACTTGTCCATCTCTTATTAATCATGAAACCTTGTCACTGTGCCATCTCTTCGTCATGAAGCTGTCACTGTGTCCATCTCTTCACATGTAAGCCTGTCACTGTCTCATCTCTATCAATCTGAAGCTGTCACTGTCCATCTCTGTCGTCATGAAGCTGTCACTTGTCCATCTCTGTCTCATGAGCCTGTCACTGTTCCATCTCTATCAATCATGAAGCCTGTCACTGTCCATCTCTATCAATCATGAAGCCTGTCACTGTCCATCTCTATCGGTCATGAAGCCTGTCACTGTCCATCTCTATCAATCATGAAGCCCGTCACTGTCCATCTCTATCAATCATGAAGCCTGTCACTGTCCATCTCTATCAATCATGAAGCCTGTCACTGTCCATCTCTATCGGTCATGAAGCCTGTCATTGCCCATCTTATCAATCATGAAGCCCGTCACTGTCCATCTCTATCAATCATGAAGCCTGTCACTGTCCATCTCTATCAATCATGAAGCCCGTCACTGTCCATCTCTATCAATCATGAAGCCTGTCACTGTCCATCTCTATCAATCATGAAGCCTGTCACTGTGTCCATCTCTATCAATCATGAAGCCTGTCATGTCATCTATCAATCATGAGCCTGTCACTGTGTCATCTTATCAATCATGAAGCCTGTCACTGTCCATCTCTATCAATCATGAAGCCTGTCACTGTCCATCTCTATCGGTCATGAAGCCTGTCACTGTCCATCTCTATCAATCATGAAGCCCGTCACTGTCCATCTCTATCAATCATGAAGCCTGTCACTGTGTCCATCTCTATCAATCATGAAGCCTGTCACTGTGCCCATCTCTCTTCTAACCATTCAGCCTGTCTGTGTCTATTTCTACCAGTCAAGACGCCTATCTGTCCACCTCTACTAACCTAGTAGTCTTGGTCTATGTACCCATCTCCCAGCCATCCAGCCAGCCGTCTCCATGTCCATCTCTGAAGTAGCCCGTCTTGTCTCTGTGTACCTATCTACCAAGTAGCCTATTTGTCATTCACTGTGCCCATCTGTCTACCAGCCGGATACCTGTCTCTGTGTTCATCTCTGTCGACCAAATAGCCCCGTCTGTTCGTCCATCTCGGCACGAACTAAGTAACCTGTCCTTGAGTTCATCTGTCAGTAAACCAAGTAGTCTTGCCTCATTGTGTTCGTCTCCCTACCAACCAGTCAGCCTGTCGCTACATCCATCTCTTGGTGGATCAAATAGGCTGTCTCTGTGTCCATTTCTCGACCAGCTAAGTAGCTCGTGTTCGCGCTCATCGCTCTCCAGTCCAAGTAACCTGACTGTCGTGTCTGTCTACAAACCACGTAGCCCGTCTGTGCATTCATCTCTGTACCAACCAAATGATCTTTTTCTCTGTCCATCCTTCTACCACTAAGTTGCCTGCCTGTGTATTTATCTCTATGAACCGAACAGCCTGTCTTTGTGTTCATCTCTCGACCAACCAAATAGTCTGTCTCTGTGCCCATCTCTCAACAAACCAAGGAGCTTGTCCCTGCTCATCCCTCAACGAACCAAGTAACCTATCTCTTTGCTCATCTCTCAACGAACCAAGTAGCCTGTCTCAGTGCTCATCTCTCAACGAACCAAGCAGCCTGTCTCTGTGCCCATCTGTCAACGAACCAAGCAGCCTGTCTCTGTGCCCATCTCTCATCGAACCAAGTAGCCTGTCTCTGTGCTCATCTCTCAACGAACCAAGCAGCCTGTCTCTGTGCCCATCTCTCATCGAACCAAGTAGCCTGTCTCTGTGCTCATCTCTCAGCGAACCAAGCAGCCTGTCTCTGTGCTCATCTCTCAACGAACCAAGTAACCAAGTAGCCAGTCTCTGTACTAACCAAGCAGGATGTCTGTGTGTGTCGCCGACCTACCAAGCAGTCTGTCCATCTCTTTACCAACCAAAGAGCCGGTCTCTTTGTCCATCTCTACCAAGAAGCTTGTCTATTTGCCAGACTCTTTACCAAACCAGGAGGAAGCCTGTACATAGGTCAGTCAGTTTGTCACTTGTGTAGTCTGTCTCTCATTGTGCCTCTCTACCAAGCAAGTACAATGTCTTTAGTATCTCTGTCGGCCAAGTAGCTTGTCTCACTCTCCTTCTCTCTATGTCTGACGGCCAAGTAGCTTGTCTCATTTCTCCTCTCTATGTCTGACGGCCAAGTAGCTTGTCTCATTTCTCCTCTCTATGTCTGACGGCCAAGTAGCTTGTCTCACTCTCCCTCTCTCTAAGTCTGACGGCCAAGTAGCTTGCCTCATTTCTCCTTCTCTCTGTGTCTGCGCCCAAGTAGTGTGTCTCATTTCTCCTTTTCTCTATGTCTAACGTCCAAGTAGTGTGTCTCATTTCTCCTTTTCTCTATGTCTGACGGCCAAGTAGTTTGCCTCACTCTCCTCTCTATGTCTGACGGCCAAGTAGTTTGCCTCACTCTCCTCTCTATGTCTGACGGCCAAGTAGTGTGTCTCATTTCTCCTTCTCTCTATGTCTGACGTCCAAGTAGTGTGTCTCATTTCTCCTTTTCTCTATGTCTGACGGCCAAGTAGTTTGCCTCACTCTCCTCTTCTATGTCTGACGGCCAAGTAGTGTGTCTCATTTCTCCTTCTCTCTATGTCTGACGGCCAGGTAGTTTGCCTCACACTCTTCTCTATGTCTGACGGCCAAGTAGCTTGTCTCATTTCTCCTTCTGTCTATGTCTGACGGCCAAGTAGTTTGTCTCATTTCTCCTGTGTCTGGCAGCCAAGTAGCTTGTCTCATTTCTCCTTCTCTCTATGTCTGACGGCCAAGTAGCTTGTCTCATTTCTCCTCTCTATGTCTGACGGCCAAGTAGCTTGTCTCATTTCTCCTCTCTATGTCTGGCAGCCAAGTAGCTTGTCTCATTTCTCCTCTCTCTGTGTCTGACGGCCAAGTAGCTTGTCTCATTTCTCCTCTCTATGTCTGGCAGCCAAGTAGCTTGTCTCATTTCCTTTCTGTCTATGTCTGACGGCCAAGTAGCTTGTCTCATTTCTCCTCTCTATGTCTGACGGCCAAGTAGCTTGTCTCATTTCTCCTCTCTATGTCTGACGGCCAAGTAGCTTGTCTCATTTCTCCTCTCTGTGTCTGGCAGCCAAGTAGCTTGTCTCATTTCTCCTTCTCTCTATGTCTGTACGGCCAAGTAGCTTGTCTCATTTCTCCTCTCCTATGTCTGACGGCCAAGTAGCTTGTCTCATTTCTCCTCTCTATGTCTGACGGCCAAGTAGCTTGTCTCATTTCTCCTCTCTATGTCTGACGGCCAAGTAGCTTGTCTCATTTCTCCTCTCTCTATGTCTGACGGCCAAGTAGCTTGTCTCATTTTCCTTCTCTCTATGTCTGACGGCCAAGTAGCTTGTCTCATTTCTCCTTTCTCTATGTCTGACGGCCAAGTAGCTTGTCTCATTTCTCCTTCTCTATGTCTGACGGCCAAGTAGCTTGTCTCATTTCTCCTCTCTATGTCTGACGGCCAAGTAGCTTGTCTCATTCTCCTCTCTATGTCTGATGGCCAAGTAGTTGTCTCATTTCTCCTCTCTATGTCTGACGGCCAAGTAGCTTGTCTCATTTCTCCTTCTCTATGTCTGACGGCCAAGTAGCTTGTCTCATTTCTCCTCTCTATGTCTGGCAGCCAAGTAGCTTGTCTCATTTCTCCTTCTCTCTATGTCTGACGGCCAAGTAGCTTGTCTCATTTCTCTCTCTATGTCTGACGGCCAAGTAGCTTGTCTCATTTCTCCTCTCTATGTCTGACGGCCAAGTAGCTTGTCTCATTTCTCCTTCTCTCTGTGTCTGACGGCCAAGTAGCTTGTCTCATTTCTCCTCTCTATGTCTGGCAGCCAAGTAGCTTGTCTCATTTCCCCTTTCTCTCTATGTCTGACGGCCAAATAGCTTGTCTCATTTCTCC
>CM065733.1:2481882-2484382 GCA_033310375.1 Conus canariensis
ATAGATTGCCCTTCTCTAAAAAAAAAATTGTGGTACCAGTCGCATCTGACAAGGAGACTTCAAGTGGCAGGCCTGTTTGGGAGCAAGAGGAGGGCTGAGTTAGAAGGGGCGGTTCAAAGGAGAGAGAGAGAGAGAGAGAGGGTGGGGAGAAGAGAGAGAGAGTGAGATGGGGAAGAAGGGGCGGTTCAAAGGAGAGAGAGAGAGAGATGGGGAGGAAGGGGTGGTAGTAGGGGGTTGGGGTTTAGGGACAGGACTGGAATTAGTCTGTCTCGGCGAGTCATCATCCTTCTTGGGAGGGAGAGAGAGAGAGAGAGGCTTTTGTGCTTGCATTGAAGACTGAGCGGATGGGGGATGTGGAAGAGAAGGGGGGGGGGGGGAATAGAGAGAGGAGGAGAGAGGGGGGTGAGAGGAAGTGGAGATTGGAGGGGGGGGAGGGGCGGGGGAATTAGAGAGGAAGATGGCCCTCTGGTGACGTGAAGATTGCTTCGTACACGACATAACAATTGGATTATATAGCTCGTACCAGCCCTTTCCACTTTCTGGGCTGGCACAAGACAGGCTTGTCTTTGCCTGGGTTTGTTCCTGGGTTTGTTTTACACTGTCTTTTTTCTTTGTCTTCCCTCCTGTCCTTGTGGCCCCCCCCCCCCCCCAACCCCTCCATGGCATCACCACCCTCCTTTCCCGTTTTGACCCCCCCCCTCTCTCTCTCTCTCTCTCTCTCTGGAGTTCTGTTTTCGCCCCACTTCCCCTCCCTTCCCCGCTCATCTCTCTCTCTCTCTCTCTCTCTCTCTCTCTCTGTCTTTGTACAAGCACGTGTGTGTGTGTGTGTGTGTGTGTGTGTGTGTGTGTGTGTGTGTGTGTGTGTTGTGTGTGTGTGTGTTCGTTCACGTACGTGCATGATAAACAAATCAAACGCCCACAAAAGGGCTGGGCTGTTTATATACACAGAAGTCTACTACTACTACTACACATCCTTCTCCCAGTGACCTGAAGCCTAGTTTGTCATCTACCCTTATCCTGCTCTGGCGAGGAGAGTCCATTGGGGGACGGACGAAGAGAGGGATTGCGTGATAGACGCGGATTCCAGCCGCTCGGGAACGCTGGATGGAGTAGTTGCGATCTGACCCTCTCGTCTTCCCACGAAATGAGTAGGCAGCGCTCGTGGGCTGCGTCGTAGATGTCGTGCAGAATCCCAGCTGCCGTTGTTGGTGTACGGTTGTAGAGGAGAGGATTGTTCCTGGGGTCAGTCGGTCTAGATCCTCAGTGATCGCATTGGGACGGTGCCTAGCGTAAAAAATGGCCGAAAATTTCAATTTTGAGCGAGAGAGAGAGAGAGAGGAGGGGGGGGGGGGGGCGGGAGAGAGAGAGCGGTTGGTTCTGATCGAATGAAGAAAACGGTGCCCACTTCGCTTAGGGAGCAGACAGTGCAATACTTTAATATCAGCTGTGTACCCACGCAGCTTGTTTACTGTAAACAGAGCGTATTGGACTTACAGGGTGGCTTTTTTCCAGATACGAGAGTTGATCTCAGTTACCTACACAGAGCGGTTTTATTCCATGTACAAGAGTTGATTTGTTCGAAGTACACAGAGTGTTCGTATTCCACCTACGAGGCTGGGTTTTTGTTGTTGTTGTTTGTTTGTTCTTTTGTACTACAGTGGGTTTATTCGAGGTACAACGTGTTTTTTTGTTGTTGTTGTTGTTTTTTCTGGGAGCCAGAGTGGTGTAGTTCCAGGAACGAGAAGGCTGTTCACCAGATACCAGAGTAGCTTTGTTCTAGGTATCAAGAGTGGTTTTGTTCCTGGTTCAAGGGTGGCTTTGTTGTAGATTTCTGAGAGCCTTTATTCCATGAAGTCCAGGCTCCGAAAGGACGGTTCCAGGTTACCATAGTGGCTTTGGTTTAGGTATCATAGTAGCTTTGTTCCAGATAACAGGGTGGCTTTGTTTCAGTTAACAGGGTGGCGTTGTTCCAGGTATTGGGGTGGCGTTGTTCCAGGTATTGGGGTGGCGTTGTTCCAGGTGTTGGGGTGGCTTTGTTCCAGGTATAAGGGTGGCTTTGTTCCAGGTATCAGGGTGGCTTTGTTCCAGGTATTGGGGTGGCGTTGTTCCAGGTATAAGGGTGGCTGTGTTCCAGGTATCAGGGTGGCTTTGTTCCAGGTATTGGGGTGGCGTTGTTCCAGGTATTGGGGTGGCGTTGTTCCAGGTATAAGGGTGGCTGTGTTCCAGGTATCAGGGTGGCTTTGTTCCAGGTATTGGGGTGGCGTTGTTCCAGGTATTGAGGTGGCGTTGTTCCAGGTATAAGGGTGGCTGTGTTCCAGGTATCAGGGTGGCTTTGTTCCAGGTATTGGGGTGGCTTTGTTCCAGGTATTGGGGTGGCGTTGTTCCAGGTATTGGGGTGGCTTTGTTTCAGATAACAGGGTGGCTTTGTTCCAGGTATCAGGGTGGCTTTGTTCCAGGTATCAGGGTGGCTTTGTTCCAGGTATAAGGGTGGCTTTGTTCC
>CM065733.1:2489382-2494382 GCA_033310375.1 Conus canariensis
TGTGTCTTCATGTCATCAAGTGGTTCGCTTCACCTCATTGTCGGTGTGTGTGTGTGTGTGTCCAAGGTCAACACAGTAAAACAGTGCTACATGTCCACCTTGTACAAGAAATTCCAGTAGCGGAACATGCGTTAGAGTCAGGAGGTCCTGGTGCCAAGGCGGGACGGGCTTCTTGTGTGCTATCAGGATCAGGAGCGGACCTTTCATCCTGGCTTTCTGAACGACCTTGGTCAGGATCGGAGAGGAAAGAAACGCACACCCGGTGAGATCGCTCCGGTGGAGGGATAGCGCATCCACCCCCAGGCTTCCGGGTCTGAAACTGAGGACACGTCTGTCAGGAGCCTCTTGCTGAACTTTGTGGCAAAGAGGTCCACCATTGGTCGGAACCAGAGGTCCCACAGTCCCTGAGTGTGTTCTGATACAGCGTCCGCACAATCTGGATGACGCCCTTGACCCGGCAATGTCTCTCGCCGTGAGCGAGTTGCACCTGCCGTGGCTTCAACGGAAGAGAGCCTTTGCCCCCCTTTCCCTTTGTTCACGTTGCACGCGATCACAAGTTTGACTGACAGGGTATTCGGGACAAACTCCCCCTATCTTTTATCTCCAGAAATTCTGAGTGATTCTGATGTTTAATTTGGGTTAATGATCGGCATTGGTAAGCCTAGTTTGCTTTAAGGTAACAAAAACCAAAGAAAAAGAATGAATGTGATGAAATAATCGGAAGCTGTGAATTGACCACTTAAAGAATTGAACTTGCCAGCGAAGAACTAAACTTCCATGAAGTTATTGATCAGTTCTGACTCTACCTGAACGGGAATGGTGAGTGCACCGTGCGTTGCATGTTGTCACAATATCCCCCCTTCCACCCCACCACCCCCCACGCCCTGCCCCACCACCTCCGCACCCACCCCCCATTTCACCTACCCCCCCCCCCCCCCTCTCCCACACATGTACAGACACACTCCGTTTCCCTCCTTCCCGTTAAAATGTGGAGACTCCAGGCTGAGGCAGTTGTGATGAAGTTCCTTCTTTCCCTGTGAGGTTGAGAGCGCTGCTCATCCTGCACGTGGTTGACAAAAGAATGCCTCGTCTCTGCCCCTGCCCTCACGTCCCCCCCCCCCCCCACCTCCACTCCCCCTTCTGTGTGTATGTGTGTGTGTTCTCTCTCTCTGTCCATTGACAAAAAAGGCCGTTTCGTATTTTTTATCTTCGTTTCTTGGCAGCTGGCGGTGCGAGATCCTGATCTGGATGACTGAAGGTCAGTTTGGGGTCAAGCTGAGATCTCTTCTGCGGAGTGGAGACTGGGGGAAGAGGAGGAGAGAGAGAGAGGGAGGAGACAGGTAGTGGACCTGAACATAGGTCAGCGCACGGACATGGTTCAGTGACCGAGCAGATGGTGATTGTCACTGGCCTTCACGGGTCGCCAGAGATGCCGAGGTCAGGGGGATGGTGACAGTCGGAGAGATGGAGGGAGGGTGTGGTGGGAGAGAGGGCGCCTTCGGATGCACAAGATTGAAATGTATATGTGTGTGTGTGTGTGCGCGCGTTCTTTTGTGCAAGATGGTCCGTGGGGGTGGGGGGGGGGGGGGGGGGGGACTTGTGACAACGAGCACGCAGATCTCCTGAATACGTTTCCCGAGCTTAGTAAGTGAAAGGGAAGATTGGAGAAGAAAGGAAGGGGGAATGGGTGGTGGCGATTCGAGGCGTCCTTGGTGTTTAAAGTGGACGGCAAAGGGAACAACCAGTGACAGCATTTGTGCCGCTCAGCTTCACATGTAATCGTTCTGGTGGTACCGGTTTGATGTTTGGTGGATTCCCCCCCCCCCTCCCCCCAATTTCCTTGGATGGGGTATTCCCTTCTGTCGTTTCACCTGAGATGGGTATAGACGTTTAATTAAACCTAATGGAATTAACGAACCCGGTAAAAGAAAACAAACAAACCAACAAACAAAAGCGAACCCCGAGGCGGCACTAGGAGAAAAAGCCTTACAACAGAGGGAAGGACTTCACGCGGCTCGTGAACACAGAAGACGAGGACAAAGACGCTCAGTCGGAAAATGAACGACACGCTGCACCTGAATAAAACGGGTTTAATTGAACGGGGGAGCTGGGGCGAGGATGGGAACGATCTTGTGAGCGCCGCTGTTTCAGCCGGAATTAACAAGACATTCAGCTGGTTGGAAGCAGAGGTATTAGGAAATAAACCGCTGTGAAAGTGTACGATGGAAACGGAGCCATTGTAGATCGTAAGCATGGGCTTGTTTTAAGTCATGGTTGATAACGTCAGGGTCTGGGAATGTGTTTTAGGAAGAAGCAGTTACCATGGAGAGAGTGGAGGGAGGGTGTGTGTGTGTGTGTGTGAGAGAGAGAGAGAGAGAGAGAGACGGGATTGCTAACGGAGGGAATGTGTGTTTCGGATTCAGGAGAATTCAGAGCAGAGAATGGAAGTGGCAAGTCGATGGGTGGGTGGAGGGGGGGGGGGGGGGGTCGATGGCTGGGGAAAAGGTGGCAGGAGGTTTAGAGGTCGAAGTGATTTCAGTGAACGACTGTCACGCGCACGATCAAAGCTTCAGATACCGACACCGTTTTGGGTTGGGTTTGTTTAGGTGTAATTTTTCTGTGTTTTTTTTCTTGCTCCGATGGGTCAGTATTGTAAGATTTGTGGATCAGAAAAAAAAAAATTAAAAAAAAAAGAAAAAATAGGCTTCACCAGAGATCCTGTAGTGTGTGACAGGAGTAGGGTGAAATGTGGAAACGGGGGAAATTATACAGTGCTTTTCCGAAACTGAAATATTAGCAGCTGTACTCTAGTTAAGTTTGTTGGTCTGTTTGTTTGGGTTTTTTTTTTTTTGTTGTTGTTGTTGTTAAACAATGATATTCAATAATTTAAGCTTCCGGTTCCAAATTGCTTGTTCGAGGAAGTCAAATGGGAAAGAGAGAGAGAGAGAGAGAGTGTGTGTGTGTGTGTGTGTGTGCGCGCGCGCGCGCGTACGTGCGTGCGTGTGTGTATGTTGCGGTGGAAGGGGAGGGAGCACTAATCTGACTTTAACTTTCCCTGCATTTGCACTGCCTGTTTCCCCATTTAAATAGTGGGCTGGATCTAGCCTACTGGTCACACACCATCTTGCCTTGAACCTATGAACTTCGTTCTAACAGTGCTACTGAGTTGGCTGCCCAGAGCCAGGCAGAGGTTTAATTGGTAGCTGTACTCTGGGAACGTGACTACCTGAACGGACTCTTTATTGTAGAGGAGAGGAAAGGAAATAGAGGGGGGCAGGAATGATGGGAAGGGGTGGGGTGGGGGTGTCACGCAAGAAAAAAAAAAGCCTCCAAGAAGAAAGTCACGAATTCACGTGGCCCGACAACGCAGAGAAGAAGCCGAGGAAGAAAAAAAAAAAATCGGTAATCAGAAAATTAATTGCACATCTGTTTTACTGGTTTGGCAGGGCAGGGAGGGGAGAGAGGGGATGGAGAGGTGATGATGATGGGGGTCAACAGATAGCAAAACCCGGGAGCTGGGAGCTGATCGTGGTCAGCGAATGCCGGGGGGGGGGGGGGGGTGGTGGGGGATATATGCCATTGCCTTCGGAGTCCTCCGGAACGCCTCCTGTTCGGTTGATGTCCGAACGTCTTGGGTATGCCCAAGGCCACATTGCGTTGGTGGTTTTTGGCGGTGTGTGTGTATGTGCGTGCGCGCGCGCGCGCGCGCGCGCGCGTGTGTGTGTGATATTTAGGGTTTTTTTTTTCGGTGTTGTTATCAATGATGTTTTTTCCCCACCTTTGTTCTTATTTTAGTTGTTGTTGATGACGTTGTTGTCTTCGGTTCACGTGCACTTGGCGAGGTCTTGTCTGCCAAGCGCCAATCTTGCTGCTACCTAGTCCGACTTCAAAGGCGTCGGAGCCCCGTTCCGCCAGGAGCCTGGGAATTGCGGGGCCACAGACAGAGACAAACAGATGGTGGTTGGTTGGCTGGTTGCTTGGTTGGAAAGGAAGTGGGTAAAGCCGGGGTGTTTGTGGGGGGCTGCCGGGCTTCTTACTTGGGCTGTGGTGTGCGCCACGTGCTGCAGCTCAAAATAGGCGGTCTGTGGTGTGGTGGGGGCTGGCTGTTCCCTCCTGCTGCATCACGCCCCCACCACACCTGACGGCCCGCCTCCTCCAGCTCCCCCCTTCCTGTACCTCTCTCTCTCTCTCTCTCTCTCTCTCTGTCTCTCTCTCTCTCACCTGGAGGCGGTGCCCCCCCCCCTTCATTCACCCTACCCCCCCCCCTCCCCCCGCCTCCAGCTCACACGTTCACGCAATGTTCTGTGCTTATACTTTTCACCGATGGGTCTGCCTGGGCGTCTGGGAGCTCGTTTATTCCCCCGCGTACGCAGAAGAAGAAGATTTCCCCCCGACTGTAAATCACTGTAGTGCAGCCACAAGCTTCCGTCGTCTCGGTGTGTGGTTAAATGCGGTCGCTCCTTTCTTTTTTGTTTGTTTGTTTTGTGCGGAGTGTATGTGCGTACATTGGAATGGCATCATTTCACGAGAAGTAACGAGAAAGAATTGCTTTTGTTTACAGGTGATTTTTTCTGTAGGACTTTTAGATCTCCAGTGTCGTGCTTTCCAAAAAGGGCTGTTCCGGCTGACAGACAGCACAGTGTTTTTAATCTATGTGAATACTATCGGCGAGGGGTGTTTAACGGTTTCGGAATCCCGACATCGTTTCGTTTCATTGCATGGTGGCATTAAAATGCGACTGCTGCTGCTTTCTAGCACAAAAAGAGACCCGTGCCTGATCTGCCCTGTATGGTGATGGGTCAGCATGCTACAGTTGTAATAAGATCAGACGCCAAGGCAGACGGGACATAGACACACAAACAGAGAGACCGACACAACACTCGTTGTATATAAGGTAACATTTACGAGGTAGGCGCCTATTGGTAATCCCCTATGAAAAGCAAATAGGATAGATTGGGGGGGGGGGGGGGGGGGGGGGATGAAGAGAGTTGCCGGAATCT
>CM065733.1:2496882-2523128 GCA_033310375.1 Conus canariensis
AAACAAAGTAAAAGTGTGTATTACTGAAAGGCAGGGAGAGGAACGAGAGAGTTAAAAAAAACAACAAAAAAAACCCCTAGAACTGCAACAACAACAAAGAACCTCAACATGTTCACGTTTGTACAGTCAGTCGCAGTGCATTTCGCAGCCACACTCACTGGCACAAGTGGCACACACGCACGCACGCACACAGGCACGCACGCACACACGCACACACACACACACACACAGAGCGAGAGAGAGAGAGAGAGAGAGAGAGAGAGAGAGAGAGAAACTAAAAACTGACCACTCGTGGCAGCCAAAGAGGATCCAGGCACTCAGATCTTCGTAGCTCCATCCGATCAGAGTTGACACTGTACCGCATGATTATGCACTTTGAATCTGTACATAACTCTCTTTTCATCTGGGCCACGTACCTTCAAGCAGTAGGCACACATCTGGTTTCAAACCAACTGGAATCAAGTCTGTATTCTGCTGCCTTCAACGTACAAGCTGGACAAAGAGGTGGCATGGTCAGGACGTGAAGCCGCAGCTTGTCCAGTCCAGCAATGAACACTTTTTCTTTTTTCTTTCTTTCTTTCTGCGTACGCAGGCTGATAATCCTGCGGACACCGCCTGTATAGACAGGCACTGGAGTTTTGTGTGTATGACCGTTTGTTTTTTTTCTATCCCGCCATTAAGGCAGCCATACTCCATCTTCGGGGACGGGGCATGCAATGTGTAACGTTTCATCCATACCAACGGCCAACTGTCCTTCTCTTCCGAAAGTTGATGGGATTTTTATGTGTGTGCAAGGTGTTATGCGTGCGTTCACACACGGAACCTCGGTTTATAGTCTCATTCGAAGGACTGTATGGGAAATGGAGTCGGAACCAATGTTAACTCCCGAGGGAAAAATCCCCCTGTACCGAAATTCGAACCCGCAACCCCAGGATCACGAGTCCGGCGCTCTACCAACTGAGCTATTCTGGCCCCCAGCAATGAAGACTAAACATCGATGACGCTTGATGTTGGGCAGATGAGTGAAATGAGCCACAATACAGAACAACGTATTGGGCTGAAGCAGAATTTGATTCAGAATCACTTAATATCACACGCATGCACACATACGCATGCATGCACATGCCCGTGCGTGCACACGCATACAGATACTTAGTGGTCACTCACACCAGAAGAGCAGCAAATCATCGTTTAATGCAGAGGCTGAAGCAAGAACCTCGGTGTCTGTGTTCGTAGACCTGTGTTAGGCCAGCTGCATCCAGAGAAGTACAGTCCCCTTGACACCCCCTGACAGATGACTAACAACACTTTCGCGGAACTACCAACGTCTGTAATTTGACTCGGGTATCTTGTACTGAACGGGGTAGCATAACGTTGTGCCTTGGATGCTGATTTCTTCTTTTTTTTTTATAAACAAAACAAAAGAAGTGCATATGGTAAGGTGCGGTTTTTTTTTGTTTGTTTTTTTTTAAGTGAGTGTTAGGCAATATAGTGTCAATCAAGTTAGCGATATTGTTTAACCCATACTGCACTGTAATCCATTGGTATGAAGCCAGCCATATTTGCAGAAAGTGCATCTTAGGGATTGGGGGGGGGGGGGGGGGGGCATTCATTTCAGGTCTGTCTCAGCTGTCAAGCAGAGTATTCGTCTTCCTGCCAAATTGGGCTGAACGCCATCATTCTGGTTTTCAGTATTATACTTCAGCGTTCCATCTGAATGTACATTGTAGAGAGTTGGCAGCTTTACAGTCGTGACCGCACTCAAAAAGTGCTGGATGCCAAGTTGCTGTGGAGGCCCGGGACAGTGCCACAGTGAGACGACCAACGGGGGAAACGGGTAGTGTTCACTGATGGCAAAGATAGCCAGCCACTGTGGCAGGGGTTATTATTCAGTACTGGGAGCCAGGGAGTGGCCAAAGGTTTTTGACGACAGTCCATTGTGACCTTTCTTTCTCCCCCCCCCGAGGTAAAGCAAAGCCTTCAACACCATCCCCATGCACCAGACGTGGCTTCCGGGGAGTGAGGATGAAATAGGTTGTGTGTGTGTGTGTGTGTGTGTGTGTGTGTGTGTGTGTATGTGTGTGTACGCGCGTACGTGCGCGTTCATGTGTGCGTAACCGCGCGCGTGTGTGTGTTTGTGTGCACGCACATGCGTGCATGTTCGTATGTCTGTGCACTGGCGTATGTGCCTGTACTCGCGAGCGTGCTTGCCTGCTTTGCGGATGCTGTTGGGAGGTGCGTTCATCTTTGTCCGCCTGAATGGAGTTGTATGTACCGGGATGGCGGATTGGGTTTGGTCAAAACATTGATAGGGGCAGTTTTCCCCGGGTCCCTCAAGGTGGAGTCTGTCCCTGAATATCGCTCGCAGAACAGAGAAAGCTTTGTTTTTCGTAGTATTGTTGATGGTGAAGGAGTCTCAAGAGGTCAAGTGTATGTTGTATGGCTGCTAGTTTGGCTTTGGAAGCAGTGGACGGACATACGCGCTCATACCAGTGCGCCCTTGTGTGTGTGTGTGTGGTGTGTGTGTGTGTGTGTGTGTGTGTGTGTGTGTGTGTGTGTGTGTGTGTGTGAGAGAGAGAGAGAGAGAGAGAGAGAGTAAAAGATATCCATGAAGTAGAGGCAAACCCAGGAAGAACCATGCCTCCTTCCAAACCAGCCCATCGCAGATGCCATGACAGGAGAAAACGGAGTTCTGCCCTTATCCCCAGCGACCCACCCAGTGACCACCCCAGATGGAGACCACAGATAGGCCTACCACACAAAGAAAGTCCGGGTCTGAAGGAAGAAGAGCCGGAGATCAGCATGGACGATGGAGGGGTGATAGCATAGCACGAGCGCAGTGTGGCAGGCAAGGCCCCGAAGGACGTGGGGGAAGAGGGAGGAGGGGGAGAGGTGGGAGGGGGGGGGGGGTCAGGGAGTGCCTTCATCAAAAGAAAAGCAAAGCGTGGGGTCGATTCCATCTTAGATAAGCACCCCGGACGTTCCCTCCCTCGGAATGGGGGTTGTGTGTGTGGAGGGGGAGGGGGGAGATAGGTCTCCCAGATGATGACTGTGGAAGAAGGCCTTGTTCACCTGTCTCACCTTGGGCAGCGAGTGTGGGCGGCAGGGGCATGGAGACGGGTGAAGTGAGGACCACTACGGACGGTGTTTGGGACAGGTGTGTGTGTCGTGTGGCGCCGCCTCGCCTGGTTGTCCTGATGCCGGAGATGGAGGAGCAGAGAGGGAGCACGAAGGGACAAGAGGGGAATGGGATGACCGGCGTGGCGATGGCAGGTCGGGGACGGGCGGAAATGGGGTGGGAGGGAGTGCTCGAGCGGTGTGGGGGCTGGCTGGCTGGCTAGCAGGGTGGCGTCAGAATGTTCTGGGTTGATTTCGTGCGCTTCATTTTGTCCTGAAATGTTGTGAGTTTTTGTCTGTAGTTCAACTTTCTGTTGTAAACAGCTTGACTGTAATGGACAACAGTGACGTTAGATCCCAGGCTTTGAAGCTCAGGACTAATTGGAACTCGTGAATTAGCCTTCGGAGAGTTCAGGCCTTTGATCTGATGAGGTCAGTTGAAATATATAAGTACCTGATTTCGTTTAGATTTTGATTTACGGTGTTGCCTTTTTTTTTTTTTTTTTTTTTTAAGTGGGTGGGTACATGCGCACGCATACGCTAACACGGCGTGTGTGTGTGTGTGTGTGTGTGTGTGTGTGTGTGTGTGTGTGTGTGTGTGTGTGTGTGTGTTTTCTTCAATTTAACGTCTTTTCACCATTGGTGATATTAGACGGAGGTAAAAAAAAATTTTAAAAAGGAAGGGGGTGGGGATGGTGGGGAGTGGGAAAGAGTGTGCGTGTGTGTGTGTGTGTGTGGAGTGGGGGTTGGGAGCTGGGGAGTTGAGGAGTGGTTTGTGGATGAGGGTGTATATGTACGAGTGGAATTAGTGTTTATGGCTATTCAATTAGTATATAACTGAACGAAAAGTAATTTAGGAGTACTAATTAATGTATCAGCTTATGGGATCATATAGGGGCATACTAGCAAGCATGTCAGATATATAACAAATTATCAAGCTAGACCTTTCTGAGTATTACAAATGTATAGAGAAAGTGTTGAGGGATCGATGTAATGATTTTCTGATAAATTCCAATAGTCAGTATTATCAGCAGAGCGTTAAAGGAATGAAAGGAACTGATCCTAAATAAAATCCTTTTTAAGTAATGTACCTTTTTTTAAATTCTAGACCAATTGCAAGTTTAATGCACAGGTTACGATTAAATGCATTTCGCACAAAATATTCTAAAAATGTGCTGTGCACATGTGGGAAACAAATCGACCGTAAACCATTTATTTTTTTCAGTGCCCGGTAATAAATCAGTTGGTTCCTGAATCATTGGTTGATCAGATTTCATTTAATAAGTCATTGTCCACAGAGGACATTTCAAATGATTATCAGTTACTTTATGATTTCTCTAAAGTTTTGAATTCCAGCCCAGTTGGTATCTTTCTTTGGTTTATTGCGTGCGCGCGCGCGTGTGTGTGTGTGTGCGTGTGCGTGTGCGGACGCAAGGAAGGGTTCACAGCATTTGAACGACTTTCCCTGCGTTACATTTGGTCGGCAGCCCAACTGGAAAAGGGCATTGGATAATATTTAGCCAAGGGGGGACTTGAAGAGTCTGCAGTGGGACTATTCTGATGTCGTTGGCACAAACGGGTTGGACACGGACTGTCCACCGCTGTGAACAGCGCCGTCTACAAAGCTGCAGGTGTGGACTAAATATAGCCCCATCACTGACGTTGGCACGCGCCACCCGCGAATTTAGTCAACAGTAAGCCCTTCCTGTGACATTTGTGAGAAGCCGCTGAGGACCGTACTCCACCCCAACCTTCAACACGCACACACACACACAAGCACTCAAGCACCTCGGCTGCACGCTCTCACTCTCTCTCTCCCCTTCTCTCTCTCTTTCTGTCTCTTTCCTCTTTCTATCACGCGCGCGCGCGCGCACGCACACGCACGCACGCACGCACGCACCAGCACGCACACACACACACACACACACACACACACACACACACACACACACACACACACATGCACTCGAGCACCTCGGATGCACGCTCTCTCTCACCTTACCTCTCTCTCTCTCACTGTCTGTCACACACACACACACACACACACACACACACACACACACACACACGCATGCACGCACGCGCGCGCGCGCGCGCGTGCACACACACACACACACACATGCATGCATGCACTCAAGCACCTCGCGTGCACGTTCTCTCTCTCTCTCTCTCTCTCTCTCTCTCTCTCTCTCTCTTTCTTGTCTCTCTCTCTCTCTCTCACGCGCACATGCACGCACGCACGTACATACGCACGCATCCAGGCGTGCACACACACACACACACACACACACACACACACACACACACACACGGACACGCACCTCTTTCTGTTTCTCTCTCTCTCTCTCTCTCTCTCTCTCTCTCTCTCTCTCTCTCACTTGATGAATCCTTCACTATACACTTACTTTTTGTTTTTTTGTAGGATCTGTTGGTTACAGAACAGAAGAAACCAGTTAAGTGTGATACCCTTTGTGGTGCGTGTACATGTACAATTCATACATGGAAAGTCAACCGTAACATTAGAAAAGAGAAAAACCTTAGAAATGACAAATCCGTTGAGTTCCTATCCTCCAGAACAGTAGTCCTTTATTTTCCGTCCGCACCTGACAGAGTGCTTCTACCCCCCACCAACCCACCTTCAGTCTGTCTCTTTCTCTCTCTCTCTCTCTCTCTCTCTCTCTCTCTCTCTCACACACACACACACACACACACACACACACACACACACACACACACACCATACTACATCAAACCACACCACACCAAATCACACCACACACGCACGCGCGCGCGCGCGCGCACACACACACACACACACACACACACACACACACACACACACACATCGCACACACACACACCACACCACACCAACCACGAAACGCACATGCTCATAATTATTACTTGCCTCTCCTCACCCATCCTTTCTCTTCTTTAAACCCCCACTTCCCCATCCCCACGCCGCCCTCACTCCTCACCTTCTCGATCCCCGCTGTCCTTCCCAGCCCCGTCACCCCGCGGCCCCCCCGCCCCCCTCCCCGTCCCAAGATGACAGCCCAGCACCAGATTACGGATAGAAGCGGCAAACTGCCGAAGTAATCAAAGGGTTAGTGAGGGGTCACAGAGGTGAGAGAGAGAGAGAGTCGGTAGACGTGGGATTTGGTGGAGAGAAGAAGTTCGCTGATCCACTGGATGAATAGTTATCATCCCTTTGATACAGCGTGAAATGTTACAACGCTTAACCCCCCCCCCCCCTTCCCCCTCCTCTTCCACTCTACCCCCTCCAGGCACACAAAGGAACAATGCAGCCGTCTGGATAAACAATGTGACAAGTTGTGACCTTTCTTTTTTTGCCCAGACTGCTGCATTGTTACATTTTTTTTTTCTCATGGAGAAGAAAAGTGCCGTGTTTACAGTTTGCATTGTAGGTACGAACAGAGTGTCACTCGCCACATAAAGTGACAAGGTTTTTATTTATCCAGGCGGACAGCAAAAATATCAAAGAGAGTAATTATCTGTACAGTCAAGTGCTGTTGAATAATTTAGGTAAAATTGAAATAACTTGATTTACGAAATATCCTCCAAAAGCTACAGATTGAATTCTCAACATAGCCCATTGTTTTCAGAAGTTGTCAAAATACCCATCAACAGAAAGAGAAAGAACAAAAAGTCTAAATATTCCATGGGGTTCAGTGGTGGTAGCAACTGGTCCATTGTTCCAACACATACTACATAAACCGTAACCGTGCAGATGTCTGAACAAAGAAAAGAAAGAAAAAGTAACAGTTGTTACATTTTCTGCCCGGACTGCTGCATTGTAACACTTGTTTCAGTTTTCATCCAGACTGCTGCACTGTAACACTTGTTTCAGTTTTCATCCAGACTGCTGCACTGTAACACTTGTTTCAGTTTTCATCCAGACTGCTGCACTGTAACACTTGTTTCAGTTTTCATCCAGACTGCTGCACTGTAACACTTGTTTCAGTTTTCATCCAGACTGCTGCATTGTAACACTTGTTTCAGTTTTCATCCAGACTGCTGCACTGTAACACTTGTTTCAGTTTTCATCCAGACTGCTGCATTGTAACACTTGTTTCAGCTTTCGTCCACACTGCTGCATTGTAACACTTGTTTCAGTTTTCGTCCACACTGCTGCACTGTAACACTTGTTTCAGTTTTCGTCCACACTGCTGCACTGTAACACTTGTTTCAGTTTTCGTCCACACTGCTGCACTGTAACACTTGTTTCAGTTTTCGTCCACACTGCTGCATTGTAACACTTGTTTCAGTTTTCGTCCACACTGCTGCATTGTAACACTTGTTTCAGTTTTCGTCCACACTGCTGCACTGTAACACTTGTTTCAGTTTTCGTCCACACTGCTGCATTGTAACACTTGTTTCAGTTTTCGTCCACACTGCTGCATGGCATAGTTGCATTTTTTTTGGTGGTTATATCTGCAGCAGTCAGGGCAAAAAAAATGTAACAGTTGGTACATTGTTCGTTCAAACTTGATTTTTGTTAAAAATTCATTCCGTTGGACATTGGTGCATTGTAACATTTTACGTTGTATCCCCCTTTCTCGTCATCGCCTGCCTAAAGTAGTTTGGGAAAAGAGGGCGGGAAGGACGTTGAAGACGGAGTCGGGGGGGGGGGGGGGGGGATAACAGAAGTGAGTGCTGACCGCGTTGTGATGGAGATCGATCAGCGGGCGCTGATGATGATGTGATGACTGACCCCGGATCGTTGGTCACTTGTCTGCCTCTCTCTCTCTCTCTGGACAGAGGGGACTGGCTCGTGGCCGTTGGTCACGGCAGGAGGGCCACTTGGGGTGGGGGTCAGTACCTTGAGGGGCGATCCTCGTGCTGTGCTGCGGTGGATAAGGAGCGGGTGAGAATAATCGGTCGGACTGGAGGAGAGGCGATGAAGAAGGGGAGGAGAAAGGGGGGTGGGGGTGGAGGGGGTATTCCTGGCTGTTGTTGCATTCCGAAGAATGGCGGACGCCAGTCAACCGTTGTTCAGCTCATTCCGCCGTTTTTGTCCCAGTCCTCGCACTCTTCTCCCGTTATTGCCTGGGCAGCATGGACCAACATAACTGCACTTGTGTAGCCCCGTGAGTGAGAGCAAAGAAGACATTGGTGGGGCAGGTATGTCAGATGAGAAGTTGAACTGATTGGAAAGAATCATCATGCGGATAAAATGCATTGAAGAAGAAATTGAATTTATTCGTTGTATGTACATACATACATTCAGCACATGAATGTGCACACTACACACACGCAAACGTGAGACTTTGGAACCGGCACATCTATGGCTCTGCATCTGGACTCATGCATTGCTCCAGTGAGTTTAAACAAATACCTCTGTCTTCCCTAAGCGATGTGAGGTTAGGTAGCACCAGAGAAAGTGGAGGCAGGACAGCTTTTTTACCTTTACCTATCCCTTGACGTCGTCTGTTGTCGTTGAGGCACCCCTGATGATCCTGCCACCACTCTCCTCCATCTGTCCCTGTCTTCCACCGCTCGCTGAGATTCCGCCAGGCTTATTCCAGTCCACTCGCGGATATAATTGTCTTCCCACCTCTTCTTTTGTCTTCCTCTGTAACCAGTATAGGTGACTGGTTCCGTACCACTGTTGGCGTGCGCCAGGGATGTCTTCTCTCACCAACCCTCTTCAGTGTCTTCTTGGAGAGGATCATGGAGGATGCCTTGGAAAATCATGAAGGAACAGTTAACATCGGGGGAAGAACAATCACCAGTTTGCGATTTGCAGATGATATTGATGGTCTTGCAGGAAATGAAGACGAGTTGATGAGCTTGGTGGAACATCTTGACAAAGCAGCTTCCGCATACGACATGGAGATCAGCGCCGAAAAGACCAAGCTCGTGACCAACAGTACCAAAGGCATTAAGGCAGAGATCAAAGTCAGCGGAACAATCTTGGAAACCGTGAAGGGCTTCAAATATCTAGGATCCATCATATCTGATGAAGGCTCAAAGCCTGAGATTGTGGCAAGGATTGCACAAACAGCAACTGTAGTGGCAAGACTAAAAACTATATGGAGAGACAAAAACCTCAGTCTTCACTCCAAGATCCACCTAATGCGCTCCCTTGCCCTCTCAGTTTTTCTATACGAGTGCGAAACTTGGACACTGACAGCAGAGTTACAAAAAAGAATTCTGGCAACTGAAATGAGATGCTACAGAAAGATCTTGGGCATCAATTACACAGACCAAGTGACAAATGAAGAAGTCCGCAGAATTATGAGGCGATGGATTCTGCAAAAGAAAGTCTCAAGATCAGAGAAATAACAGGACACACACAGACCAACAGACAAGGACTGGGGGTGACCAAAACTGAATGGTGGTCAAAGGCCAAAGGAAAAGCCAAAAGAGACATGATGATTCAGGAGATGAGAAAAGAAGAAGACCAAAAAAGACTCCAAAAAGCAGTCCAGCAGAGCCAGCAAGGGCAATGGACAACGTGGGAGAATGCACTCCAAAGAAGTCTCTCTTGGAATGACATTTGGCACATGGCCCCTCTCAGGATCAGCTTCATTCTCAGATCTGCATATGACCTTCTGCCCTCAAATGCAAACCTGGTGAAGTGGGGGAAAACAGACGATCCTGCATGCCCCCTCTGCCATGAAAAACAAACAGTGGAGCATGTCCTAAGCTCATGTAAAGTAGCCCTGGCTCAAGGAAGGTACACATGGAGGCACAACCAAGTGCTCAAAGAAATTGTACAAGTAGTCTGGGCTAGTACCAACACCACAAAAGGGAAAATCAGGACTCCAAAAGCACCCGCAACATTCTTCACGGCAGGAGGCAGCAAATCATGGCCAAGAACAACAGTGCCACTCGAACCATGCAGGCAGAGTCTGCTGGACGGGGCAGATGACTGGGAGTGCACTGCAGACCTCCCAGAATGGAAGAGTCACCCAGAGATCATCAGCAAGAGTGGCATGAGACCAGACATAGTAGTCCACTCTAAGTCAACCAAGCAGCTGATCATGATCGAGCTCACGGTGCCATATGAGAACAGAATGGAGGCAGCTCAAATCTACAAGACTGAAAAGTATGCTGATCTGGCAAACAGCCTGAGGAGAGAAGGCTATCAGGTCAAAGTCCTCACTGCAGAAATTGGAGCTAGGGGGTTTGTAGGAACGTCTGCATACAGCCTCATGAAACAGCTCTCAGTTGCAGGGAAGGAAAAAACCAGAGCCCTGAAAGCAATGGCAGAAGCGGCAGAGAGGTGTTCAAGCTGGATCTGGTCAAGGAGGAACAAAAGTGAACTTCATAAGGCTTAATTTCCCTACAAATATCAGGTGTCCCTGTGGCTCAGTGGTTAAAGCGCGAGTCATTAAGTGGAAAATGAGCATGTCCAGAGGGTCATGGGTTCGAATCCCAGCCATGGCTCGTCCCAAGATGGGAAAAAAAAGGGGCAGCAGAGGGACATCCGGAGTCATGAACCGGGTGTGGCCCAACCCCCCTAGAGTGTCAGGAGATAAGGGCCGAAACACTTGCTTGAAGGGGGCTTCTCTTCTGAGGACTCTCTGCTGCCACGCTCTCCACGAGTTTCTTTCTACTGATGCATGGGTAAACCATTGACTTCCGGGAATAGGCCGGAGGACGTCCGGGAAAGACCGGAGGACACTGGGAAAGACCAGAACCAAGGGCTCTGTGGGCTGGCTCCCCACTTTGCCTTAAACATGTGGCTACTAAAAATAAAAGGAAAAGATGCTCCCAGGATTCACCGAAAGGGGGAGAGAATGATGAATCCATCGGTGCTCAACCAATCATGACTGCAAATCCCAAACGGACTATGAACATGGACCAAATGGAATATCCATGTGTCTGTGGAAAGCGTTTCGCTACCACCCGTGGCATGAAGATCCACAGAACAAAGATGGGATGTGTGAAGACTCATCTGAATGAGCAGCAGCGCACTGCATCAGCAGATAAGACGTCGGAAGACCAAGGCCAGGATTTAAACCACAGTGCCAAGGACATCCACGCTGTTGGTTCGGATGAGGAATTTGCACAGGCCCTCGATGCCAGGCGCCTGAAACTCAACCTGCCACGAGCAAACGAAACTGAAGATTGGGAGAAACTGGATGCAAAAATCGTCCAAAGACTCGATGCACTGATAGGGAAAAGCACCCTGGAACACAAACTAGCCACATATGGGGACATTGTGTATGCCACATGTAGAGACGCCTATGGAGCAAAACTACCCAAAGAGAAAACACCTCCAAAGAAATCCAGACGCCAAGAAAAGATGGACAAGATCAGGGTCCAAAAGAAAAACCTCAAGATGCAAATGAAGACCGCACTGCCAGCTGAAAAACAAGGCTTGGAAAAACTGTGGAAAGACCTGAAAGAAAAACACAGTGCCCTCAGCAAAGCGGAATCTGCGAGGAAGAGGAAGAGCAAAAAGAAGAAGACACAAGAGCGCTTCTTCAGAGACCCCTTCCAGTTTGCCAGAACACTGTTTGAGCAGCCAAAATCTGGGACCCTAAGTGTGGACAAAGGAGTTCTTGAGCAGCATCTGAGGAAAACATACTCTGACCCACAGAGCAAAGCACCACTCGACATTCAAGGTCTGGTGTGGCCAACCAACCCTGAGGAACAGTTCAATGGCAAGCCTCCAACGTTGGCGGAAATCAAGAAGGTGGTCGACAAAGCCAGAGCCAAATCATCACCAGGGCCAAACGGAATACCTTACCAGCTTTACAAGAAATGTCCCAAGGTGCTGGAGTGGCTCCACAGGCTGCTGCGATCGGCTTGGAGAAACCAGAAGATCAGCGGCCAGTGGATGACGGCAGATGGTGTGTACATCCCCAAAGAGCAAAACTCAAGTGACATTAGCCAGTTCAGGCCAATATCACTACTGAACGTCGAAGGGAAAATCTTCTTCTCTGTCATGGCAGCAAGGCTGACCAAGTACCTGATGGAAAACAAGTACTTGGATGTGTCAGTCCAGAAAGGTGGCATCCCAGGCGTGGCTGGCTGTGTAGAACACGCCACAATGATCTGGGACGCAATCCAAAAAGCAAAAACAGAAAAGAGAGACCTGGACGTAGTGTGGCTTGATCTGGCAAACGCATATGGATCTGTGCCCCATGAGATGATACAGTTGGCTCTTGAGATGTACCATGTGCCAAAGAACATCCGCGACATGCTCAAGAAGTACTTCAATGGCTTCTCAATGCGGTTCTCTACCAAGGAGTACACAACAGACTGGATCAACTTGGAAGTGGGTATTGCAATGGGCTGTGCAATTTCCCCAATACTGTTCGTGCTGGCAATGGAACTCATCTTGAAAGCAGCAACAAACAACTCGAGACAAACAGACCTTGGCGATGGATACAAGATGCCTCCTCTCAAGGCCTTCATGGATGACACTACAGTGATTTCATCCAGAGAAGACGAGACACGTCATGTGCTGGAGAGGCTGGACGACATAGTTGCCTCATCCAGAATGAAGTTCAAGCCAAAGAAATCACGGAGTCTCTCACTGAGGAAAGGAAAAGTGGCCGGATCTGTGGTCTTCAGTGTTGCCAACCAGGCCATTCCAACAGTCACAGAAGAACCAGTCAAGAGCCTTGGAAGATGGTATGATGATACGCTGAAAGACACACAAAGAGCAAAAGAAACCAAGCAGATGGCGGAGGAAGGCTTGGAGACCATTGACCAGTGTGGGCTCCCTGGCAAATACAAGGTCTGGTGTCTGCAGTTCATGCTGATACCAAAGCTGCTATGGCCTCTGATGATATACGACATCTGCACCAGCATAGTGGAGGCAATGGAAGCCAAAATCAACAAGTTCACAAGGAAATGGCTTGGTGTCCCACCCTGTCTGACTGACATAGCGTTGTACTGTCGCCAAGCAAAGCTGAAACTACCCCTGAAATCCATCCTGGAGGAATACAAAGCAGGGAAGATCAGACTTCAAAGCATGCTGGAGGACTCAGGAGACAAGGTGGTAGAAGCAATCAAGCCCCAGCTGAAGACAGGCAGAAAATGGAAAGTTCAAGAGGCGATGGATTCTGCAAAAGAAAGTCTCAAGATCAGAGAAATAACAGGACACACACAGACCAACAGACAAGGACTGGGGGTGACCAAAACTGAATGGTGGTCAAAGGCCAAAGGAAAAGCCAAAAGAGACATGATGATTCAGGAGATGAGAAAAGAAGAAGACCAAAAAGACTCCAAAAAGCAGTCCAGCAGAGCCAGCAAGGGCAATGGACAACGTGGGAGAATGCACTCCAAAGAAGTCTCTCTTGGAATGACATTTGGCACATGGCCCCTCTCAGGATCAGCTTCATTCTCAGATCTGCATATGACCTTCTGCCCTCAAATGCAAACCTGGTGAAGTGGGGGAAAACAGACGATCCTGCATGCCCCCTCTGCCATGAAAAACAAACAGTGGAGCATGTCCTAAGCTCATGTAAAGTAGCCCTGGCTCAAGGAAGGTACACATGGAGGCACAACCAAGTGCTCAAAGAAATTGTACAAGTAGTCTGGGCTAGTACCAACACCACAAAAGGGAAAATCAGGACTCCAAAAGCACCCGCAACATTCTTCACGGCAGGAGGCAGCAAATCATGGCCAAGAACAACAGTGCCACTCGAACCATGCAGGCAGAGTCTGCTGGACGGGGCAGATGACTGGGAGTGCACTGCAGACCTCCCAGAATGGAAGAGTCACCCAGAGATCATCAGCAAGAGTGGCATGAGACCAGACATAGTAGTCCACTCTAAGTCAACCAAGCAGCTGATCATGATCGAGCTCACGGTGCCATATGAGAACAGAATGGAGGCAGCTCAAATCTACAAGACTGAAAAGTATGCTGATCTGGCAAACAGCCTGAGGAGAGAAGGCTATCAGGTCAAAGTCCTCACTGCAGAAATTGGAGCTAGGGGGTTTGTAGGAACGTCTGCATACAGCCTCATGAAACAGCTCTCAGTTGCAGGGAAGGAAAAAACCAGAGCCCTGAAAGCAATGGCAGAAGCGGCAGAGAGGTGTTCAAGCTGGATCTGGTCAAGGAGGAACAAAAGTGAACTTCATAAGGCTTAATTTCCCTACAAATATCAGGTGTCCCTGTGGCTCAGTGGTTAAAGCGCGAGTCATTAAGTGGAAAATGAGCATGTCCAGAGGGTCATGGGTTCGAATCCCAGCCATGGCTCGTCCCAAGATGGGAAAAAAAAGGGGCAGCAGAGGGACATCCGGAGTCATGAACCGGGTGTGGCCCAACCCCCCTAGAGTGTCAGGAGATAAGGGCCGAAACACTTGCTTGAAGGGGGCTTCTCTTCTGAGGACTCTCTGCTGCCACGCTCTCCACGAGTTTCTTTCTACTTCAATAGGCAGTTGGACCCCACGAAGACCTACTGACAGTCGTCAAAAAGCGGAAAATGAAGTGGTACGGACATGTGTCCCGTTCAGCAGGCCTTGCAAAGACAGTCCTACAAGGAACAGTCGGGACAGCTAGCACCAGAGAAAATGGGGAGAAATTAGGTCGCCTGGGGAGAAAGTAGAGAGAGGTTAGGTTGTAGTAGAGAAAGTGAATTGACGTTAGGTAGCAAGCATTTCAGCAGAAAAGGGAGGATGGTAAAGGTTGCATTGTAGAAATGGGGGAAAGATCAGATTGCGTCAGAGAAATGGAAGAGAGATAAGGCAGCACTGGCCATAAAGTGAAGAGAGGCCAGATAGCATCAGAGATGAAAGTGGAGAAATGTTCGGTAGCAGTAGAAGTGAAAAGAGGTTAAGTAGCACCTGAAAAAAAAAAATGGAGAAAGGTTATGTAGCACTAGAGAAAATGGAAAGAAGTTAGCTAGCACCAGAGGTGGAGATAGGTTAATCAGCACCAGAGAAAGAGGAGAGAGGTTAGGTAGCGTTAGGGGACAGTGGATAGAGGTTAGGAAACGGCAGAGGAAAGTGAGAAAGATTGTTAGAGACAGGGCTGCCGATGACACACACATTGTGCGCATTTTACGCCTTGGAGTCAGAGGTAATTCCATTCATGTTCAGAGCATACAGGGCTGCCGATGACACACACATTGTGCACATTTTACGTCTTGGAGTCAGAGGTAATTCCATTCATGTTCAGAGCATACAGGGCTGCCGATGACACACACATTGTGCACATTTTACGTCTTGGAGTCAGAGGTAATTCCATTCATGTTCAGAGCATACAGGGCTGCCGATGACACACACATTGTGCACATTTTACGTCTTGGAGTCAGAGGTAATTCCATTCATGTTCAGAGCATACAGGGCTGCCGATGACACACACATTGTGCACATTTTACGTCATGGAGTTAGGGGTAATTCCATTCATGTTCAGAGCATACAGGGCTGCCGATGACACACACATTGTGCACATTTTACGCCTTGGAGTTAGGGTAATTCCATTCATGTTCAGAGCATACAGGGCTGCCGATGACACACACATTGTGCACATTTTACGTCATGGAGTTAGGGGTAATTCCATTCATGTTCAGAGCATACAGGGCTGCCGATGACACACACATTGTGCACATTTTACGTCATGGAGTTAGGGGTAATTCCATTCATGTTCAGAGCATACAGGGCTGCCGATGACACACACATTGTGCACATTTTACGTCATGGAGTTAGGGGTAATTCCATTCATGTTCAGAGCATACAGGGCTGCCGATGACACACACATTGTGCACATTTTACGCCTTGGAGTTAGGGGTAATTCCATTCATGTTCAGAGCATACAGGGCTGCTGATGACACACACATTGTGCACATTTTACGCCTTGGAGTCAGAGGTAAAAATAGGCTCAGCAGCTATCGTGTTTACTAGATTTCGCGTGCAGCCCTCCCTATCAGTTTTGATGGGAGGGAAAAAATATCATCGTGACTTGTGCACACGGATACTGCATGGGCAAGTTATCTGGGTTTTTTTTTTTTTATCTTTTAAAATGTCCAAATGGGGGTTGATATACCCGCCATCAAACTGGAAACGGAGAATAAAGCAGCCCTTTAAACATTGACGAGGCGGGAGCCTTGAGGTAGTACCAGAAAATGGCAAAGAGCGCTAGAGAAAGAGGAGGGCGGGGGGGGGAGGGTGGGGGGTTACGTAGCACTGGGAAGTTGAGAGAAGTTTTGTGCACCAGAGAAAGTGAAGAGGTTAAGTAGTGGAGAGAGAGAGAGAGAGAGAGAGAGAGAATAGATAGTAATCGGGGAAAGTGGGAAGAAAACTCGCACTTTCAGCGTCACGAATCTTCAGTTACACCATCTGTGATGCGTTGTTGTCAGATTGATTTTACCCTTGCTGAGAGCTGGGTGTTTTTTTTTTTTTTTTTTTTTTTTTTTGTCTAGTGCCGGAGAAGTAGGGCGAGGAGGATACCCTTTTGGTCCCCAGTTCTCCTGGCCTGGCCCTTCGTTTTCCGTGGGGCTGCTGGGGGGTTTTTGCGTCGTTCCTCGTTAACTCTCTTCTTCCCTTCTCGTTTGTGCCGCGGCGTCTCTGTTTTAGTGTCACTTACCTCGTGTGTCTCCTGGAGCCTCGTCTCGGCTTCAGCGTCTTTTATCTCTTTTGTGTTGGTTCTCTGCCTCCGTGTTCTCTCTGGCTCTCTCTGTGTCTGTCTGTCTCTTGTCTGGCTGTCTCAGTTGGTTCTCTGCCTCCGTGTTCTCTCTCTCTCTCTCTCTCTCTCTCTCTCTCTCTCTCTCTCTCTCTCTCTCTCTTCTTCTTTCTTCTTCTTCTTCTTTCTTCTTCTTCTTCTTCTCCTTCTTCGTCTTCTTTCTTTTCTTCTTCTTCTTCTTCTTTTCTTCTTCTCTTCTCCTCTCCTCCTCTCTCTCTCTCTCTCTCTCTCTCTCTCTCTCTCTCTCTCTCTCTCTCTCTCTCCTCTCTGTTAAACAGTTAGCTATTTATTTATATAAAGCAATCAAGAAGCGAAGTGTGTATTTAACCTAAAGAATACCAGTATCAATTTGCGACATGAATCACAGTGTGCATCCCTATTCTAAGGAGCTATGGCCTTAATGAATAAAACACATTTGAGTCTTGAGTCTCTCTCTCTCGCTTCTTCTCGCCTCTCCCCTTTCCCCCACTCTCTCTCTCTCTCTCTCTCTCTCTCTCTCTCTGCACCCCCCCCCCCCCCCTTCTTTTGGGTGGCCGTACGAAGGGCGAAACTAAATGAAGAAAGCATGTATGTTTATCATTTTCGGAAAATATGAAATTCTCTCTCTCTCTCTCTCTCTCTCTCTCTCTCTCTCTCTCTCTCTCTCTCTGTGTGTGTGTGTGTGTGTGTGTGTGTGTGTGTGTGTGTGTGTGTTGTTTCAGTCATTGGACGGGAGGGGAGGGGTAGAGAGGGGGGGGAATGGAATTGGGAGGGAAGAGGAGACGTTTGCTGGTTATCATCCGTGGAACCCCCGTCTTCCTCTGCCTGGTTATCGTCTGTCGGGAGGCGCCCGACTCGCTGTATGCGCAGTTGAGCTCACTGTGGGCTTTATTTGATGCAGGAGAAAATGGCTAAGCTAAACTGGTGAAATTTCGATCAGAAGGTCAGATCGTGAGACGTGAAAATGGAAGGACAAACTTCGCGCTGAAAGACTTGTGGAACCTTCATCAGCTGCAGAGAAAGTGATGATTATCTATCAGATGCCAAGAAAACGACATCCGTTTAGTTCATCGTTTGATAATATTTATGCCGTTGTGGTGCGTGGTCAACTGTACTTTTGATATGTCAAAGGATTGCTTTTGATGTTGTTGTCGTTGGTGTGTTTGGTACTGGTGTGTGTGTGTGTGTGTGTGTGTGTGTGTGTGTGTGTGTGTGTGTGTGTGTGTGTGTGTGCGTGCGTGCGTGCGCGCGCGCGTGTGTGTGTACACTGAACGATGTTGTTCTGAATGCCTGAAATCAATGTTGTCATCGCGGATTTTGGAGAACTTTTTGTGCTGCATTGTCACCCGTTTTCAACTCACAGCGTGATGAAGTGGAGTGTACATGGTTGTTCCCTGTGTCAATACAGGGAAGGAAAGTTGTATTACTGGTCTGCTAAACGTATAAAACGAACAGAAATAATCCGTTTCGACCCGAAGATCTAAAACAGGCAAGACAGAAATGTGACAACGAAAAAAACAACATAAGACAATAATAACAAATTGAAGAAAAAAAGAAGAAGAAAAAAAAAAAAAAAGGAACAAGAAAGAAAAACAAATAATTGAGGAGAAACGTCTGTTTTGAGCTGGTGAGTAGGACGTGTCGGTGGCGATTAGAAAGCAGCAGAACTCGAAGCCTGAAAGGCGTTGCACCTGTGGTGTCCTCTCTCTCTCTTTGTTCCATTCATTCCGCAGTCCTTCGCTTGGACTTTCATTCTGTCGCTTCAGGACCTGCCTGTCGTCACTCAACATTCAAACAGCGTGTTCGAACACCTGCTGAACGAAATCGGTGTTACAATGTTCTAAAATGTAACGTCAGGACTGCTGGGTGTCTCTCCATAGTGCATTTTTATAGGTACAAAGAAAACAAAACAAAACAAAATCTGTTCAGGAAAACAACAGCAGCAACCGACCAACTAAACAGCCTACAAATCAACCAGGCAAACAAACGAGTAACGTTCCTCAGGTTCATCCCTCCCTCCCCCCCCCCCCCCCTCGGGTTTTCCCGTAGTAGTATAGGATGGGCCCAAGAAGCCAGCTGTGGTTTGTTGCCTCCCTCCACATCCTGTGCTCCCTTTCTCCTCCTCCCTCTCCGTCCCACCCAAACTAGAACTCGGCCTTTCAAGTCAGCAGACTCGTTTTGCAGAAACTTCAAGTTTAGAGAACGATGCAACAAACATTGCCTTTATACAATTTGTTGTGTTAAATTCCTCCACACCCCCTTCCCCTTCCATCTCCTCCTTCCCACCGTCTGTCTGTCTGTCTCTCCCCCTCTCTCTCTCTCTCTCTCTCTCTCTCTCTCATTTATTCTGATGTTTACCTTCTCATTCATCCCTTGGGAGTGTCTCTGTGATTACGCGGGTGTGCGCGCACACCTCTGCGTGTATGTGAGTGTGTGTGTGTGTGTGTGTGTGTGCAAGAGTGCGATCGTGCGTGCGCGCGCGCGTGGTGCGCGTGTGTGTGTGTGTGCGTGTGTAAGAGTGCGTGTGTGTGTGCGTGCGTGCGTGTGTGTGTGTGTGTGTGTGTGTGTGTGTGTGTGTGTGAGAGAGAGAGAGAGAGAGAGAGAGAGAGAAGTAATATATAGGAGAGGGAGAACATTTGACAAAGTCTTGCCGCGCTTTGTTCTGATGAGGGGAGTGGTGCGAAACTTGGAGCGCGAGGGTAGGATGTAATAAGGGTGGGAAGGAGGGAAAGAGGAGAGTTGAGAAAGAGAGGGAGAAGGGGGGGGGGGGGGAATGGGGAGGTGGGGGGAGGAGGGGGGGGGGGACAGCTGTCAGGTAATATTGATCGGCAGCGAAAGAGTTGGCGTCGATCCGTCAGGCTGATGTGCACTGGACCCTGAAGGTGTTGAGGCAGTGGGGAGGTGTATGATGAGTTAAAGTGCGCATTGTTACAGTATCGGGCCGTTCCATTGTGGAGATTTTGATGAGGTGCCTCTGGCAAGCGTTGCGTGGATTGTGCTCTTTGTCCCACGCTCTGTCCGTCTTTCTGTCAATCGGTATCAGCCTTTTCTCTCTCTCCACCCCCTCCCCCCCACCCACACCTACCTCGTAACACCCGTGTGCGCGCTTGAGGGGTGGGGTAGGGTGAGGAGCTCGAATGGAAAGGGGGATAAGTGGTGAGGTTGAAGGTAAAGCAATAACCATCTTCGCTTCATCTCTTGCTGCCTGTATTCTACAACCTTATCTTGTCATATTCCTAATCCCTGACCAGGCTTAAGTTATATTTTGTGTCGTGAACTCGGAATTCGAAATGTACTCACTCTCTCACTTATCGCTGTTAAAGGACAGATTCTGTAGAATTTGATGTTTGCCAGCTGGAAGACTGCTGACTCGTTGTTGAAACATCACGGAACGTGAGATTGGTTGATGGGTTGTTAAGATAAAGCCTCCGTGGTCGGCTAGGTCATAAGACACATAGCGTGAAGAATGTCAAACAGGACACCGTTGATCTATACCAGGTTGAAGGGGGGGGGGGGGGGGGGGGGGGGGGGGGGGGGGGGGGGAGACTATTCGGGATGGGTTACTCATAACTGATCTAATTGATTCGGAAAGAACACACATGATGCCTCTACGTCGTAAGTATGTAATGGAGCGGGAGAAATCCGTCAGTCACTGAAGTTTTGGTAACTGTTACAGTGATGAATGGTCCACAGTCGGTCTGAAATGGTGTGTGAAAACGGTGCTGTCTTGACAGAGTAGTGTTGCGTGGTGGCATAGTCCAGGAAAACTGCTCCAGAACGAAGGAACGCCTACACCAGTCAGCAAAAGAATGTTGTCTAAAGAAATACGGTGCAGTAGAACAGCTTTCTGAACAAGGCATAGTGATGGGAGAGTCGTGTCTGAAGAAGGACGGAACAATAGCAGAGCAGTTCCTGAATGATGGCGAAACATCCGAAGACGGCCTCTGGATAATGACAGAGTAATAGAAGTGTTGTGTCTGAAGATCGACAGACAGTAGGAGAGTGATGCCAGACGAATGACAGAACAGTAGAAGGGAAACGTCTGAAGAAGAGAATGATCAGCAGAAGAAGAGTCATGTCTGAAGGATGGTAGAGCGGTGAAAGAGTGATGTTGGGAGACGGACAGTACAGTGAAAGAGCATTGTCTGAAGAGCATTGTGTCTGAAGAATGGCCGAACAGTAGAAAAGAGATGTCTGAAGAATGGCCGAACAGTAGAAAAGAGATGTCTGAAGAATGGCCGAACAGTAGAAAAGAGATGTCTGAAGAATGGCCGAACAGAAGAAAAGAGATGTCTGAAGAATGGCTGAACAGTAGAAGAGCTGTGTCTGAAAGATGATGTCTGAAGAAGTACAAAAGAGTGAAAGCGAGAAGAGTGATGTCTGAAGAAGTACAAAAGAGTGAAAGCGAGAAGAGTGATGTCTGAAGAAGTACAAAAGAGTGAAAGCGAGAAGAGTGATGTCTGAAGAAGTACAAAAGAGTGAAAGCGAGAAGAGTGATGTCTGAAGAATGATAGAACAACTGATGAGTAGTGTCTGAAAGGGTGATGTCTGAAGAAGGACGGAAGAGTAGATTGATGTGTATAGAGTGATAGAACAGTAGAAGGTTTAAGTCTATAGGGTGACGGAACAGTAGAAGATTGTGTTTGAAATGACAGAACAGTAGAAGATTGATGTGTGTGAAATGACAGAACAGTAGAAGATTGATGTGTGTGAAATGACAGAACAGTAGAAGATTGATGTGTGTGAAATGACAGAACAGTAGAAGATTGATGTGTGTGAAATGACAGAACAGTAGAAGATTGATGTGTATGAAATGACAGAACAGTAGAAGATTGATGTGTGTGAAATGACAGAACAGTAGAAGATTGATGTGTGTGAAATGACAGAACAGTAGAAGATTGATGTGTATGAAATGACAGAACAGTAGAAGATTGATGTGTGTGAAATGACAGAACAGTAGAAGATTGATGTGTGTGAAATGACAGAACAGTAGAAGATTGATGTGTATGAAATGACAGAACAGTAGAAGATTGATGTGTGTGAAATGACAGAACAGTAGAAGATTGATGTGTGTGAAATGACAGAACAGTAGAAGATTGATGTGTGTGAAATGACAGAACAGTAGAAGATTGATGTGTATGAAATGACAGAACAGTAGAAGATTGATGTGTATGAAATGACAGAACAGTAGAAGATTGATGTGTGTGAAATGACAGAACAGTAGAAGATTGATGTGTATGAAATGACAGAACAGTAGAAGATTGATGTGTATGAAATGACAGAACAGTAGAAGATTGATGTGTGTGAAATGACAGAAACAGTAGAAGATTGATGTGTGTGAAATGACAGAACAGTAGAAGATTGATGTGTGTGAAATGACAGAACAGTAGAAGATTGATGTGTGTGAAATGACAGAACAGTAGAAGATTGATGTGTGTGAAATGACAGAACAGTAGAAGATTGATGTGTGTGAAATGACAGAACAGTAGAAGATTGATGTGTGTGAAATGACAGAACAGTAGAAGATTGATGTGTGTGAAATGACAGAACAGTAGAAGATTGATGTGTGTGAAATGACAGAACAGTAGAAGATTGATGTGTGTGAAATGACAGAACAGTAGAAGATTGATGTGTGTGAAATGACAGAACAGTAGAAGATTGATGTGTGTGAAATGACAGAACAGTAGAAGATTGATGTGTGTGAAATGACAGAACAGTAGAAGATTGATGTGTGTGAAATGACAGAACAGTAGAAGATTGATGTGTATGAAATGACAGAACAGTAGAAGATTGATGTGTGTGAAATGACAGAACAGTAGAAGATTGATGTGTATGAAATGACAGAACAGTAGAAGATTGATGTGTGTGAAAATTGTATGACAGAACAGCAGAAGAGCAGTGTCTGAAGAATGACAGCAGCAGAATGGCAGTGTGTTAAGAATGACGGAACGACCGAAGAACAAAGTCTGAAGAATGTCAATACATTTGTAGAGCAGTGTCTGAAGAATGACAGCAGCAGAATGGCAGTGTGTTAAGAATGACGGAACGACCGAAGAAGAAAGTCTGAAGAATGTCAATACATTTGTAGAGCAGTGTCTGAAGAATGACAGCAGCAGAATGGCAGTGTGTTAAGAATGACGGAACGACCGAAGAAGAAAGTCTGAAGAATGTCAATACATTTGTAGAGCAGTGTCTGAAGAATGACAGCAGTAGAAGCAGGGGTCTGAAGATGGAACAACAGGAGAGCGTGTCTGAAGAATGTGACGGAATGATCGAAGAGTTATATCCAAAGACTGACGGGACAGTAGGAGAAGAAAAAAAAAGGTGTGTGTAGGGGGGGGGGGGGGGGGGGGGGTGGGGGGGGGGGGGGGGGGGGGGGGGGGGGGGGGGGGGGGGGGGGGGGGGGGGGGATACGGAGCAGTGGAGAGTGATGTCAGAAGAATATGACAGAACACTAGAAGAGTGACGCCTGAAAAATGACAAAACAGTAGAAGAGCAATGTCTGGAGAAAGAAAGAACCTTAGAATAGCGGTGCTGAATTATGGTGATAAAGACCGACCAGAATTGGTGTTTTATAAACATGCTATATCAAGATAGCATGAAAGGGAACCCCGGACATTTTGGAGGGAAACAAGAAGCGGGCAAATGCACAAAAACATCTACGTGCACTCGTGCGCGCGCGCGCATGCACGCACGCGCGCACACGCACACACGCGCACACACACACACACACACACACACACACACACACACACACGCACACGCATGAAAGGCCAGAACGATCCACATCGTTTCTCTCGTTGCATCAAGTTTGCTCCTCAGAGGATTGCAACTGTCCACGCAATGTGTATTCTGTCCTGCTAACCTTTAACAGTAACGCTACTGGCCAGTGTCCCGGCGGATGCTGTTGACCTTGGACGCAGCCAGTATAAACATAGCACTCGTGCCCTCGACCAGTGGGCTCTGGGGATTCCAAATGCCGTTTCCCAGATACACGGGGAATCTGAGGCCCGGGAAAAGGATCTGGGGAGGCATGAATTATGACACAGAGCCAATATGACACAGAGCCAATACACGCATTATGTATCGTCGTCTGACGCCCTCGGTCGGTCTGGTGTCTGCCCGTCATTGTACACTTTGACACTGTGTGTTCAGTGACTTGCGTGGAGTTGTGAATGACGTTTAGACAGCCGTAAACTAGAGAATCCTGAAGCCCGATCAATCGTAGCGGTATGTGCAGGCAAGCGCTGACGTCAGCGAAGGGTAGTTTAGCTTGGGTTATGTCATCCACGGACCATCGTTGTCAGCCCTGGAGCTGTTACTGTTGTTGCCGAGGGAGCTGTGTTCGAGTTTGCTGTTTTCCATGGTCTGTGTGTTGCTGGTACTTTGAGTCACCGGGTGCTTATTACCAGTAATGTTAGATGGGTAGGTTTGGACAGGTCGTCGTCGTGGTTGTTTGGGGTGTAGTGATAGTTGCATGCTGGTCATTTGTGTGTGTTATTTTAATGTTATCAGCAGGAGCGGGTCTTTTTGCCGTTTCAGCGTTGGTGTTTCGAGTTGTCTAGATGGAGAAATGTGAAGAAAAAGACTGAATTTTTAAACTTTGATTTTGTTTGCACGCAACAGAGATCTATGGTAGTGTTGAGAGAGAGAGGAGAGAGAGAGAGAGAGAGAGAGAGAGAGAGTGTGTGTGTGTGTGTGTGTGTGTGTGTGTGTGTGTGTGTTTCATATAATCCCAAGAGAGCCGCAGCGCAGTCTGAAAAAGTCAGCGCCACGGAAAACGGATCAGACCGATCCCCGTGCTCAGAATCCCTAGGTAACCTAGTGACAAAGGTATAGTAGTATGGGGCCGGCCAGAACCAGGACAGATGGGACTGGAAAGGAAATCCCTTTCAATCCATGCTGAATCCCTCTCGACGGGCCACGGAGGCTGGCTGGTGGTCGGTCGGTCGATCGCCCTGGTGCTCAAGACGACCGGTTCTTTCCCAGGCAGTGGACCTTACCGTTCCCCCCTTCGACTTGATGCTGCGGCAAGACTTGGGCGGAGAGGGCGGGCGGAGGTCTGAAGCTGCTTAGGGCTAGCGGGCGGGCTCAGAGAACATTTCTCTGGGAGGGCTACCGGCTCTCCCCCTCCCTTGGCCGTTAAAAAGAACGGGCTTAGGATTACCGTGGATGACCCTCCCACCCATCCCACCTCTCCCCCACCCCCCTTCCCACCGCTACCATTCCCTCCATCCGAATCCTCCCACCCCGCTCCCGAAGGACATCTGATCAATCATCCTCCCTCCCATTCTCCCGCCCCCCCCCCCCCCCCCCCCTCCCCCCGCTTCTGTTTTCCCCATTGTTGTTATTGCTGTGAAGTGCTCCCCTTGGCTTTGTTTGGAAAGGAGCAGATAATATGCCACTGCTGCTTTAGGCCCAGCCCGGAGGTTGGCGAGGATTTTACTTGGGCCTCGGATGCAAGAGATGTATGGAGCATCTTTTTTACATGGAGGGCGGGGCGCGCGCGCGAGCGCGCGCGCGCGCGCGTGTGTGTGTGTGGTGGTGTGTGTGCATGCATGCATGAGTGCGTGTGTGTGTGCGTGCGCGCGCACAAGCACTTGGTGCTACTCTCTTCATAGACAAAACAACAAAAGGTACAAAACCCTCTGTTGTTATTTTCTTCCCCGTTTTTTTCCTATTTGTTTCTTTTCTCTGTCACATCAGAATCGAACATAAGCAGCAAAAGAATCTGGGTCAAGTGTGTGTGTGTTTTTGGTTAAGTGGTTAGGGATGTGTCAAGATTTTGTTTTTCTACTTAGGTCTGGGAAATGTTTATACAACACACGCACGCACGCACGCAACACACACACACACACGTTCGCACACACACACACACACACGCCTGCTCAGTCACACGCACGCACGCGCGCGCGCACACAACACACACACACACACACACACACACACACACACTCACACTCAACACAGATGTAAAAATCGGCTTGCCAATTCCCCCCCCCCCCCCCCCCCCCCCCCCCCCCCCCCCCCTCCGCCTTCCCCCTATTCATGCCGTATCCTGTCCCTCCCTCCCCACCTCATTTTCCCATGACTCTCCTCGTTCCCTCGTCGAAACTCCTCCCCTCTCCCCCCCCCCCCCCCCCCCCTTCGGCACCTTCTCTCTCCCGTTCCCCTCTCCACTCCCTCCTCCACACCCCACCACCCGCCTCTTTTCGCTGACTGCATGCCAGGTGAAAATCTGCTGTTTGAGGAAGTAGGGTGATGGTTACACCGTGATAGACCCAAAACACTGAGCATCGTGTTTCTGGTAAGGAACAAAGAAAGAAAGAAAGAAAGAAAGAAAGGGGGGAAAAGTCACGGTGTGTGGGAGTCAGAATCTCACCTGTGCCAACTGTTCCCCTCCCCCCACCCCACCCCCCTCCTCCCCGTTCCCTTATTGCCGCTCCCAACCCTTCAGACATCCTCCTCAAACCATCCTCCCCATCCCTCTTTCTCCCTCCTCCTCCTTTCTCCCCCCTTTCCTCCCTTCCCCCCCTCC
>CM065733.1:2523228-2536324 GCA_033310375.1 Conus canariensis
TTTTAAAGTATATCAGAATGCTTGAAAATAACTCTTTGTTGCTGATAACCAAACTATGAATAGTTACATCAGAATGTTTGAAAATGACTCTTTGTTGATAACCAAACCAAATGAATATTTTTCAATGTATCAGAATGCTTGAAAATAACTCTCTTTGTTACTGATAACCACACTATGAATACTTTTCAAGTATATCGGAATGCTCGAAAATAACTCTCTTTTGCTGATAACCAAACTATGAATAGTTTTAAAGTATATCAGAATGCTCGAAAACAGCTCTGTGTTGCAGATTACCAAACTATGAATAGTTTTAAAGTATATCAGAATGCTTGGAAATAGCTCTTTGTTGCTGATAAAAACCAAAACTATGAAAGTTTTAAAGTATATCAGAATGCTCGGAAATAGCTCTTTGTTGCTGAAACCACACTATGAAAAGTTTTAAAGTATATCGAATGCTCGGAAATAGCTCTTTGTTGCTGATAACCAAACTATGAATACTTTTAAAGTATATCGAATGCTTGGAAATAGCTCTTTGTTGCTGATAACCAAACTATGAAAAGTTTTAAAGTATATCTTGGAAATAGCTCTTTGTTGCTGATAACCAACTATGAAAAGTTTTAAAGTAGATCAAATGCTTGGAAATAGCTCTTTGTTGCTGATAACCGTTGCCATCAGGACTCTGATACTTCGGTACAAAGGCAGCTGAGAGGACGGAAACGATAAAAAAAAAGAAAAAAAAAAAAGAAGAAAAAAAAAAGGTCCTGTGTTTCTGTGGCCATCACAGAGCCCAGAGCTTAAACCCCAGCGAAAGAACGTGCATTCACCGGATCAGCGCCGTCGCTGACCTGGGGAGCGCACTCGCCTCGTAATATCCCACTCGGCTGCCTGTCATTTATTTATCTTCGCTCTCTGTACGATTCTGTCCCAAAACGTCAGCTTTGCTGGGTCGAAGAGGAGCAGGACACATTCCCAAGTATGAGCGAGTTGAGACCAGCCTGAAAGATAAGAAACGTAAGTTTGGAAGCAGCAAGTGCTTGTAGAATCGATACGTTTTTTTGGTTGCATGCACGTAGAGCTGTATTGTTTCCATTTGTTTCTTTTACAGGGTGGGTCATGTTGTCCTTACGTATTGACAGCCTTGAAACAGCCCTGTGTGCGTGGGTGTGTTGGCTGTAACAAGTCTAAGAGATCCCCTCACATCTGCTCCATTCTCCCCCTATGCCAGGAGATTGATGTCAGCTGATCATCGGTTGCACAGTGAACGGTTTTGATGTCGGCCGAATCAGACCGCAGTTTAAGTGGGAGGGAGAAGGGAGGCGGGGGTGGGGATGGGGAGGGGTGGGCGGGGTGGGGTTTCTAGCAGGGATTTACAATTACCGGCTGTGTGCATCTCCCGGAATAGACAGACTCCTGGAGGGAATTATGAATTACCGGTTGTGTGCATCTCCCGGAATAGACAGACTCCTGGAGGAATTATGATCGCGGGCGGGCGCTTGTTGTCACCCGCCAGAAATCGAAGATCTTGTGTTGGCTGATGAGACACTCGTTATGGGATCCTAACCCACCCACACCACCCCCACCGTCACCATCCTTACCCCTCCCCTGTCCCCGCCTCTTCCTTTCCCTCAGCCCTGAGTGACCAGTCCCTTCCAATCAGAGTCTCTCTCAGTCTCTCTCTCTCTCTCTCTCTCTCTCTCTCTCTCTTCTCTCTTCCCATCGAACATGACTCTCTCTGTCTCTCTCTTCCCACCCTTCTTCTTCTCCCTCCCTCCCTCCCTCTCTCTCTCTCTCTCCTCTCTCTCCTCTCTCTCTCTTTCTCCCCCCCTCCCTCTGTCTCTTTCTCTCACACACGCACGCGCGCGCGCGCACACACACATTTAGTGAAGCTTGGTAACGGTTGCGTGTAATAATGCTCGACGAAGCATAAGATGATAATGTGTTCCGTCACATTTTTGGAGTCTGAAGTCGTATGACACGAAGCCTGCAGAAGGAAAAGGTGCCAAGGATTTAGGGGCCTTGTGTTTTACCGTGGTCAGTGTTTTGGGGTGAGTCTGGAGCCCACTGTTTTCTTGACTGACTGTCGTCTAGGCCTCCCCCCCCCCCCTTCCCCTCCTTCCCTTCCTTTGTTCTTTCTTCGTCTTTGTTGATCCTTCCTTTACTTGCTGTGACTCTGCCTGTCGAAGTGGTTGATCAACTTGCAAAGCATTTCACACATGAATATTGAACAGATTCTCAGTCCCCCTCACACAAACCTTGAACCTGAAGCTCTAGTAGACTTGGAAGTCGAAGACCTCCGGCAAGAGGAACGGAACTCGCACACGGATAACAGACTCTTCCAAACCCGTTCAAGAAGAGTTTTTACCGCATGCCACAGGCGGCTGTAAAAAAGGGACCGTCTTGTGCCGTTTGCAGGCAGGCCATTCGTTCCTTTTACACCCACACAAATCTTTTAGAACGGCGAAGAAGCTCTGTGGTGTTGTCGTCTGTGTGATGTTCTTCTTCTCACTGTAGAACACCTTCTGATTGAGGGTTGGACCTCCATGATATCAGATGTAAACACTTCACGGTAGACTCCATGAAAAGCTTGTCACCGAGATGTTCCGCCTGGAGTGAATTTTGGAGCCTCAGAAAAAGACATATATTATCTAGGATTTTGCGGAAGGAAGATTTTTTTAACGAAACCTCGGCGGTTTTTGTTGTTGTTGTTGTTGTTTTTTAGGTGTGCTTTTAATGAGTTACGTGTGTATGTTTGTTTTATTGTTGTTGTTATTGTTGTCTAATCGCTGTTGAGAGCTGACTGCAACGGGATGACAGCTCTGATAACGGCTGGGCCAAAAGCGACATCTTTTTAAGACTGAAATGTTTTGCGTGTGTATATCTTTCCAACCTGTCACTGTTCCTTTCCTCACTTCCTCCTTTTCATTTCTTCCTCCGTTTCATTTCTTCCTCCTTTTCATTTCTTCCTCCGTTTCATTTCTTCCTCTTTTTCATTTCTCCCTCCGTTTCATTTCTTCCTCCTTTTCATTTCTTCCTCCGTTTCATTTCTTCCTCTTTTTCATTTCTCCCTCCGTTTCATTTCTTCCTCCTTTTCATTTCTTCCTCCGTTTCATTTCTTCCTCCTTATTTTCATTTCTTCCTCCTTCCTCCGTTTCATTTCTTCCTTCCTTCCCTCCTTTCGTTCTTTATTTGTTTCCTCCTTCCTTTGTTATTTCCCTTGTTTCCTCCATTCTCCTTTCTTTCTCCATGCTTCCGGTGTTCTCCTCTCTGTCTTTCTCAGTTTCTGGCTTTCTCTCTTCCTTCCATGGCTTCTGACTGTACCACCCATTCTGATGTTGCCGTGCTGAAATGGAGCTCTGTTTACTGGGTGTCAAGGCTATTGATGCGGTATCTTTGGCCCCCACTCCCCCCCATCCCACCCGCCCTCAGCATTATCATTTGACCTTTAAGAGAATATCAAATCATTGTGCAATTGGTGCAAACCTGGACAACAGGATTAAAAAAAAAAAGAAAAAAAGTGCACTTTGTGCTTGTCAAACACAAAGCCAGAGAAGTAAAGGTCAGTCAGAAACGATTGTGCATGATAATACGTGCATTTTACGCTGAGCAACAGAAGCGTGAAAAGTCACGGACGTTTGTGTATGCGAGGGTGTGGCAGTTGGATTCGCAATTTGTTTGATTTTTGTGTTATTACAGGCGCTTGTTGAATTATATGAGGGAGGGAGGGAGAGGGGGGGGGGAGAGAGAGAGAGAGAGAGTGCACAATGAAGTCATTTAGGATTCCGAGCGAGAGAGAGAGAGAGCAAGCAAGCAATGAAGTCATGTAGGATTCAGAGAGAGAGAGCGCGCAATGAAGTCATTTAGGATTCCGAGAGAGAGAGAGAGAGAGCGCAATGAAGTCATTTAGGATTCCGAGAGAGAGAGAGAGAGAGAGAGAAGCGCAATGAAGTCATTTAGGATTCCGAGAGAGAGAGAGAGAGAGCGCAATGAAGTCATTTAGGATTCCGAGAGAGAGAGAGAGAGAGAGAGCAATGAAGTCTTTTAGGATTCTGAGAGAGAGAGAGAGAGCGAGCGAGCGCGCAATGACGTCATGTAAGATTCCGGACTCGGCTAGATGCTGACATCAACGTCTGTAGATTACCGAGGGAAACATTCAACGTCTCTGGGTAAAACCAGAGATAAGAGATGAGGGATGTTGAGAGTGAAGGCAGGGAGGGAGCGAGGAGGGACGAAGGGGGCAGTGCTTTCTTGATTGCTTGCTTGTGCCTTAATACGGGGGGAGGGGAGGGGGGGGGGTGTATGTGTGTGTGTGTGTTTATGCTGTTTGTGCAGTGCATATGTTGTGTAATAGTCTTGTCTGATAAGCATGTACGCAAACAAAACAGGATTTTCTGAATAGATTGAGCAAGAAATCAGAGAGAGAGAGGGGATATGTTAATTAGGCTAGTGACCCATATAGAGAGAGATAGGGAGATCGCGCGCGCGCGCGCACGCACACACACACACACACACACACACACACACACGCATGCACGCACGCACGCGCACACACACACACACACACACACACACACAACACACACTTTCTCTCGCTCTCTCTCGCTCTCACACACACACACACACACACACACACACACGCACGCATGCACGCACACACACACACACACACACACACACGCACACACACTGATACACACACACACACACACACACACACACACACACACTGATGATAGACACACACTGTGCGCACATGTTCAGACATACGCGTGCGCACACACCCGCTGGCGCGCATGCTTGCGAGTGCACCGGTCCATACACGCGCCGCTTTGTCTGTCTGTCTGTGTGTATGTCTCTGTCTGTCTGTCTGTCTGTCTGTCTGTCTGTCTGTCCTCTCTCTCTCTCTCTCTCTCTCTCTCTCTCTCTCTCTCTCTCTCTCTCTCCTGTTGGCATAACCACAACGCTGGGGGAGTCGGTCGCCTTGCCCTGAATAGAATGGACGCAGACTGAGTGGCATGGGTGAGGAAGTGGAAGTGGGGCAGGAAACGGTTCAGCCGTGGAGCCAGCTCAGCCCAGCTCCGTAGCTCAGCAGCCAGCCAGCCAAGCGTGCCCCACAGCGACCCAAATCAACTCCCCGCAGTCAATGTATGTATGCACCACAGTAGAGAAAGTCAGTGAAACGTGCACAGCCGGCCGTGAACCATCTAGACTATTCCTCATCTTCTTCCATCGTTCCTCCCGCATGTACGATAGGCAGCTTTGTAGCTTCAGCGCATAAGAAATGGCCGTTCGCTTCCTGAAAATCATTGTTCTGTTTTAATAGCCTAACGGTGATTGTTAATGTTTTCTCGTCATTATCTGAGCGAGACGTAGCACACACACACACAGAGAGAGAGAGAGAGAGAGGAGGGGTGGGGGGGGGGGGTGGGAGGGAGAGAGAGATCAGAGTTCATTGATCCATTTCTTGAAGAAAGAGAATGGATGGAGACGGGAGAGAGAGAGAGGGAGGGGGGGAGGATGGAGGGAGGGAGGAGAGAGAGAGAGAGAGAGAGAGAGAGAGAGAGAGAGAGCCAGAGTTCATTGATCCATTTCCTGAAGAAGAATGGATGAGGACGAGACGGGAGAGAGAAGGAGAGGTGGGGGGGGGGGGGGGGGGAGTTTTCGTTTGTTTCCTGTAGAAAGAGAATGGATAGGGAAGAGACAGAGAGAAGGGAGGGGAGAAGGCAGGAGACAAAAAAAGCTATAAGGATACACGGCAAGAAACAGATTAAGCAAGATCGAACGGATCCTGCAACCGTCCTCTCATCCGGATCGGCCCCAAATTAAACGGCATCGTCCTGGAGCCACATCCTATCTTTCCAACAAGTTTGGTTGTAAAATCAGTTGTGCACGGTTTGCAAACCACCAACCAAGGAACGCACGTGAGAGAAAACACAACGTTCCTCACTGGCTGATGTAAAAAGTAAGAAAGAAAAATTTAGAAAGAGAGGGGGTTAGTTACCGCCAAGGACACAGACAAACAAAGTACAGGACAAAACACAATGCATTTCGACCTCTTGGGTCTTCTTCAGGCAAAAACAAATAACATTTAGGACAGTGAAAACGAAGAACGAGGAACCACTTATCTTCTCATGTTCGGCGCAAATTCAAGATGGCCGTTGAATGACCTTGTTTGTCTGTGTTTGTGTCCTTGGCGGTACCCCCCCCCCCCCCCCCCCCCCCCCCCCCCCCCCTTTCTAAATGTTGCTTCATTTTCCGCCCACAGTCACTCCTTTTTTGAAACTAAGAAAGAAAAGAAAGGGGAACATCATTATTAACAATCATCACTTGGTGTTGTTGTTGTTGTACTATTTGGCTTCGTATTGGTGATAAAACATGATCGTTTTGAACACGGTCATAACTGTGCCTGATGAGAACAATGATTTTGAGTGGAGAAAACGGTGTGACTATGACTGGCGTGCCTGCGCACTGGTCTCGTCAGGCATTGCGCGGGAATGGGCACATTTTTTTTTTTTTTTTTGAAAGGCATAGAACACCGGAAGAACACTGTACTACAGTCGTAAAGTTTTCTTCTTCTGTTTCTCCCCCCTTCCCTCCCCCTCCTCCCTCCTTGTTTTTTTTTCTTTTCTTTTCTTTTTACTTTAAAAAAAAAAAAAAATTCTCATTGTCTGACGTCTTAATGACGTAAAAACCGGTAGATGTTTTTTTTTTTTTTTTTTTTTTTTTTTTCACACCCGACATTATCACGGCCTTGGACAGAACTTCACAGCAAAAATAGAATCACTGGGCCGCCGAGCAAAGGGAACAAACTACAACATCGACACACACAACGCGTTTCGACCTATTCATCTTCTTTAAGCTGGACAAATAACACGTAAAACAAAAACAAAAAAAAAACAACAGAGGACGAACAACAGAAACGATACGTTATCTCTCGGATCTCAGTGCAGAATGTGGTGTTGGGTGCAGTCACGCCACTTTTATAACATTGTTAGGATCTGTTGAAGCAAGCTAGCACGCCCCCCCCCCCCCCCCCCCCACCCCACACACACACACACACACTCCTCACACTTCATCACCACCACCACCACCAACAACAGCATCCACCCCAATCTCACTCCACCGCACCCCACCCCCTCCCCTCCTCTTATCCTTTTTGTCTTTCACAGGAAGTCAACAAAGTGAAGATGCTGATATATACCACTCAACACTTGCTAGGGATCAGATATTCAACACACTGTAATGGTCCAGAATATTTGTCAATCAAAACTCAAACGGTCAAATACTGTTAATTAGTCATTATTTCATCCAAACCAAACAAAAATGAGGGAAATTCCATCAGATAAACCAAGAAACAGAATGGACAAATGACACAACCCCTAAAAGCCACCTGAAACAGGGCATGGAAGGGAAGAGTCAACCTGAACAATCCACTGCCGTCTGTGTGGAATTGAGAATGAATGGACTCTCAGTAATGTGTGTGACCACCACGGGCTGCGATCACAGCTCTACAACGCCTCCTCATGCTGCAGATGAGGTTCCTGATCTGCTGCTGGGGGATTCTGGCCAGTTCTTCCTGGAGGGCAACTCCAAGGTCATGGATGTTCTGAGGCAGCTGCTCACGTGCTTGGACAGCTCGCCCAATGATATCCCAGACATGCTCAATCGGATTGAGGTCTGGTGAGCGTGCAGGCCACTCCAAGCGTGCAATTCCCTCATTCTGAAGGTACTGGTTGACAATGCGGGCACGGTGAGGACGGGCATTGTCATCCACAAGGATGAAGTCGGGACCAATGGCACCAGCGTAGGGTCGGACAATGGGGTGAAGAACCTCGTCACGGTATCGGACTGCTTTCATGGTGCCATTCTCCATCACCAGCAGATCGGTTTTGCCTTGCATTGAAATGCCTCCCCACACCATTACTGAGCCCCCACCATAGCGGTCATGCTGAGCAATGAAGTTGGGGTGGAATCGTTCATTCTGCCTTCGCCACACCCTCCTTCTCCGGTCAGTCACGTCCAAACAAAACCTGGACTCATCACTGAACAAAACTGGAGTCCAGTTTGCAGCAGTCCAGCCTTGGTGCTCCAGTGCCCACAGCAACCTTGCTTGTTTATGTTGTCTGGTCAATGGAACCCGAATTGCTGGGGCCCTTGAATGAAGACCACCGTCGTGAAGCCTTCTCCTGACTGTCTGGGTTGACACCCGGTTCCCTGATGCGTTCTGGAGGTCATGTTGCAGCTGTGTGGCATTGTGGAAAGGATTTCTTCGTGCCTGGACAAGGTGATACCGGTCCTCTCGCTGGGTTGTGACACGTGGGTGACCTCCAGTATGTCGTGGAGTGACTGTCCCTGTTGTTTGATATCGATTCCACATACGGGAAACAACGCTCTGGGATACGCCCAAGGCTCCAGCAACCTCTCGTTGCGATGACCCTCCTAGCAGCATCCCAACTCCTCTCGCCATATCTTCTGCGGAAAAGCGTCGTCTTTGTGCTTGCTGTTCCATTGTGATGCGATAAACACTGCCCGAATCACACTGAACCACTGTTTGCCGGTCCCAAAACAGCAAATGTGACGCTGACCTCTCCCCCTGTTAACCCCCAGAATGAGGGGTCGCGCAATTCACGTGCTCACCATGCTGCATGTTCCAGCGTGAAGGTGCAGGCAACAGTGCGATTGTCTTTCGCATTGTTTTGTGTTGCTGGATCACGTGTTTATTGAAGTCAGTTCAAAATGATTTTTTTCATACACTGTTTTCAATTGCTGATCCCTAGCAAGTGTTGCGTGGTATATATGTGGCCAAGGGGCGTTTTGCCCGTATTTCCCTGTCAGTTCTCTCGGGGGGCCGGTTTTTTTTTGTTTTGTTTTTGTTTTGTTTTTTTGTTTGTTTGTTTGTTTTCTCTCTCCAAGGACAATGTTTGTGTTTTTTTCCGTTGATTGGACGTAGTAGCCTCAGCTGCAGCATGAATGTTGACTTCACTGACGGCGCTGTAAAGTAGGTCGGCTGGTTGATAGAGCCCCAAAACGGTTGGCCGTTCAGACGTAGGCCAAGTGAGTTCAGATCTTGCTGGTGTGGCAACGGTGAGATAGATGGGCCGGCCCTCACCCTCAGTTCCCGCAGTTCCCGTTCTCCTGGGATGGCGGTCTCCGTCTGCCGAATCGCCTTCGTGGGCTGGTGGACCCGGGTGTATGAAGGCTGGATGGGGAGCACGTGCGCTGGCGTGCACGTGTGTGTGTGTGTGTGTGTGTGTGTGTGTGCGCGCGCGCGCGTGCGTTTGTGCGTGCGTGCCTGTATGTGTTGGGACATGCACACACTAGATGCGTGCTCACAAAAAACACAACCATACAGAGTTGCGCGATTGAGAGAGAGAGAGAGAGAGAGAGAGAGCACGTGTCGTTACCTATTTGATAACGTGCAAAGAAGGTAAGAACGAGGTTGGGAAGGGGTGAGGTGGGGGAAGAGCGTGGGATGGTGGGGAAGGAGGTGTGTGGGGGGGGGGGGGGGGAGGGACGGGAATTGTGAAGGGATGGAGAAGAGGGGGTAGCGCGTGCCCAGACTCCCTCCCCCCCCCCTTCTCTCAGCTCCTCCCACTCCAACTCTCTTCCTTCTCCTCCTCCATTCTCCCCCCTACCATCCCCTCTCCCCCCCCCCCTTTTTTTTTTTTGTTGTTGTTGTTGTTGTTGAAGCCTCCATGTGCGTCTCACCTGCCTGTCCTACGTGCTCAATGAGAGGATGTGGTCCTCCGTCAGGCAGCCAGCACCTTCTGGCCCCGCCTCTCTCTCTCTTTGTCTCTGTCTCTCTCTCTCTTTGTCTGTCTCTCTCTCTCTCTCTGTCTCTCTCTCTCTCTCTCTCTCTCTCTCTCTCTCTCTCTCTCCTTTTTCTCTTTCTTCCTCCTCTTCTTCCTCTTCCTCCTTTATTCTTCTTCCTCTTCTTTTTCTTCTTCTTTTTCTTCTTCTTCTTCTTCTTCTCTCTCTCTCTCTCTCTCTCTCTCTCTCTCTCTCTCTCTCTCTGTGCCTACGCCTCCCCCCTCTCCCCTCTGTCTCTCTCTGTCCATCACTGTCTGTCCATCACCTCCCTCTCGCTGTGTTTGTGTGTGTTTAAACCCACCCCCCCCCCCCCTCCTCTATTTATTTTTCCCCTCTTTGTTTTTGCCCATTCAGCTTTAGTCTGGATGGAGAGGGAAGTGGATAAGCCTGCCTGTGGTAATGGGGAAGGGGTTGAAGAGGGGGTGGGGTGGTGGAAGTGGGAGTAGAGAATAGCAAAGGTCGTCAGCACATGGAAGTGGGGAACCTTTTTTTTTGTGGTGGTCTGCGTGTGCGTGTGTGTGTGTGTGTGTGCGCGCGCGTGCATGTGTGTGGGTGGGTGTGTGTATATGTGTGCTTGCTCTGTAACAGAGAACCGCTGTGGGCCCTGTATTCTGTCTCGGCACTACTTCGCACTAACTCGGGCAGTTCTCCTCCTATTCCCCCCCCCCCCCCCCCCCCCCCCCCCCCGACCCCACACGCGCGTGCAGTTTTTGTAGCATCTTTTCACCTGCAAAGAGTCTCGGGGAGAGAGAGAGAGAGAGAGAGAGGGCAAAAGCTTTTCCTGTCCTCGGATCGATTCTGGGATTGTAATTGGTGTGGTGTCACTGATTGGTGGACAGGTTTGTTTATCTTTTGTGGCAGGAGCTTTTTGGGAACCACAGGACAAGTGAGGGGCGAAAGTGCCGTGGGGGGGAACTGCTAAACTAAGCTGGTTGGGTGATTGATTGACCGAGCTGTTCTTCTGTCAGTTGATCGTCGGCTAATAAAATCAGCGGAAAAAGCTTTGACCTAGATGCACAGAAGAGAGTACTGAACGGCACTTTGACCGTGGTTACGATCAAGGAATATTGTCGAGGAATGAAGGTCAAAGGGTATGGTTTTATTAGGTCAGAGATGAGCACAAATACAGCTAATGCTCCAGGACTGACTTGCCGCGGGGAATCTTCTTACTAACACAGTCCACTGAGCAGCTGCGCGCACGTGCTGTTGTCGACCCCTAACTGCCAAGAGGGAGGGGCTGTCCGCGTGCGTGCACGCGTGCGCGTGTGTTGTTTTTGCCGGGCAAACTGCGTTTGTGTTGGCGCTCTTGTCAGCTCCCATGGCGTGAATGCGGTTGATTCGCCCAGAATCCTGTTCCCCCATGCTGCCACAAGTAGCGGCACTTTGATTGCTCGGCTCGGCCCTCTCTCGTGCCTGGGAGCAGCCTCCTCCCACCCCGTTCCCTCTCCCTCCTCCCGCCAGCCGAGACCGACCGACCGACCGACCGAATCGTCGTCTGTTTTTATCAGTGCGCGTGGATGTCAGCGAACGAACGTACACGTGTGGCTTTTGATGAGGCGAGGTTCGTCGTGCAGTGGTGATGATCACCTCCCCCCCCCCCCTCCCCCGCCCTCTCTGAAGGAAGTGGTGTACCTGTTGTGGTGTCGTGGTTCACTGCCGGGATGGAGCAGTCTTTCACTTTATGATGCTGTGTAGTGAAAACAAACAGTTAGAGCGGTGCTTTGTGTGTGTGTGAGTGTGTGTGTAAGTCAACTGTTAGGAATTTTTTTTTTTTTTTTTTGCTCGCTTCATTGACTGTGAGAGAGACTGATGGGACTGCGCTACAGAAATGAAATTCTTTTGAACCAGCCAACACAGGAGAGAGAGAGAGAGAGAGGGGGGGGGGGGATTTTTTTTCCCACATACAAGCCCCTCCCAACTATGGAGAGTGTGACTTCTTCAACATTCCCAATGCAAAGATGTACACAAGTACCCGCCAGAATTAAATCATGCTAAGAATACAATTCCGTCTCGAATTTTGAAAGCGTAAAAGGAACATAGATGAAAAACTTTTAACTGTATTTTCCTTGTTTGAAGCCATACATCTGCGGAAGAAACAAAAGTGCTTAAATATTTTTTCAGAAATGAAATGTTAAATTCAAGAGAGAAAAAAAAAAAAAAACCAAAGAAACAAACGTACTTCGTCTTATGCTCATATTCTGTGTGATGGACGTAACAAATCGCGATCTGTATGAACCTTGTATTTTGAATAATGAACTCTTGATTCTGACACTTCGAATCGGAACTTTAAAGGAGAGAGAGAGAGAGAGAGAGAGAGAGAGGAGAGAGAGCATTGTCAGTGTACAGATCATTGATTTTTTTTTTTTTTTTTTTTTGTGGGGGTGGGTTGGGCAAGAGGGGCTGTGTGAAATATTTGTTTTCTGTCCCAGCCCAAAAAGAACTCGGGAGAAGAAACGTAGGCTTCCTTCCAGAACAAATCGAAAGAAACAGGTTATTGAACAGAATTTGAAAGAAAAAAGATGTAGGTATTATTACATTCACCTCGCTCGACTGAAAACTCTTCATCCATTGGAATTTTCTCGTTGTTTTTGTTCTCAGTTGGCAAAGAGGCGTGTCTTTTCATGTGCTGGTCGTGTCCTGGTCAGAGAAAAGCAGTGACTGTTAGCACCTTAGCGAGGAGGACCTTTTCTGTGATTGTCGTGGCTGTTGTTGTTGTCGTTGTTGTTGTCGTACCCTGGCTAAAAGACTCCAGGGATCATCCAAACAGCCGAAGCACTTGAACACTATGGTACAAATGCATCAGCTGGGGATGAGAACATTACGCGTGTGACCGTTTTTGATTACTCTGCCACATGGGCAGCCACACTCCGACTTCGGAGGATTTTGGAGACTGATAATGTTATGCTAGGAGCTCGTCACAACTGAAGGCAATCCCCGCATAACTATGCAGAGCATAACAACATTTTGATGTAGCCTTGGTGTTCTAGCCTATGTCAGTTGGCCTGACACAGCCTTAAGCCAAGGCGGATTGTCGTGGCTAATAATGATGACTTCTGAAAAATGTGTCCGTCAGTAGACAGCGTTGGAATTATGTGTTTATGGATGGCGGTAGACTTCTAGTGTAAATATGGAAAAGAACAGAAGGCGATGGAAAGAACGATTTAGCAGGAGAACTAGTGACTTGAGTGAGACAAAGGACGAAAGGGCGAACATCTGCCTACTTTTTTTAAGGCGGAAAACGTGGAGACAGAGAAACAGAAAGAGAGAGAGGGGGGGGGAAGGGGGGGGG
>CM065733.1:2536424-2548924 GCA_033310375.1 Conus canariensis
TCTCTGTCTCTCTCCAGTCATGAGAGCGCAAACAAAAATACAGGAGACTTTCAGATGTGAAGGTTTGTGTGCTGACCACCATTGCGTGCTGATATGGAATCTGGAACTTGGACATATGCACTCATTTACACACACTTGAGTGCATGCATGCGCGTGAACACACAAACATTCAGTTGCATACACATGCTTGCTCTCTCTGTCTCTCTCCGTCTCTGTCTCTGTCTCTGTCTCTCTCCTTCTCTCTCTCTCTCTCTCTCTCTCTCTCTCACACACACACATGCACACACACTCTCTCTTTCTCTCTCTCTTTCTCTCACATGCTTGCACACTTTCTCTCACACACTCTCAATTTCTGTCTTACATGCACACTCTTTTCTCTCTCACGCATCCCCCCCCCCCCCTCCACCCCCCAGGCACATTCTGTCTCATTTACACCCAGCACCCATCCTCTCTCTCTCTCTCTCTCTGTCTCTCTCTCTCACACACATTCTCCCTCTCTCTCTCTCTCTCTCTCTCTCTCTCTCTCTCCTCGCTCTGTGGAACTGAGAAATGTACACACACATACAGGAGAGAAGAGAGAATTGAGAAAACGCACATGTACACACACACACATGGAGAGAGAGAGAGAGAGGTGAGAAACACATGCATGGCACACATACACACACATACACAGAGAGAGAAGTGAAACGCGCGCATGCATGCTCATACACACACATACAGAGAGAGAGAAAGAGCTCTAGAGAAAATGGAGAATCAGTCCAGTGTTGACACAGTGCAGGGCACAAGAGGAAAGGCATCAGCTCAGTGGCCAGGCATGATCCAAGAGGTGAAGGAATGGTAGCCAGAGATCCTCTGACCAGTGCCATGCTATTCCCAGACCTGTAGGACAGACAGCACAGACCACAGACAGAAAGATACCTGGCCAAGACAGCTGACGTTGATTGACATCAACACATCGTCTATGATTGAGGTTTAAATGGGGGAGGGGGAGGGGGGGGGAGGCTGGGTTATTTCCCAGCGAGGGGAGAAACTCATGAAATCTATAGTATTCGTGACCTCGGTGTACTGCCTGCAGAATATCTTCCATAATTATGATTATGTTTCTCGGTTTATTTTCCGGTCTTATTTACAGTTGAAAATTAGATGATTGAAGTTTAACAGAGGAAGTTCTGATGCTGCTGTTAAATATGGTTGTATACAGAGCAGTGTGTGAATTGGCAGCGTACTAACACAGCACACAACATGTATGGGTGTTCACACGCATGCTCGCGCACATGCACACCCTGGCATGCATACACAGACACACACACACGCATGTTCAAAATGTATATGCACACACATGCATGCTCACGCACATACACACTCTTGCACCCACGCTTACACACAAGCACGCACAAACGCCCCTGCACACACCACACACACACACACACACACACACACACACACACACATATATATATATATTAAATCTCTCTCTGTCTGCCTACCTACCTACTGTCTGTCTGTCTGTCTGTCTATTTATCTATCAGTCAATAGATGAGTCTGTCTGTGTGTGTGTGTATCAAAACATGGGTGTGTGGGTGTGTTCCCACCCTTCTCTGTCCCTTTGTTAATTGAAATATTGAAAGAGAGGTTTGACATTTCAATCACGAAAGGAACTGAAACTGGATTCAGAAGAAAACTAATTAGTTCTGTTGTGATCCTTATCTCCGTGTGTTATGAAAGAAGTTTTCTGAAGGCAGTTAGAGAGACACAGTGATGAAGTTGGTGTGGGGATGGGGGGTGGGATGGGGTGGGGTGGTGGATTGGAGATGGGGAAAATTTTTTTTAGATGTTTTTTTAAAATTTTTTTTTTTAATCTTGGACAGCAATTTTGTAGTGTCCTTGGCTTCATTGGAGAAAGGAAGGAGATGAACAGCTTTGAACCTGGGATCGACAGCTTGGAACCCGTCTAATAGATATTGGCTGCTTTTCCTTCTTCTTTTCTGTGTTGTTTTTGTTGTTCTCCTTGTTGTTGTTGTTCTTCTTCTTAGTCTGTTTTGTTCTTGTATTTCCTCATCTTTTTTTCTTTTCTTGGCACTTCTGTTTTTTGTTTTTTTTCTCCTGTTTCCTGTTTTTCCCCCTTCAGCATGCTGTGTGTGTGTATAATGTGTGTGCGTGTGTGTGTGTGTGTAATTGTGTGGGGTGTGTGTATAATGTGTGTGTGAGTGTGTGCCCGCGCACACACACCTTTTTTTATTCTTCTTTCTCCTTCCTCACCATCACTTTCCCTATACTTCTGTTTGTTTGTTTTTTAATCTGTTCATAGTTTTCCTTTTTCTCCTCCTGTTTTTCTCATTGCATTCTTTCTCCTTCCTCACCATCACTTTCCCTATACTTCTGTTTGTTTGTTTTTTAATCTGTTCATAGTTTTCCTTTTTCTCCTCCTGTTTTTCTCATTGCATTCTTTCTCCTCCTCACCATCACTTTCCCTATACTTCTGTTTGTTTGTTTTTAATCTGTTCATAGTTTTCCTTTCTCCTCCTGTTTTTCTCATTGCATTCTTTCTCCTTCCTCACCATCACTTTCCCTATACTTCTGTTTGTTTGTTTTTTAATCTGTTCATAGTTTTCCTTTTTCTCCTCTGTTTTTCTCATTGCATCTTCTCCTCTCCCAGCTACCTCCCTGTCTCTTACATGCACACACACACACACACACACACCACACACACACACACACACACACACACACATACACATTCTCTCTCTCTCTCTCCTCTCTCTCTCTCTCTCTCCACACACACACACACACACACACTCTCTTCTCTCTCTCTCTCTCTCTCTCTCTCTCTCACTCACTACTCTCTCTCTCTCTCTCACTCACACACTCACTCACTCACAACCATCCTTCCTGCAGTCATGGCCTTCTCATTCACTCCTGTACATCTTCACCTGTCTCTGCTCCTCTTCCTCCTCCAGTTGTCTGTCCTCTCCTCCCCCCCCCCCCCACTTCCTACTTCCTATTCCTCCCCCCCCCCCCCCCCCCCCCCCCTTGTGAAATAGGAAGGAAGCTGACAGATGTCAGAGATATGACACACAGGGATGATGGAGAAGCGGGAGGGAAAGGAGGGAGGGGGGAGCCTGTTGACTTGCTCAGTATCTGAATGCCCTGAATGCTCAATCAGACTCTTTTCTTTCTATCCCTTTTTTTTTTTTTTTTTTTCTAAATTGATTGATGGAATTTCAGAGGGGAGGGGGGTGGTGGGTTGTGGAGCATATGTGGGGTGGGGATGGGGGTAGGGTGGGAAGACAGGGAAGGAGGGATGCGCAGGAAGGCACTGGGTTAGGCTGTGCATCCAGGGAAAGCATCTTGAACATCTTCAGTACCTTCATGCATTTGTCAGACTGGTGCTGTAAGAATGAATTCATAACACTTGGAGGTGTTGGCACATGCTGGCACTGAAGATGCCGCTGTTTTGCCTTGGGCCAGATACCCAGATTATGAAAAATGTGAAAATCGCCTTTCATGTCCAGTGAAACTTTGTGATGGTCAGTTCAGGCCTGTGCAAAATTCCTTTCAGCTTATGTGGTGCTAAGAGTGTTACTTTTCAGGCTCAGGTGGGAAGTAATAATAATAATAATAATATCATAGCATTTATAAAGTACCTTGCCAAAGGATCTAGGCGCTGACAACCCACTCTCTTGTGTATGCAACGGGCTGCCTACCTGGGTAGTGCTGACTGAAGAGCTGCCTGCCAGCGCTTTATTTAGTCGTTTTCGGTGTCATCCAGTCAATATTGTTCCTCAGTTTCCTTTTTTCCTTCAATTTTTTCCATTTCTCATGCAGGGTGCATGCTATGTGTAACGTCCATACCAACGGCCAAACTGGCCTTCTCTTCGGAGAGCTGGTGATAGGATTTTATGTGTGTGCAAAATCTTGTATAGAAATCTGGTGTATAAGAATTTTAAAAGTCTGAAAATGGCCTGTGAGGGGGAGTTGCCGATAGTTGGCCAACTGCTTTCAACGGAATTTTTCAGAGGGCCCAGTTTTCCTCAGCTTGTGAACAATGGAGACTTGAAAGAGATCTACAGTGGACTGGTCAGAACTGGATTTTGTCATCATCAGGAGCATCTTCCCTTTTGTGAATTCCACTTGATGCTCAGCAGTTCTGTCTGTCGGCAGGTTCTGTCAGTGTTGATAAATTTAGACTGAGAGACTGAAAATATAACGACACTCAAGTTGAGGGTGAAATCGAATTTTCACAAATCAGTTCAACACAAAAGTACCAAATTTTATGAGAAAATTCTTGAAAGGATACCAAACTGTGTGAAAATACCTTGTTTCATGTCATTAACGTGTACATAAAAGTTTATGAAGATGGGAGGCTGGATGTAAGGAAAATTTGATGTTGAATTAATTATTTGAGACTTGTGTTTTCACAACAGTGCAGGTTGGGGGGTGACTATTTATAAAGACCACATCTCGCAAGTTGAAGATCCAGTTTCAGAATGGTTTTCATGACTAAAATTAACATATGAAATTCATTTAGTTGAGCATGAAGTGTAGAAATGACCGACAGGTGACAAGCAACTCCATTCATTGTTGAAGGTCACATACATGCATGATGCAGTGTACTCATGTTGCATATGTATGCATATACACACATACACTCCCACAAACACACTCACATGCACACATGCATGCTCATGCACACATATACATACACACATGTGCTCATATGCATTAATATGCACTCACCAACTCACTTGCCTGCTTACATTTTCTGTCTCTCTGTCGCTATCTTTGTCTCTGTCACACACACACACACACACCACACACACACACACACACACACAGGCACACGCACACGCGCGCGCGCACACACACACACACACACACACACACACACACACACACACACACACACACACACACAACAATGCTCATACACATGCATGCATGCACACATCATTTTGTGTGCACATACGCACACATACACACACTTGCACATGCACGCAATCATGCATGCCCACACTCACACACATGCATACATTCACACACACACACACAACACACACACACACACACACCACACACACACACACCACACACACACAACACACACAACACACACACACAACACAACAAACACACACACACACAACACACAACACACACACACACACCACACACACACACACACACACACACACCACACACAGAGGGGGAGCCTGCTGAAATGTCAATGATAGGAAAGGCATTTATCATGTGTTTGTGCGCCTCGTGTTGCACTGTATTGATCGCCTCCCTTCAGGGGGGGCAGTAGTGTGCCTTCCCATGATTCTCCAGTTACAGGGGCAATGAGTCGATCCCAGAGGGTAATCAGAATTCATGGCTGGCCCCATCAAATATGGATTAGGAAGATTTGATTTTCACTTTAGCAGCTAAGCAAAAGTGAGAGGTGTTGTTTCTCACTTATTTTTTCCCCCCTTCCAAGCAATTGATCTGCGCTGTTGCTTTGATTCCTGTGTCAGTATAAAATGTGTGTGTGGAAGGCAGGAGGGAGAAAGAGAGAGCGATGTGCACCCTTACACTTGATGTACAATGTGAGTCATTGCAAAATGAAATGTGTGTTTACACTTAATGTCACAGACACTTTCTCCTTTTATCCCCTCTGCTTTCTCTCACACTCACACACACCACACACACACACACACACACACACACACACACACACACACACACACACACACACACAACCATTGTTGGTGGAAAATCTGCCTGATATTTTTGTACCGTTTGCTAGAAAACAAAACGATCCACCCAGGAAATTGAATGTTATTCAGAGAAATCCCACGAACAGCAAAGTGACAACGTCCTTGAGTCTGGCAAGGCGATTCACAACACTGTGTCACGATACAGTCCATCCCCAAACCACTGGCGATAGCACAGTGAATGCACTGAAATCTATTTTGGCCTATATGTGGACCTGTAATCTATGGAAATCTCTTGCTAGCAAATATCTGACTCTTCCATTGTTCCTACTTCGTTCATCCGTGATTGTTTAGGGGCATGATAAAGCATTCAAACAAAAACTCATCAATAGAAATGCTGCATATGTGCATATATAACCACACATTGGTACATGCACACTCACTCATACACATGCAAGCAAGCGCACAGACATACACACCCGTACTCATGCATACCGGTAGACAAACATGCACACACACACACACACACACACACACACACACACACACACACACACACACACACACACACACACACTCACACATGCACAAACGCTCCTTTCCACCAACCCAGCTCTCCCACCCCGGACCCCACCTCCATCCTTTGTGATTTTCCACAAGTTGAACCGTGTGTATGGTGTGTGTGTGTTCCAGGAACTGTTGACTCACTCGTCTCTGGAGACGCACAAGCTGGACCTAATGGCGGAGATCTCCAGCCTCAAACTGAAACTGGCTTCAGCTGAGAAAGATCGCCGGGAGCTGGACGAACGATGCCGGGCCGCGCAGGTAAGTGATGCCAAGGTGCCATCAGGAACTTTCCACCCCCCTTCCCACCCTCATCTTTTTTCAAAACAAATTCCAGATGTCTTCACTGGAAAAGAGAGAGAGGACAAGTTTTGAACCTCTTTTTCTTTTCTGTCAGATCTTGTTTTCGCCTTTACCAGTGTTACTGTCATGCCGCTCGCTGTGGCTATGCTTACACAGCCACACCCAGAATTGCCTTGCCGCAGCCTCACCACCAACAGTCTATGGGGAACTGTGAAGAGCAGGTGGTGATGAGACAGTGGACAAAGAGACTGCACTGTTGCCAAGTCATTGAGGTGGTGTCCAGCCATGCCTGTCCTGATTAAGTCTATACAGGACAACACCTATTGAGCCCCCTGGTTGCTGAGCTAGATTGGGTGAGGGTCACTCTCTGGAGGGGGCCCCCATGCCCGTCCTCTGTCAGTCCCCATCAGTTTGCTGAACAAAGGATCTTAACTGAGACTGCAGAACAAATGATCTTAACTGAGACTGCAGAAGAAAAAAAAATGATCTTAACTGAGACTGCAGAAAAAAATGATCTTAACTGAGACTGCAAAAAAAATGATCTTAACTGAGACTGCAGAAGGAAAAAAAAAATGATCTTAACTGAGACTGCAGAACAAATGATCTTAACTGAGACTGCAGAAGGGAAAAAAAAAAATGATCTTAACTGAGACTGCAGAAAAAAAATGATCTTAACTAAGACTGCAGAACAAATGATCTTAACTGAGACTGCAGAAGAAAAAAAAATGATCTTAACTGAGACTGCAGAAAAAAATGATCTTAACTGAGACTGCAGAACAAATGATCTTAACTGAGACTGCAGAAGAAAAAAAAATGATCTTAACTGAGACTGCAGAAGAAAAAAAAAATGATCTTAACTGAGACTGCAGAAACAAAAATGATCTGAACTGAGACTGCAGTAAAAAAAAAAAAAAAAAAAAAAACTTAACTGAGACTTGGAGGGGGGGGGGGGGGGTCTTAACTGAGACTGCAGTTTAAAAAAAAAATGATCTTAACTGAGACTCACTGCAGGAATAGACAGGAAACTGTGATCACCCACAAGAACAAGGCAGAAACGGGCAGAAAAATTTGGATTTGAAAAAGAAATAAAGAAGAAAAAAAAATGCTGAACAGTGAGGATGATGAAGATGATTAAAGCCTCTGAATGATCTCTCTTCTCTCTCTCTCTCTCTCTCTCTCTCTCTCTATATATATATATATTATATCTCTCTCTCTCTCTCTATATATATATATATATGTGTGGTTGTGTGTGTGTGTATGTGTATGTATATAATCTAGAGAGAGAGTGTGTGTGCAGTCAAGTTCTTATTGCATCTGCCCAAAGTATCCACTTCCTCGTTAAAGTGTCCACTTCCTTGTTGTCTGCTACTAACCCAGTTCAGCTAAAATGGACTGCATTGAGCGACCAAGGTATGCCCAGAGGCTTATATTTTCGATGTCACTAGTCCTTGAGTTTCATCAAATTATACCTCTCTAAAAGGGCCCTGAACTGTTTGAAATTCTGTATGAATCCTGGTACAGACATATACACACAAATGTAACAAGACACATACAGCACATACATACACAGAAAACACTTGGACACACGCATACTTCACACATTCACAGCATATACGCACACCCTGAGAAAAGAATGAAAATACCTTTGATTGTACCTCCCAGAGCAAAGATGACCTCAGAGTCTTCAAATTGTAACGCACAGACCTCATCACATGCAGAAGCAAAATTCAGTATGCTACAAAGTGAGTTCGAATGAACAAAGCTGCAAGCTACAGGTTTTCCAACTCCTCTGAGTCCCCTCCCTGTCCATCCTAGCCTTTTTCTGTCTTTTAAAAAAAAAAAAAGAAAAAAAAAAAGAAAAAGTCGTATTGAACAGTTGACTCATTCCCAGTACTAGTAATCTTGAAATCGAAGCCCCATGACAGATGGTGTGCAGGAGGTGACGTGAGATAGGCGGGAAGACAAATGTAGCTAATTGTCTCCTTGGAGTAAACATTGGATTAATCGCTTAGGAAAACTATTGATTTTGGCCTGGGGAATTGTGTCAGAGGTTTCCTGTCTCTCTTTTGTGTGTGTGTGGGTGGGTGTGTGTGAGAGAGAGAGAGAGAGAGAAAGAAGAGAGAGAGAGTCTTCATGTGTGTTTTTTGTTAGTAGGTGATAGGGAAATAGAGAAAGAAATTGTGAAGAGGTGTGGGAAAGTGATGTGAGTTTGTGTGTGTGTGTGTGTGTGTGTGTGTGTGTGTGTGTGTGTGTGTGTGTGTGTGTGTTTTATGTAAGTAGATGATAGGGAAATAGAGAAAGAAATTGTGAAGAGGTGTGGGAAAGTGATGTGAGTTTGTGTGTGTGTGTGTGTGTGTGTGTGTGTGTGTGTGTGTGTGTGTGTGTTTTGTTAGTAGGTGAAGGGAAATAGAGAAAGAAATTGTGAAGAGGTGTGGGAAAGTGATGTGAGTTTGTGTGTGTGTGTGTGAGAGATAGAGAAAGAGTCTGCTTGTGTGTGTGTGTGTGTGTGTGTGTGTTTTATGTAAGTAGGTGATAGGGAAATAGAGAAAGAAATTGTGAAGAGGTGTGGGAAAGTGATGTGAGTTTGTGTGTGTGTGTGAGAGATAGAGAAAGAGTCTGCTTGTGTGTGTGTGTGTGTGTGTGTGTGTGTGTGTGTGTGTGTTATGTAAGTAGATGATAGGGAAATAGAGAAAGAAATTGTGAAGAGGTGTGGGAAAGTGATGTGAGTTTGTGTGTGTGTGTGTGTGAGATAGAGAAAGAGTCTGCTTGTGTGTGTGTGTGTGTGTTTTATGTAAGTAGGTGATAGGGAAATAGAGAAAGAAATTGTGAAGAGGTGTGGGAAAGTGATGCGTGTGTGTGTGTGTGTGTGTGTGTGTGTGTGGTGTGTGTGTTTTATGTAAGTAGGTGATAGGGAAATAGAGAAAGAAATTGTGAAGAGATGTGGGAAAGTGACGCGTTGTGTGTGTGTGTGTGCGTGCGCGCGCGGTGTGTGGGTGGGTGGGATGGCTTTGTTTTGGTTTTTGTTTGTTTTTTGTGCTGTGTGTCTGTCTGTGGAGAATATGAGGGTTGGACTTGGAGGAGATGGGGAGGGGGGGAGAGAAAAATAAAATGGGAAAAGTGTGGGAGAAAAGAGATGTTGTCCTTTCTGTTGGTTGTGGCTCCTTTGCCTTGAATTGCTATTCATAGACAAACAGTGCATAACTAGTATCACAGCCCCTTGATTGGCCGCTCCCACACTCCCACCCTACCCTTTTCCCACACGCAGTAGCAGTCAGCACCATATAGCCAGTGAATTTGTTGGGGTTTTTTTTGACTCACTTGGGTCACAAAGGGAGTGTGTGTGTGTGTGTGTGTGTGTGTGTATGAGAGAGAGAGAGTGTGTGTGTACGCACGCGCGCATCAGGCACATGTACCTTTGATGCACTTTAACCACAGTTTCTTACATATTGTTATTTGATTTATGTCCAGCCAAATGAGTGCTAATGTCTCAACTAGTGCAGCTCTGACTACAAGGTCAGGCAGCAAAGATCGAGCCAGCCAAGGGACCCCAGTTTGTGGTCGTAATTGGCAAAAGTGAACAAGTCATTCTGATGGAAGAAATAGGGTTCTTTTCCATTTGATACTACATTCAGTTTCAGCAAAGGTCAGTTTAGTAGCCCCCCACTCCCAACCTCCTCCCCTTCCACCATTCAATAATGCCTTGTGATACCACCCACCATCTCTCTGCATATGACATAATTTGAATAGGGCCCATTGTTTTCAAAATTGACCCCATTATTATTTTTGCCAGCATCAGGTCCTTGATACCTCATAACAGTCAAGCTTAATATGAGGATATTTGATGTTCATTTGTGTAAACTTGGTTTCTGTAGGGGGGTTAAGAATTGGAGAGCTCTGCTTCACTGCCATTGTTGCTGTGCTTTAGTGATAAGAGTTATCACTAACTTCCATCCAGCAGCAGGGGTTCCAGTACTTTTGAAGCTTTATCCAGCAACAAAACAGATGGCTGAGAGTTGAAGACCTTCATTGGGCCGGAATAGCTCAGTTGGTAGAGCGCTGGACTTGTAATCCAAGGGTTGCGGGTTCGAATCTCCTCCGGGCCATTTCGGTATAGGGGGATTTTTTCCCTCGGAGTTAACATTGGTTCTGACTCCATTTCCCATACAGTCCTTCGAATGAGACTATAAACCGAGGTTCCCTGTGTGAACACACACATAACATCTTGCACACACGTAAAATCCCATCACTAACTTTCGGAAGAGAAGGCCAGTTTGGCTGTTGGTATGAATGACACGTTTGCATAGCATGCACCTTCCCCGAAGATGGAGTATGGCTGCCTTAATGGCGGGATAAAAAAAAAAAAAACGGTCATACACACAAAACTCCACTCCCTTTGTTGAGCAGATGGGATGAATACCTGCCTGTCTATACAGGGAGTGTCTGCAGGAGTATCAGCCTGCGTAGGCAGAAGAAGAAGAAGACCTTCACCTATCACTGACTAGAAGTTTTTGTGTACTGTGGTGTGCGCAGCTCCGAGTGCGCAGCCGGTGCACCCCACGGCTGCTGTACTTGCCAGTCACAGCAAGTGACTAGATGGAACAGTACAAACGCACAGGCTGAGTGTGAAGTAGGCAGCCAGATTTGGGGGGGAAGAATTGGCGGCATGTTTCTGTTTTCCTTTGCTTCAAAGACATACACGTGAAGTATCAGAGGAACTTTATGATATAACTAAGGTTGCTGGATAGGGCACAAGCCCTCTTTACATCATTTACTTTTTAACTGAGGTCTTCATGGCTTTTGGGGTGTATGTATGAGCAGATGTAACTGTCAGCAGGTCTGAGTTCTCAGCTGAGGCACACCCCAAGGAACCTTCCCTCTTCAGTCCCCTTCTCTCTGTTCGCTCCTCATCTTTCTCTCAGTCCCCCCCCCCCCCCCCCCCCTTTGCTCCCTCCCTCCCTCTCCCTCCCTCTCTCTGTCTCTGTCTCTCTCTCTCTCTCTCTCTCTCTCTCTCTCTCTCAGAGTAGCTGAAGCAATGTTATCTGACATCAGAATGGAAAGCCTATGTGGTTTTTTTTTTTTTCCCATCAAGTGTGTCTTCTGCCAGGTAAATCCACAGAACTTTCCGTTTTCAGAATCTTTAAGAAAGTTATGTTTCACCTCCAGTTTGTTTGTATGTTTCTCTGTGTGTTTTAGCAAGATTACGCAAATACTACTGAACAGATTCCAAAACATGGTAGAAAGATGAGATGTAGTCTAAGAACAAATCTGTTGAATATTGATGTAGATCTGTGGTGCAGATCCAGATGAGAGGGCACATCAGGATCTGTTCCACCTTGAGGAGGGTCTGCTCTCTCATGAGAGCCTTTCTAGTTTCGTTTGATGTGTTTGTTATTATTTGTCATTTCTTTAGGGGGGGGGGGGGGGGGGGGGTCATGTCATATTCCACGTCCTCTCAGAGGTTGTTCACCCACATAGCCTAACCCATTTCACCTGTCTAGTAGTATGCAGTCATATCCACCATTGCCATGTCGCAGTTCCCAACACCAGCAACTTACAGGTTAGTAGTATCGGAATGGGATCACCCTCAGCTGAACCAAAGCAGAGGAGACTCCACTCTGTTTCCAAACTGCCTACATGATGGGGGGGCCGGAATAGCTCAGTGGTAGAGTGCCGGACTCGTAATCTTGGTGATCTTGGGGTTGTGGGTTCGAATCTCCGCCGGGCTGTTTCGGTACAGGGGGATTTTTCCCTCGGAGTTAAATTGGTTTTGACTCCATTTCCCATACAGTGCTTCGAATGAGACTATAAACCTAAGTTCCGTGTGTGAACACACGCACAACATCTTGCACACACGTAAAATCCCATCACCAACTTTCGGAAGAGAAGGCCAGTTTGGCCGTTGGTATGGATGACATGTTACACATAGCATGCACCCTGCGT
>CM065733.1:2553924-2568924 GCA_033310375.1 Conus canariensis
CCTGATGAGACAAACACCTTTCAGCTGTATTAGTTCGAACACATTTAGTTTGTTCACACGTTAAGTTTTTGGACAGTCTCTGGATGAGGAATTGAGCCACTATTACTTTGTGGTGAAAATTGGTGGAAAGTGGTGTGTTGTCTGAAAGTGGTGTGTTGTCTGATTGTTTAGGTTTTCTGCCTTGGTTCAGATTGATGCCAACTAATGGGATCAGTGTGCGTGTGTGTGCATGTGTGTGTGTGCATGCGCATGTGTGTGAGTTTGTGTGTGTGCATATGGATGTGTGTGCACGCAGGCAGCTAGGATTTACTTCATTTTTAGACTTTGTGGAGACGACTCCATTTTGTTTAGTAGAACTTTGCAAATCTTCTTCCTTGTTTATTTTGTCTTTGAGATAACAACTGTTTAGGGTGATTACGTGTTTTCATGCAGTGTTGATTTTCTCTGATTGATCTTATCAGGACACAGGTATTCAATGAACGATAGGCTCCAGATATTGTAAGCTTTGTTATGGCCATCTGAAAGTAATGATATGATCGCAGTGAATAATTTCAGACTGTAGAGTTTGTTTCTAGTGATCGGTGGTCCCTCCATGTTGTTTGTCTGAAAACAAGCTTTCACTGGGTATGCGCCTTTTCTTTTTGACTTTTGTCCCTTAATTCAAGTTGTTGTTAAAATTCTGTGCGCTTACATATTTTATGATTTATGTTTTTCAGTTTGTTTGGTCTAAAAGCTAGCTATCACAGACTGTGTGCATACTGGTTGTGACGTCCTTTTAGTTCCTTGGTCTTTGTCCGAAAGCCAGCAGTCATGGACTGTGTGCATACTGATTTTAAATTAAGTAATGGTGCACCGCCAAAAAAACGTAGACAAACGAATCACAAGACAAAACATGAGGTGTTTCGACCTCTTAGGTCTTCTTCAGGCAAGATACGACAATACTGATTTTAAACATAATTAGTAGTGCACCGCCAAAAAAACGGAGACAAACGAATCACAAGACAAAACATAACGCGTTTCGACCTCCTAAGTCTTCTTCAGGCAAGATTCAAACGAGCAATTGCTTGTTCATTTTCGTTGTCCTGAGTGTTTTGTATCTTGCCTGAAGAAGACCAAGGAGGTCGAAACGTGTCGTGTTTTGTCTTGTGATTCATTTGTCTACGTTTTTTTTTTGCGGTGCGCTATTAATCACATTTAAAATTTGTTTAGATTTGCGCCTGCAGTCGCCTCACTTTGCAACTAGATCTGTGTGCATACTGGTGTTGATGGTGACATTCCTTTGATGTTGTGTCCACCTCCTCCGGACTGACAATCGCCACCTTTGTCTGTCGCTGTACATGTCAGCAAGTACGGCCAGTGGCAGTTTGCTATGCTGTTGTCATTGATTGTCAGCAGCTGCATGATTCGTGTTGATGTTTGTTTGAAATCAGGCTTTGGAGAATATGGATAAAGACACAAGACTGTTGTTCTTGTCCAGTGTTTAATTTACATGTCAGAAACCAAGTTTTCAGTGACTATATATGCATATAAAATCAACTGCGTGACTGGAAGGAGACTTTCAATGAAAGTATACATAGACGTTGTGCTCGTTTTGTTCTTATGTTTATTTCCCTTGTTTGAAAGCCAGCTTTCATGGCATTTTGTTCATCTTGTTTCTTGCTGATTTTTGTTTGGTTGAAAGTGAGTTTTTTCAACTGCAGTGTGCATACCCCTCAGTCTTGTTTCGTGGTGACCGTTTGTTGGAGAACAAGTTGACAGCAACTTTGTGCACTGAGTTAGACTGTGTGTCAGAATATTCTATGTTGATTTTATCATTTAAAAGCAAGTTTGCAAGCATACTGATTGTGTTGATATTATTTTGTATGGATGTTGTTTTGCTTAAAAACAAGCCTTCAGTGACTGTGAGCTGTCCAGTTGTTTTTGACATCAGTTTGTTGTTCATTCAGTGGTCTGTGTGTTGACGTCAGTCTTGTTCATTCAATGGTCTGTGTGTTGACGTCAGTCTCTGTTCATTCAGTTGTCTGTGTGTTGACCTCAGTCTCTTGTTCATTCAGTTGTCTGTGTGTTGACATCAGTCTGTTCATTCAGTGGTCTGTGTGTTGACCTTGGTCTCTTGTTCATTCAGTGTCTGTGTGTTGACCTCGGTCTGTGTGTTGACGTCAGTCTGTTCATTCAGTGGTCTGTGTGTTGACCTCGGTCTGTGTGTTGACGTCAGTCTGTTCATTCAGTGGTCTGTGTGTTGACGTCAGTCTGTTCATTCAGTGTCTGTGTGTTGACGTCATGTTCTGTTCATTCGGGTGTGAGTCTGTGTGTTGACTGTCAGTCTGTTCATTCAGTGGTCTGTGTGTGACGGTCTGTGTGTTGACGTCAGTCTGTTCATTCAGTGTCTGTGTGTTGACGTCAGTCTGTCATCAGTGTCTGTGTTGACGTCAGTCTGTCATTCGTGGTCTGTGTGTTGACGTCAGTCTGTCATCAGTGTCTGTGTTACGTCAGTCTGTATTCAGTGTCTGTGTGTTGACGTCAGTCTGTTCATTCATTTGTCTGTGTGTTGACTCGGTCTGTGTGTTGACGTCAGTCTGTTCATTCAGTGGTCGTGATGTTGACGTCAGTCTGTTCATTCAGTGGTCTGTGTGTTGACGTCAGTCTGTTCATTCAGTTGTCTGTGTGTTGACCTCGGTCTGTGTGTTGAGTCAGTCTGTTCATTCAGTGGTCTGTGTGGTTGTCCTCGGTCTGTGTGTTGACGTCAGTCTGTTCATTCAGTGCTCTGTGTGTTGACGTCAGTCTGTTCATTCAGTGGTCTGCATGTTGACGTCAGTCTGTTCATTCAGTGCTCTGTGTGTTGACGTCAGTCTGTTCATTCAGTGGTCTGGTGTTGACGTCAGTCTGTTCATTCAGTGTTACTCATGTGTGTTGCGACGTCAGTCTGTTCATTCAGTGGTCTGTGTGTTGACGTCAGTCTGTTCATTCAGTGCTCTGTGTGTTGACGTCAGTCTGTTCATTCAGTGGTCTGTGTGTTGACGTCAGTCTGTTCATTCAGCGTTGCTCTTGTTGGGAGCCTGGGCCTTCAAGTGATGTGTGGCAACTGTGTTGAGCGTTGATGTCATGAGAAGCAAAGCTTTCACTGAGCATGTGTCGTTCATTGGTGGTGACCCCCCAAGTGTGGTGGGCCCATGGCTTGCCGCTGCTGCTCCCATTTTGTTTTGGTGCTTGGTTTGCAGGGGAGGCAGGAGGGGACCGCACTTTAGAACGAGAGAAAACGTTAGATAGGCTTAAAAGGAAACGTAAGGCGATTGAGCATTTTTTTTTGTTTTTCATTTTTGTTCCTTTTATTTTCTTTTTGTTTCCTTCCCTCCCCTTTGTTTGGGTTTCTAATGGTCTGCCATGCCTAGCCTAGACAGCAAGCAGCAGCTATCCCGCACCTGGCTGCTGCTTTCATAGCCACCTCAGGCACAGGTGTGAGGGTATATAACATAGGATGGATGGTGGTGTGTGGTTTATGTTTGCTTGTGGCTAGAACATTAGATAACTGGCTGGACAAAGACAGACTCAAAATTCCCTCTGTATTGCTGTGTGGTGGAGGTGTAAAGTCACTCCAGTTCATTGGAAGGTCAGATTGCATGCACTGTGAGGTATATGGTATGTAATTAAAAAAAAAAAAAAAAAAAAAGCGTTTTGGAAATACCAAGGCTTCATGTAGACTGTCCTAGTGGAGCTGTAGCCACTAGAATCTAAACATATGAAGGATGGCTTGATGAAGAGACTGCTGCCATTCCACCATTCCTCCACCCCACCCCACCCCACCCTCCCTCATTCCCTTCCCCAGTTATTGATCGTCCATACATTTCTTCTCTGATAACAGTACTGCAAGTGTCTGATTTTGACTGAGCATAAAAGTCTTTGCCTTGATGTAGAGAGATGAGTGTTTGACTATCACAGAATCTTTCAGAAAGCTGTGTTCACAAGGCATTTTAATTTAAAAAGAAAAAGGTTACCAGCAGACAGATGAGTTTTGAGTTGTATTTGTGTCCAGACACAGTGGGATGAACAGACAGTATTGAGGTATGAATGATTAGTCACAGTCTGTAGATAAGAAGGTGTGTGTGTGTGTGTGTGTGTGTGTGTGTGTGTGTGTGTGTGTCGTGTGTGTGTGTGTGGTTGTGCATGCACGTGGGTGTGTGCATGTTTGTGTGTGTGTGTGTGTGATGATGATGTGATAGGCCTACTCATGACTGGTTGATTATTGGTGTGGAATGTGTGTGCTGTGTGTCCCCAAAAACATGGATTTGTGTGTATTGTATATAGATGAGTGTTATGGCTTACTCATACTGGTTGATTAGTTGTGTGGTGGATAGTCGTTGTGTTTCCCAAATAAACATGGGATTTGGTGTGTACACTTGTAATTTTCATTAATCATGGTTCTGTTGTGTTGTGAATGCTCTGTCTTAGACAAGGTTGTGGGTGTTTGTGATTTTTGTCAACCTTACACAACAGTCGGCTGTGTGAATTTTACACTAGAATGTTCGGCATCTGTTTGTGAATCTCTGTCACCTTAACACAATGGTTCTGGTGTTTGTGAATCTCTGTCACCTTAACACAACAGTTCGGCTGTTTGTGAATCTCTGTCACCTTAACACAACAGTTCTGGCTGTTTGTGAATCTCTGTCTCCTTAACACAACAGTTCCGGCTGTTTGTGAATCTCTGTCTCCTTAACACAACAGTTCCGGCTGTTTGTGAATCTCTGTCTCCTTAATACAACAGTTCTGGCTGTTTGTGAATCTCTGTCTCCTTAACACAACAGTTCTGGCTGTTTGTGAATCTCTGTCACCTTAACACAACAGTTCCGGCTGTTTGTGAATCTCTGTCACCTTAATACAACAGTTCAGGCTGTTTGTGAATCTTTGCTCCTTAACACAACAGTTCTGGCTGTTTGTGAATCTCTGTCACCTTAACACAGCAGTTCTGGCTGTTTGTGAATCTCTGTCTCAACAACAGTTCCGGCTGTTTGTGAATCTCTGTCACCTTAACACAACAGTTCCGGCTGTTTGTGAATCTCTGTCTCAACAACAGTTCCGGCTGTTTGTGAATCTCTGTCTCCTTAACACAACAGTTCCGGCTGTTTGTGAATCTCTGTCTCAACAACAGTTCCGGCTGTTTGTGAATCTCTGTCACCTTAACACAACAGTTCTGGCAAAGTCAGAGTGATTTTGACATAGCTTGAACAGTTGTGAACAAAGTTTTGAAATCAGTAGAGATAATACAGATATGAAGCAGAGAAGCTCCTTCTGTGGGTCATAGAAAGTTTCTGTGGATTGTAGTCCACACTGGACTCGTCCTGAATCACCTGTGTAGGTGATGCCAGCTACACTGTCTCCTCTGAGAGAAGAGAATGGTTGTGTTCATCTGTTTCATCCTGAACATGGCATACAGGCATCAAGCAGGTTACTGACTGAAAACAGTCTCTGTCTAATGTGTGGCATGACACGGAAGGGTCTAAATCATATGTGGGCTGCACATTGACCTTTTTTTTGTTGTTTTTTTCAGTATTTCAAGTTCTGTGCTAAAGGCACTTGACCAGCTGTGGCAGAGAGTTCAGGAACTGTGTTCACAGTCATTGTGACAAGCAGTGATAGTGGGTTTACAAGCAGTGCACATATATTGTTTAATGCTAAAAATGAGAGTCTGGGACAGAGGAGTGAACATGATATTATCATGTTTTCATTCTGAAATATTCCCTCAGCACAAGATGTTGTAGGGTGGGAGTGTTGGATGTCAAACACGCTACTGTGAACAAGCCTGGTGGGGGAAAAAGTCACTCAGATTAATAGAATGACTTCCCACCTAGGACAGCTCGGGCTTAGTCAGTCTGGATGTCCCCAAGGCAAGCAGTATCAAAAGTAGAGGGAGGAGGGCAGATGTATGTCTGATGACTTGTGCACCCATACGCTTTTTGGTGTATTGTGTACGCCACTGTGCCAAAAACTTCATCAGAAGCTCAGGTCTGTCAGACTGGGAGTTCACTCAGAACAGGAAGCACAGAAGATGAGGGTGATTCAGCAACTGCAAAGAGTCCCTGCTGGTGGGTTGACTCCGTGGGATCTGATGTCGATAGCTCCATGTGCTCTCATTGGGCTGCTGGTGTGGGGATTTGACAGAAAGACTGTGGGTGTAGTTGTGCGTGGACGAGTGGGGGGATGAGTGATGTAGAAGCAGTATTACTGAAAGAATGTGGAAAATGAGTTGGGGGGGGGGGGGGGGGGGTCTGCTGGACAGTTTGTGAACAAAGGCAGACGCTTTCAGAGGAGGTGTGCTCTTTGTCCTGTGTACCTTCTATTTATTCAGAGAGTTTGCTTCATCAGCTTCATGCTGTCTGGCCTTGGCTTTACCCTCCAATTTGAAAATCAGGAGTTTGGGCTTGGGTGTGGTGTCAGGTTAACAGTCAGCTGTATGGGGTCAGATTAACATTGATGTATGCTTCTGGTCGTACGACCTGGGGAGAAAAAAGAAAAGTGCGCATGCTTTTGCTTGTTTGTAACCTTGATTCTGGTTTGTCCACATTAGTGTGTGGTGGAAAGGTTGATTGTTTGGGTAATTTGGAGGGAGAGTCGACATAGGGGGTTTCTTGATGGTGGTGATTAGTGCTTGTCTTGCTTTACTGTTCTTCTGGTTTGCTTTATTGTTTCAAGTTGCTTTGTTACTTGGAAGTCTTTTGTTTGGTTGTTTATTTTTGTTTTTATTTCTTCTGAATATTCTTTCTCTTTCTTTTTGTTTCATCCTGTTTCTCTGTGTGTGTGTGTGTGTGTGTGTGTGTGTGTGTGTGTGTGTGTGTGTGTGTGTGTGTGTGCACCCATGAGTCTGTACAGAGGGGTTGGATGCTTTGGGAAGGTTGTAAGGATTTTCCATCTGTACTGAAAAGAGGGACAGAAACTTAAGAGCAGACTCTGTGGGTATGATGTTCTCAACCTAAGCTGATGATACAGGGTCTAGTTAGTCTCAGGTTTCTGCTTTTTTCTTTTTTATGCTGATTGATGAGAAATTAGGATGATGAAGATGATGCTATGGATTTCCATTTCGGTCTGAGACTGCATGACAGGGCTGTACTCTATGCTTCCTTTCATAATGTATCCTGGCATCAACCAGGCCTGAGAGATATAGACACCTGCAGTGTTGGTCAGAAAATTTGAGCAACGCTCTGAGACGCATCCTTTAAGAGGATGAAACTCGACTGTGTGGTCCCTGTCTTCCCAGCTGAGCCCGTAGCAAATTCAACTCTGGGTAGGAGCCGGTCGGGGCAGAAATATCCCACATGACTCTGATGGGAATTGAACCCACGACCTCCCAGCCGGGAGTCGGTGACGCTAACCACTTCGCCACGGCGGCTGGTCTGATCTCAGGTTTCAGTTGAATTGGGTTCACCAGAATTCTTTGACATGGCCTTCCATTGAAACTATGTTGTCAAAGACATCAACTTTATGTTTTAAAGTTTTCGTTTCCAAGGTTTGCCATCATGTCAAGATGACCATTCTCTGGTATCTTAATTCTGACATTTGGACGGCACTAAATTTCTGAATATCCATAGAGTAAAAAAGTTAAAGAGGTAATAAATGTACAAATAGTCCAGAGTAAGGGGAAGCATTGGTTTGGCATTTCTTGTCATATTTTGTTGAATTGGTTTAAAATTTATTTGCATTTTTATCTGTTGTTTTATTTTACCTGAATTGTATGTGTTGCAAAATTAGGAACACAGAAAATACTGGTCATGTAAAAATGCCAGACCAAGCTGTTTATAACAAGATTTGATTGAACAGTTCGACTGAAGTGGGTATCTAAATATGAGAGCTACAGGAGGGAGAGAGAGAGTTTTAAATGTTGTTGTTGTTGTTGTATTTTGCAGTGTTTTTTTGTTTGGCTTAAGTTGGATCGTTTGCTTGTTTAAATGTTTTTATTTTCAAGTGCAGTTTGTTTGGCTTTGGTTGAATTATTTGCTTGGTTAAATCGCTCTTTTTTTGTTGTTGTTTTGGTTTTGTTTTTTTGCATTTATGTGAGTGGGCTTGTTTTCTTTGGGTTTTTTTTCGCTTTTTTTTGGGGGGGGAGGAGGGGGGGTTGTTCCCTGTTTCTTTGTTTGCTTTGGCTATAACAGCAGGCTGTGCTGTGCTCCGTGGGCTCTCTCTAACAAATCTCTCCTGGTTTTATGGCCCCTCTGATCTTCCCTTCCTCCTCCTCCTCCTCCTCCTTCCCCTCTTCCTCTCTAGCCCACCGAGGGGTTGTGGTCCTCCGAGGGGTTGTGGTCCTCTGGGGTATCCCCAGTTTTTCATGCCTGGTGGTGCTGTAACCCCCATCCCCTTCCCACCCCCTTCCCACCCCCTTGACATCCTCCACCCTGTTCCTGTACTGTTTTTACCCCCTCTTCTCCTTTCCCCAGAGTCTCTCTGTTTTGCCTTGTTAGGTATCCCGCTCCTTTGCTTTTCATTAACTAACCTGGTGAGGGTGTGTTGAGGGTTTGGAGGACGGCTAGATGTGGAAGTGGTGTTGATGGACGTGAATGAAGGATAGTTGTCTTAGTGCCGTGGCAAATACACCGGCCTCTGCTTTTTTTTTTCCTTTTTACCTGTGTGCCATGTGCGGGTGGCAGGTCGCTCTTTGAGGAGCATGTGTTGTCATGCAGCAGTCAAAGGGGTTAATTAGGGTGTAAGTCAGATGAAGCTGTAAAGAACACATCGGAACGAGACAGCCAAATGAAATGGAGTACTGAAAATGAAGGAAGGGAAGATGGACGTGTGTGTGTGTGTGTGTGTGTGTGTGAGTGTGTGTGTGTGTGTGTGTGTGTGTGTGTGAGAGAGAGAGAGAGAGAGAGAAAGAGAGAGTGTGTGTGTGTGTGTGAGTGTGGGTGTGTGTGTGTGTGTGTGTGAGAGAGAGAGAGAGTGTGTGTGAGTGTGAGAGTATGTGTGTGTGAGAGTGTGTGTGTGTGTGAGTGTGTGTGTGTTTGTGTGAGTATGTGTGCACAGGTAAGGGCATGCACACTCATATGTGTGTGTGAGACAGATATGTGGATTGGTGGGATGTCAAAGAGAATGTAAATATGTACATGCACTTTCCACCTGTGCATACATGCATGGCTCTGTGTGCAAACTGTACAGAGCAGACTGTATTCAGGATGTTTGCTTTTCATTCAGTAACTAATCTTTCCCTGTTGTATGTGACTGACCACCAGAATTCCGTTTAATTCACATTAATTTGTTTAAGTTCCCTACATGTTGAATTATTCCCTATTTGTTTGATTTTGGTTCTTTTTTGTTTTTTATTTCATTTTCATTATGCAGACACTAAGCTCATTGGCAGCTGAATCGATTTAGGTGTTGGAAATGAAGTAAAAGGGATTTTGAGATGTTGTCATCATAGTTGATGTGTGAGATAACATTGACAGTGAGTATGTTTGTGTTGGGTCTTATGATATCCTGACCTTTCAGTGTATTGAGTGGTTTTGTTTGTTTAGTGTGCTTGTTCATGTGTCTGAACAATTTCTTGTCTCCGGGCATTTCAAGTTCATTTTTATCTTGCCCTTTCCATCATAACTGTGTACATATGTTTTTGTGGTTCTTTGTCATTGAATCATGTGGATAGGGAATATGTAGTTATGAAAATCTTTACAAATGCATGCAAATTACTGTGAAAAGTTCGGAAGTACGTGTTTCATTTAAACACAGCAGTGCTATAGCTCAAATGATTTGTGGTGAAATTGGTTTTAACCAGATTTCTATGTTTGTAAAATGCTAAATGATAAGATTCTGGACTGATTTGATGACATCAACAACAAAAAAAATTCTTGGAATTTATTTTCGGTTTAATTAAGTCTCCATATAAATTATTTTTTTAGTCAATTCCATGATTGGATTGTATGCAAAAAATACTTATTGAAACTGACAGTGATTATGTTTTGGTCATTTTTAGGCAGAGATTTTCAGTGTACCTGGGAGTCTTAGTTCAAGCGGTGTTCAGTACCGGAAACAACCTGTTTATGATTTTATCAATGTTGCATTGTGTAAAATGAAATAGAAATATTTCTCAGTATACCAAGATTAATTGTTGAAGGCGAGTGTGCTGGCATCATTTAATGTCTTTTTATTTGATTTTCTGTATACCTTCTTTATGTTTAACCTAGTGAAAATGTTGGTGGCATGATATCCTCCATGCCCAAACAGGGGTCAAAGGTAAATAAATCTTGAATATCGGTTTTTAAAGAAAAGAAGTGGCATTTGTTTTTAACAAATTTCATCAATTTTTAACTGTATGATTTCTTTGTGTTATAATTTTCACATATATCCAATTCCTGCACTGATTTGTTTTATTGTGTTGTTTATACAGTGATTCATTTAGCCATTCATTTGTGTATCTTTTTTATGATTAAGCAGTTTCGTTTATTTGTCAGTTTTATTATTGATTATTTTGGGAGATTTTTTTTTTTTCATATCAGTCCCTTATTCATGTATGTTACTTTTGTTTGCTGTTTGAGGTATTCATTTGTTCATTTATCAATTGATTTACAAGGCATGTTTATTGCGTTTGAAGAATAATCCAGATGATTATTGTGTACCTGTGGAGGTAAACATTTTCCTGATCTAGTTTGAAGGGGTGGTGGGTTGGGTGTAGAGGCCAGAAGAGGGGCTGGTGTGGTGCTGTAGAAAACAAGGTGGATGAAAGGTCACCTGCTTGGCGTCCTGACAGTCTGTAGGTTTTCTTTATATCAATGAATGGTGTGTTACTATTTTTTTTTTTTTTTTTTTTACCCTTTGCTATTGCACTACTTCATTCCTGGTTAGAAAAGACGTTGACTTTTACATTCATGACAGTCTTTCTGTTGTGATATTTTTATCTGTTGTTGTTGTGTTGCTGCTTTCAATATAATAGCTAGTCTCTTCATTCCCTTCATCTTTCGGGTCCTTTTCTTTGGGGGGGGGGGGGGGGGGGGGGGGGGTCATGTGGAAAACTTCAGTCCTTTGCAGTGAAGTTTTAAGGCGTAAAGATATCTGAAGAGAAACAGAGATCAAAATCGTTGGGCAACTTCAGACGTTTAGGCTGAAGTTTTTGTAGGTACAAAAATATCTGAAGAGGAACAGACCAAGATAGAACGATATTGTAGGACCTCCATCTGTCCAGTCCAGCAGACTGGCGAGAACGATGTTATATCTTCAACTGTAGAGAACAGCTCTAGGTTTTAATGTTGATATATGATGATAGAAGTAACAACAGGCTGATGATAAGTAATGGTGATAATATAAAGGGGAAAGGATTGGCACTTTTTGTATAAGGAAGGTATTCCTTCGTCCTCCTTCATCTGAGGCGTTGATAGGCCGTGTTGAGCTGCATTTGTGTATACATCTGTGAGCAGTAGAAAATACAAGCAGGCAAAGACTTGGCACGAGCCCTGCAGCTCATATTGTGCGTGATTTATGTGTGTGTGAGTGCTTTCCTGCAGTAGGAAGACAGTTACACAACAGAAAGTGCTTGGAGAAAGACAGAACGAAAGGTGTTAATGTCTGCTACTATCCCTGATGGAGAAGCACAGAAGGGTGCCATCAGGGAGGGTAGGCAAGGACGATGGGAAGGGTATGGGGTGGAGGATGGTGGGTCAAAGGTTAACGGGAGCTTGATGGCTGTTAGCAGCGCCAGCAGAGTGGGTTGTAATTCCTTCAATCCCCAGCTTGCACTGACTGCTGCAGGAAGTTGGCATTGCTGGAACCTGCTCATGAACCTGCTGTATGTGGTAAAGACCTGGTGGATGTGAAGGGGGTCACTAATGGTGTCTGGGTTGTTCTTCCTCACTCCGCTGGTTCTTGTTTGTCTTGAACCTGTTCACCAGTGTGAGAAGCCGGGCAGGGGGGTGGGGGGAGGAGGTAGTGAGGGAAGAAAGAAGGAAAGGAGTGGGGGATGGGGAGGAAAGGGTCCTTGGAATAAAGTCAACACTGGTTCTGTGTCTTGTTTTAAATCATGGGTGGTGGTATGTTATGATAATCGGTATGCCTTCCAGAGGCATTACTTGCTGTTAGAGCAAAGGCCACATTCTGATTTCTACAGTGAAAATAAAGAGGGTCAAATCCACCCATAGGGAGTCCCACAAAGTTGCTGTCCTCAAAGTCTCAGTCCTCAGATGAATGATGTGTTTCTGTAAATTGGTTTAATGGATCAGAAACTTTTTGTTGTTGGAAAACGTTATAGGGGAGCATTTGTTAGTAAATTTGCCCCGCTATTTCTACATATTTACGAAAACATTTTTGTTGATATATCACTTAATCATTCAAATACCTTTGGATCATAATCCGGGACTAGTGAATAGAAACTGTTGGAATGATTGTCAAGAGTGCAGTGCTTTCCTTCTCTGAAGTGGTTTGGGTAGAACACTGACACTATGCCCATTAATTAGACCTTTAACAGTGAAAAATACAATCAGTATAATATTAATGATGCTGACTTGCTTACATGGTGCCCTTGTAGCCAGCGCTTCTGCGGCTTCTGCAACTGCTGATGAAACTGATCATCTTTTCTGACTGAGCTTTTCACTTGTCGTCTTTTTATTACCGATTCTGATTTGTATCTTCTTCTTCTTCTTCCTTCTTCTTCTTCCTTTTTTTTTTTTTGTTTTGTTTTCTTTCAACAAATTTCCTTAGCATTTATTTTATTTTGTTTTATTCTTACATGACTTTTTTTTATATTTATTTATTTATTTTTGCTTTTGGTTTAAAGATCTGACCAAACACTGTTGGCCAGGAATCAAATGTTTATTACAATATTTGAAGAAACGCCAAAAGTGTAATATAATTAGCAAGGTGTGATAATATGCACAATGAATTATTTTGTTGTGGGAACTTCTTTCTGTATTCAGTCATGCATGAAAAGAATTTTTAGCATTGAAGGCAAATTAAAATTAATTTATTCTCTGAATAGAAACTGATATAATTGATAATAACTTTTTAGCACCAACCTCAAACCCAGTTTTCTGTTTTGGTTTGCTCAGAGTCTGTCCGTCTGTCTGTCTGTCTGTCTGTCTCTGTTTTCTTTTTCTTTTTTTATATCATATTTTCTCTCTTCTCTCACCCCCAGCGCCCCCCCCCCCCCCCCCCCCCCCCTCTCAAAAAAAGGGTCATAACTAATAAAAAATATTTCAGTCCCTTGTTCAGACTTTTTGTCTCTCCCCCTCCTCCCTTCACCCCTCCTCCTGCCCGCATTAGCAAATAAAAATCAACTCAAAATACAAAGGATATTATGTGTTTGGTATAGCTTTTGAAAAATGAGCCTTGAAGCAAGTTTCTGTGTTGCAGTATCTTTACCAACAGTGTGAATATTGGTATGGTTAATATGAAATATAGATGATGATATGAATAGCATGTAACAAGCTCTAGAATTCCTGAAAAACTGAGTGGGTGAGGGGGATAGTGGGGGGATGGGGGAAGGAGACGGTAGAGGTTGGGTAGGGATAGAGAAGGGGTGTCTCTGTTGGGATTTTAGATTTAGTATAAACAAAGAGAACAACAGTCCAGCAAAACAAACAAAACTTTTAAATGGAGGGGGTCTGGGACATGCGAGCCGTACATACAATTAGTGTAATTTCTACACCCATTTTACAGGAAACGCATTTTACATTTCATATTTAAGTTAATAATGATAATTAAGAATTGAAAAGAAAGGGGGGGAAAAAACAATGAAAGTAGTCATAAATGTGCTCACAGTTTTTGCAACAACAAAAAAACAAACAGTTTCGCTTTTTCACTTCTAGTGTAAGAAGACTGGCTGCCTCTTGGTATCAGGAGATGAGATCATAAAGAATGGAACCTGTTATTGAAACTTTCAGAACCCTGATGGGCAAGCAGTTTATTCTTATCATGCTGAACTTCAAATGGTCTCATGAGGAATGTTTGGGCTTCCCGTGTTTGAACTGACAGCAGCAAGTGAGTTTTCAAATTGCTCCTGGTGCAGTGCCAGGGATGCAAGGGGACGATTCTGGGTATGGCTACCTACAGGGCACGGCTGAAACAAGTAGATGGGAATAATGCCTTCATTGTAGGGGACGGGAAAAATGGTGTGGGGATAGGGGTGGGTGAGTGTGTGTAGAGAGAGTGGAGATACAACAGCCACATTTAGGGTGCACAGGCCAGGAGTTCAGGAAGGGGGGAGGAGTAGTTTTGGGGAGGGGGTGGGGGAGTAGGAGTGAGGTGTATTTTCGTATGGAGATGTCGCTTGTGTTACTGTGTGATTCCATACCTTTGTTACAGAGACAGAAGTGGAGAAGCTGAAGAAGGCGGTGGACACGCTCATGGTCTCCAATGATGAGAAGGTGGGCGGGCAGAGCTTGGTGTGGCATGGTGAAGGGATGGCTGGTGCAGATGTCACGACAGCTAGCTTGATAGCAACTCCTCATGGGTCATGTGTGAGGCAATGTGGCAATAGGCAATGATTGATACCTCATCATAACTTTCTCCCAGACATTATGAATTTGTGTGTGGATGGGGCGTAAGCAACAACTCCTGTATGCTTCAGGAAGTTGTTTGCTGTACAAGTGAAAATGGCAGCCTTTGTTGGTAGTTATTAATCTATTTGAAAAGGTTTTTTTGTTGTTGTTGTTGGACAGTTCATCAGTCATGAATGTAGAGACCTCAACTCAATTCAGCCAGTGAATAATTATTGTGGCACCGTTTCACATAGCTCTTATGCAGACATGCTGCGCTTTAAACAAATATACAGCAGGAGTTGAGACTGACAGGTATGTTACGATGGAACAGAACTATCTTCTGTGTTTCTTAGTTCTTGTCTCACACACACACACGCGCACACTCACACACACACACACACACACACACACACACACACACACACACACACACACACACACACACACACACTCAGAGTGAAGGGTAGCTAAGCTCATCTGACATAGGTTGTACCAGTTACTGTTGTGGCACATTGTTTCACCAGGCTATAGCTGTGCATGGGTGAATGATGATTGTTTCACC
>CM065733.1:2573924-2683924 GCA_033310375.1 Conus canariensis
AAAAGTTGGAAAATGTAAGAAAGATACAAGGCCACGCCACCCACCCACCACCCAACTATCCCCACTCCTGTAAAAAAAGAAAGGGGGGAAAAGATTTGGGAAAAACATGCAAGACGGAAAGCATAAAGGGGGAAAAAAAAAAGAGAACATCACTATCTCATCTCCACAAGCCATAACATCACTTTAGATCTCATCTCCACAAACCATAACATCACTTTCGATCTCATCTCCACAAACCATAACATCACTTTAGATCTCATCTCCACAAGTCATAACATCACTATCTTATCTCCACAAACCATAACATCACTTTAGATCTCATCTCCACAAGTCATAACATCACTATCTTATCTCTACAAGCCATAACATCACTATCTCATCTCCCCATGTTATAACATCTCTGTCATCTCCACAAGCCATAACATCACTATCTCATCTCCACAAGCCATAACATCACTATCTCATCTCCACAAGTCATAACATCACTATCTCATCTCCACAAGTCATAACATCGCTCTCTCATCTCCACAAGTCATAACATCACTCTCTCATCTCCACAAGCCATAACATCACTCTCTCATCTCCACAAGTCATAACATCACTATCTCATCTCCACAAGTCATAACATCACTCTCTCATCTCACAAGTCATAACATCACTCTCTCATCTCCACAAGCCATAACATCACTATCTCATCTCCACAAGCCATAACATCGTCATAACATCACTGTCTCATCTCTACAAGCCATAACATCACTGTCTCATCTCCCCATGTTATAACATCTCTGTCATCTCCACAAGCCATAACATCACTGTCTCATCTCCACAAGCCATAACATCACTGTCTCATCTCCCATGTTATAACATCTCTGTCATCTCCACAAGCCATAACATCACTGTCTCATCTCCACAAGCCATAACATCACTGTCTCATCTCCCCATGTTATAACATCTCTGTCATCTCCACAAGCCATAACATCACTGTCTCATCTCCACAAGCCATAGCGTCACTGTCTCATCTCCACAAGCCATAACATCGCTATCTCATCTCCACAAGCCATAACATCACTATCTCATCTCTACAAGCCATAACATCACTATCTCATCTCCCCATGTTATAACATCTCTGTCATCTCCACAAGCCATAACATCACTGTCTCATCTCCACAAGCCATAACATCGCTATCTCATCTCCACAAGCCATAACATCACTATCTCATCTCCACAAGCCATAACATCACTGTCTCATCTCCACAAGCCATAACATCACTGTCTCATCTCCACAAGCCATAACATCGCTATCTCATCTCCACAAGCCATAACATCGCTATCTCATCTCCACAAGCCATAACATCGCTATCTCATCTCCACAAGCTGTAACATCACTAGCTCATCTCCACAAGCCATAACATCACTCTCATAACATCACTGTCTCATCTCCACAAGCCATAACATCACTATCTCATCTCCACAAGCCATAACATCACTGTCTCTTCTCCACAGGCCATAACATCACTATCTCATAACATCACTGTCTCATCTCCACAAGCCATAACATCACTATCTCATAACATCACTGTCTGTTCTCCACAGGCCATAACATCACTATCTCATAACATCACTGTCTCTTCTCCACAGGCCATAACATCACTATCTCATAACATCACTGTCTATCTCCACAGGCCATAACATCACTGTCTCTTCTCCACAGGCCATAACATCACTATCTCATAACATCACTGTCTCATCTCCACAAGCCATAACATCACTGTCTCTTCTCCACAGGCCATAACATCACTATCTCATAACATCACTGTCTCTTCTCCACAGGCCATAACATCACTATCTCATAACATCACTGTTTCTTCTCCACAGGCCATAACATCACTATCTCATAACATCACTGTCTCTTCTCCACAGGCCATAACATCACTGTCTCTTCTCCACAGGCCATAACATCACTATCTCATAACATCACTGTCTCTTCTCCACAGGCCATAACATCACTATCTCATAACATCACTGTCTCATCTCCACAAGCCATAACATCACTGTCTCATCTCCACAAGCCATAACATCACTGTCTCATCTCCACAAACCATAACATCACTGTCTCTTCTCCACAAGCCATAACATCACTATCTCATAACATCACTGTCTCATCTCCACAAGCCATAACATCGCTATCTCATAACATCACTGTCTCATCTCCACAAACCATAACATCACTGTCTCATCTCCACAAGCCATAACATCACTGTCTCATTCCACAAGCCATAACATCACTGTCTCATCTCCACAAGCCATAACATCACTGTCTCATCTCCACAAGCTGTGACATCCCACCACGAGCTGTAACATCTCTATCTCATCTCTACAAGCCATAACATCACTGTCTCATCTCCACAAGCCATAACATCACTATCTCACGACCTCAGGTGAGTCATAAGATTTCATCCTCTTTCCACAGGCAGGTCATTGCTGCTTTCTGTGAATAGCTGGGTCTTTGGGCAGGGGAGGGGGAGGGGGGCGTTATTCACATGAGCAGGTGTACAATTGCTCGCCTCCTGGGCATCAAAAGAACTGGAAGGAAATCTTAACTCTTTCCACGTTGGACATTTTTATGCTAATTTTTTTTACCTGAACTGGCTTATGACAGTTTACTGATCATAGAATAAAGATTATGCATGAAAAAATGTCACACTTCAAATTGAAATCTTGGGAAAGTTGTAATTTTGTATAAAAACAAACAAACAAAAAACCGTGCAGAATCTGACCACAGGAAATGTTTTTGATTGCTGAAACTGTCGCAGTGGAATAGTATTGGGACATGACATAAAACTGCAGACATCCAATAACCAAGCGGGGAATTGGTCAGAATGAAATTAGGCAGGTACTGATGAAAAGTTCTACCAAATAAGGCTGGCAGGCTTTGCTCTTACACAGAGACAATAAAGACATCCATAACTTCAAATTTGCGCTGCTGCTGCTGCAGGCACCAGTTTGTCTAGCTGAACTGCAGACACAAAGCTTGGGGAACAAACAAGGAAACTGTGGAGGGAGCAGAAATTGCCTGTCTTCTTTGGTGTTTACTATCAAAATAACAGTCAGAGTGGATTAATTCTGAGCTGTGTAGTGTGTTCACTTGAATATGAAATGTGGGTGTCTCTGGCAGTGGAGAGCATATGTCTGATGAGCTGTTGGGCTGATCTGTTTGTTTTTGTAGTTATTGAGTAAAAAAGGAAAACAAGCGAAATAACAATAGGATCCAAAAATGCCCATATATATTGAACAAGTAAGAATTGGGGGAAAACAGATGTCTGTGTCAATGTTCCTTTATGTGTACTGTTTTGTTCGTTTTGGGTTGTTGTTTTTTTTTTGTTTGCTACAAAAGTTGATTTGTTGTGTTGCATTGTTTTTGATAGTTTTCCTTGCTGCAAAAGAATTTGTTTTGTATGTGTGTGCTGCACAGTTTTTGAATAGTTGCTTTCTTATAGCAATTTTTTTTTTTTTTTGTCATAATGTTGTGAAAAGTCTCCTTTGCTGCAGTAGTTGGTTCTCCCATGCTGACAAGATGTGGCCCCCTTTTTTTTTTAGTCCTCTTTCTTCACATGTGCCAAGTCAAGCTAGTTAAGCAAAGTGCTGCCGTTGCTATGGGTAGGTCATCTGTGAGCCTTGGACCTGAACAGGTTAATGATGGGGGTTACACCGGAACAGGTTAATTACGGGTCTTGTGGGAGGTGACATGTTTATAGTTGTAGCAGTCAAACCGGCTCTGTATAGCAATTTCTCAGAGCAGGGTGATCATTTTCATATCATTGGCAGCTTGCAAGTCTGGGGAATGTTGTAAGAACCCAAGCTGCTGTGCTACAGTGGTTACTGTCAGGGCCTGGTCTCTTGGTTGAGGCAGGTTCAAACCTAACCAGAGTCTTCATTGTTTGGGGATGTTTTGGCATAGGCCAAGTTCTTGCATAGAGTGTTTTGTAGGCGTAGATGGGAAGACTGTGATCACACAGCCAAATTTCGCCCACTTTAGGCATTTGTTTGTAGGCATGTTGCATGCAGAATCTGACCAGTGCCGTCGTTGTCACTATCACTTCAACCTGGCTGATGCCAGGATGTAGTATGAATGGAGGCATCTGGTCTTAAAATCTGGAATGAAACTCTATTACATCATCATTGCAGTCATTGTGGAGAGCATTGATTATCATGAAATAAAGGGAAGTTGTGTCTGATTCTGTTGTCCTTGATGCCCTGATGTCAGGGTGATTCTGTTTCCAGTATCCTCCCACATACATGCTTGTGGTAAGTTTGTGTCAAAAGACTTCAGCATCTGTATGTCCTTGCATACTGTCGTTGGTGGGACTTTAGTCATGATTTCCATCCCAGAATAGAATACTCAGTAATTCTGGCTTGGTGTTCCAGCAAAAGAGGCTTAACACTATCAACACAATTGATTGTGTCCCTCTCTGTGCACAGAGAGGTCTTTCGTAATTATTATGTTTGGGACAGCTACAAAACTCAGTGGCTAAGTTTTCACGTTTTAGAGTATTTCTTTAGACTCATCTTTGTGCTGCTCAAAGGAGGCAAACAAATCTAAATTGTGAATTATTCAGGTCAACTTGTCATCTATTGCAATAAAGCTTGTGTGGCAAATCAGTGAGGCACCAGTTGTGAACATAGCTAACAAGGTAACACAGTAGTAACCTGCATATGTGTTAGTTCAGAACAGGCATAGTGAACATAACTGAAGTGAATTGATAGCCCTGCAGTGTATCCTGTGGTGAGTGGCTTCATGGTGGCCTGATATTAAAAGAACCAGAACATGATGAAGTAGTAGAATGTCTTTTTTTTTTTAACACTACCATTTTATACTTGTTCCAGGGCCCGCAAGATGGCAAGAAGAAGGGGAGCAACCACGCGAGCGGAGGGAGTTTTGGTACGTTGCCCAAACTGGGCATGGGTAACTCCTCCTGTTCATCTCGCAGTAGGGACGAGACATCCTTCGAGCGAGATCTCTCCTCATCCTCTTCCTCCTCAGCGGCTAGGCGCAGTCGTGGATTCCCCATGCTGGGTAAAACCTTGTTGCGCATAAGGTCGGGCAAGCGCAGCTCTTCGGCGCCCAACTTAGGTGAAGCCACGCCTCCTCATTTGCATGCGGTGGCCCGTTTCCCACAAGGCCACCTTGTTTGCATGCTGCAGTCATACTTGCAGCCCTCCTTCCTTCCTTGTCTTCCTTACGTCCTTCCTTCCTTCCTGTCCCCCACTTCCCCTTTACACCTTGTTTGGCAACTAATGACTAGTCCGTATCTGCCCAGTACACGCTGCTTTGTGTTCCCTCTCCCTCCTGTCTGTCTCTCTCTCTCTGTGGCATGCCCAGGCTAAGTCACAGGTTAGGGGACTGGTGGCTCAGTGAGCAGTGACTGGCTGACCTGGCCTGTCACGCTGTGGCTCTCCTGTGTGGTGATCCTGTCCTGTTGGTGTCTTCTAACATCCACCGTCCATCACTTTGTGTTGTTTCTTGTCAACCGTTTGCCGATGTAAGATTTCCTGGCACGCTAGACACAGTCACCCCACCCTCTGCAGTTGAGCAGCGGACCTAGTTGTACACAGATTGTGTGACTTTGAAATGCTTAGGATTAGTCTGTTGGTAAGTCGGCCGATCCAGCAAATGTCCCTGTATAGAGTGAAGTAGATGTTGCACAGCGTTGTTGGTTGAGTGATGTGTGTGTTTCCTGGTGTTGTGATCGTTTCCTGCACTCTGCCTCCAGTAGATGTTGAGATACGGTGCAGCCGCTGGTCTTTCAGGTGAAGCGGGCTTTGCCTTCTGCCTAGCCAAGAGCAAGATGTAATCTTTGCCCCGTGTTTGTGGCAAGGATACAAAGAGGTGAACATTTTTTCCAGTGAAGTGCAGAGGTAGTCCATTTCAGGTAATCAAAGGCCAAATATTATCATCATTAAGAAAACTTAGCTAAATTCATAAGCAGTTTTTTTTTCTCCATATTTGATAAGATAAATTCATTAGCAGTATTTTCTCCTTATTTGATGATGACAAGAGATTGTGAAAAGCTAAAACCAAGTGAACTTTTCTGGTAAACATTATACAGAAAAATCTGATGTAGCCTATGTTAAGCAGTCCAGTTCCATGGCCATGTGAAATTCATTCCCTTTGACTTTAATGTTACACTGTTCCGAGTCACCATGTTATCTTTGGAATGTTGCGTTTCCTGCCCACCTCAGTTTGCTGTCTGTGATATCTGCATCAAAATTTGAGGAGAAAATACACACAAAAATTGCGCTTGAAGCAATGTAAAACTGCACAAGACAGCATGACACAAGAATGGTACAATGTATGTACAGTGTGAAGTTCATTGCAGACAAGTCAAGGAGTCAGACATTTGGAGGAGTGAGAACCAGCACACCCTGAGGACAGACTGCTGAGCCAGCAGTCATGTGTTGGGGCAGGAAGGAAGGTGCTTGCATGGTATCTGCTGTTCTGAGTGAGGGAATATTGCGTATGCAGCGTGATGCTAGGGTCAGGTCTGTTCTTCTGTGTGCAGTTATAAAGGGTGTTTGACAAAGCGATCAGAAAGAAAGCAGTGAACAATGTGGGAGTGAAACACTGGGGGAGGATGGTTTCCTTGGATTGCCTGATTGCAGTGAAGTTCTTAGCAGGCCCACCAGGCACATAGGGCACGGCAGTGATGAACAGTGCACCAGTGTCTCCCCCTCTGACTGTTGGGGACAAATGCCTGCTTATACAGCAGTCCTCTTCACAGTCCAGTCAGCAATGTGGTCTGTCTACTCTTTCTGTGTTCGACCAGTTTCCTCTTCCCATGCATTGTGTCTTGGAGGATGGTGTTGGAGTGTCCAGGTGTTTTTTTGTCTCATGTCCAGACCACCTCAGCTTTCCTTCTACACTCACCGCAGTCTACTTCTGCATGTCTTGATGGTGGCTTAACTTTGTCATGTAAGACATGTTCATTTTGGGAGGTGCTGAAACACCTGTGCTGCATCTTATTGCCATTGAGTTGCCTTGACTGTTCACTGTCAGTTATGGTCGTTTTTTTGTGGCAAATGTCCTAAATAGTTCCTTTATCTTGCTTTCAGAAAAAGAAAGAGATTTTTTCGTGATTCGTAATGGATACACTCTTTGTTTGGCAGTGATATGGCCATTGCTGAAGTGAATTTGGTGAAGGGATTGGGTTGAAATCTTGTTTGTTTTGATAATTCTGTTTTATATTCGGTGTTGCTGATGTTTTGACCAAAAGGATTTACATGTCTGTGAAATCGCACACAAGGCCAGCACTCTTCATAAACTTTTTTTTTTAAGGGTATGGAATAGGGGACGGAGGCTAGGGGATGGGAAGATAGCAATTTGATATCTCCATAGGACCGGGCGTACCAACCAGCAGAGGTGAAAATGAAAGCAGGTTGCTGACAGGCCTGTTGATTGTGATTACATCATGTCACTGTGAGGACTGTCCTGGATGCATGCAGATGGTGTGATGGGGAGAGATGAGAGGGAGGGGTTAGGTGGTATTTTGCTGACTGGAGATGCCCTTGATGAGAAGAGCTGAGTTTGCCTAATCAGTAGTACCTTCATCATTCCTGTCCTTCTCCTTCTTGTGATGAATATCCTTTCTTCTAATTCATTTCTTAAAGCCTTTCATAGCTGAACTTTTGTGAAAGATGGGTGTGGTTGGGGAGGCAAGATCTGTGAGGAGTGCTGCTGATAGTTACATCCGTTGATCCACCCACCCCCAGCCTCCCATACCCCACCTTCCACTCTGCCACTCCCTGTCCCTCTTCCCCCATTTCTCCCATCCCCTTCTTCCCCTTCACAGCAGGATTATGTGTCCCCTCTCCTTCCACCCACAAGATGTGATCATACCTGCCACAAAGGTGTGAATGACGCTTGGTGAAGGTGGGAATGAGAGCTGGATGGCGTTCATGGAGACTCTTGGAGAGCTGCTGAGGACTGAGGGAGGAAGATGGGATCTGTGTGTGTGTGTGATAAAAGACAGTCAGTAGTTGGACATTCTTTTGTTTGATCACTTCCTAACCCCCAACTGTCAACAAACAAACAAAAAAAGAAAAACAAAACAAACAAACAAACCCAGCAACAACAGAATTTTGGATGAAAGGGGGAAAGTTACATACTGTTATTCCATCTGTTGGATTAAGCCACCCTTACCTGTCTCCCATCATGAAGTGAGATGCTATAGAGTCCTTTTTTTCAAATGGATGTGTGAAAGTCTTAGTCTCCTGCTGTTCACATCCATTCAAGGTTTGTCTGTCTGCCCTTCTTCAGTTCTTCAGATACACCCCAGCTCCTTGCCCTCTCATTTCGCGTTAAAAAAAATTTTTTCAATGTTTTCTTTAAACAGTTTTTCACATGGATGTAAATTTTTTGTTTAATTTTCTTTTTCTTTAACAGAGTATTCTTTATGGTAGTGTCCGTTCATCTTTGATAAAGTTCTATTAACTGTCAGTAGACTTCATAGAACCACCACTGTATTAAAGAAGGGAAGGGGATTTTAATCAAGTTGTACTGTTCACAGTAAGCTCAAGGTGTGTGTAATGTGGGCAGCCTCCAACCAGAGCATCCAGGTGCTGTCAGGACAGGAGACAGACCTGCTGTGGTTGGTGTGTCATCCTGTCAGCCATTCAGAGGGTCATACTGTGCACTGGATGTTTGCACATAGAAAGACAGTTGTTCCATTTGTTGTCCTCCCAATCAGAACATGAAACCCAACTGGGCATCCTGTCCGTGAGGCGTGACAAATGCACCTCTGTCAGCTGACTGTGGACCATGTTTAGTAGGATGGTGACAGCAGCAGGCCAGTACTAGATCACCAATGTGAAGGTAAACTGGATGATGATCCCAGTCTGCCCAGGTGTTTTGTTTAGGAAGTGTCGGTAAAGAAGGCTGCTGTCATGAATACTGCTGTGTGAGTGTGTGGCTGGTTTGGTTGGTAGATCACCACGTTGGGCTTTCAGAGGTTGGGAATTCCATCCCAGGGTGTTCAGTATAACAACTGTCATTCTTTGTGCCCATTTACCTCATCCAGAAGGTGTCGGTGTGTTTGCTACATGTGTCGTGCCCTTTTCACTCTCCAGTCCCCACTCTGCTAAGATGGTTATGCACATCAACCATGTCACTTTGAGGTGGAAGTTGACTAAGTATGATTGTATAACATGGGTATGTCGCTGGTTGGTTGATAGCATCAAGCCATGTCAGCCATTGCAGTCTGAAGACCTGGAAGACATAAAACATAATCATCAGCAACAGTACGGATCTTGATCCTTCTTGCTACTATATTTTGAGAGAAAGTTTTGAGAGAAGTAGTATATTCAGAGCAGTGGTAGATAGCATGATGTCTGATATGTTTGCTGATTTGTGAGTGACACACAGTAAAAGATAGATGTAATTCTGCAGCAACATATAGTGCATGTCAAAGAGAATAACGCCTCCAGTAGTATAGCTGTTAACAAGCTTTATTTGTTACTGTCTCTGCACACAGACAAAAAGCAACGCTGGCATGATGGAGTCATCACCCTTTATGTTGTACACCAACTGAGCAGCACCTGTTAATAGCACAGCTGATGTGATGAAGTGATGTTGCTGTCGTGTCTTAAGTGCGCATGGTTGATTGGATGGCTAGATGGGTGAGACCTCGATCAGGGGTTCAAATCGGGGAATAGAAAACTCTCTTCAGCTTTGTTCAAGAAACAAAATCCCAGAGTTGATTAGTGACAGAGTGGGGAAGAACTCAGCAGTCAGTGCTTTTACTGCAAGCAGTTGCTGTAGTATTGTTGTCCTAGATATAGGTTAGACTTGGAAAACATGCCTCAATGTCTGTATGCTTTATTACCTGACTAAAGAACAAAGCTTGGCCCCATAGTCCTCAGATGACATCACACCATAGATTATCAGGCTCTCAGTCCAACAACTATGGTGATCACTTCATCAGGAGCAGTCTCGAACTTAAGTTTTCCTATGTTAACTTGTTCCATTTGTAGACTTTCATGCGCTGGGTCATTTTTGGCTTCCTGATGCATAAAGAGTGAGTTAACTGTGTGTGACCTTGTTTTACAAGCCATTCATGACTAGCATAAAGGATCATTGAGATGTGTATTATTGGCTTAGCCTGATAGTCATTCAGAGGGGGGACATCAGGCGGTCATGGGACAACAGGTATGTTGATGTGGAAACCCAGCAGACCATCCAGGAGTTCCAGCTGATGGGACTTCAGTTCCGAGGGAAGACTGGTTGGCTGATGTCAGCCTCTCATGCCTGTTGCTGTCTGTAAGCTTCACTCTTGTTACATGGAATTGGAAGAGAGGAGGAGGATGGAGAGGCTTTCTTTTGAGTTTGTTTCGTTTTTGTTTTTTAATCCTCAGAGAAAGAGCAGGAGAGGGAAGAGGAAAGGGAAGGGCCTTTCCCATATGATTTGATCTGTGAGAAATGATCCTTGAGGAAGTTGGTGGTTTTCTGTTTTCTCTTTAGTTATTTTGATCCTTTTATGAGGGAAAGGAGGATGTGGTTCTATTCTCTGTTGTTCCTTGGTAACCCATGACTCCTGATGAGGGAAGGAAAGATGGTTCTGTTCTCTGTTGTTCCTTGGTAACCCATGACTCCTGACGAGGGAAGGAAAGATGGTTCTGTTCTCTGTTGTTCTTGGTAACCCATGACTCCTGATGAGGGAAGGAAAGATGGTTCTGTTCTCTGTTGTTCCTTGGTAACCCATGACTCCTGACGAGGGAAGAGAAGATGGTTCTGTTCTCTGTTGTTCCTTGGTAACCCATGACTCCTGACGAGGGAAGGGAAGATGGTTCTGTTCTCTGTTGTTCCTAGGTAACCCATGACTCCTGACAAGGGAAAGGGGGAATTTTCCTGCTTTGTTTGTTGAAAGAAATGATTCTGTTAAGAAAGGGAGATTTCTTGTTTTATATCTATGAGAAAGATGGCTTGTTTAACTTTTTCGCAACATCTATGAGAATTATCGTGGCGCCTGACATACCACTTGGCGATGCGGGGTGAAAATACTCGCGGCAAGCGATCTGTCACTCGGACACGTTGCGAGAATGATAGCGATGGTCTTCTTAAAATGAATATGACTGAATTTCCCAGAGAATTTTTAACAAGTGGTGTCATCGTACAGATACAGTCCTTCCTATGTCATATAATACCAGTTAGCAAGCTACTAACAGTCGATTTCATTGGTTAATTTGAAGAGAAAGCAACCTACCCATTGGCGTCTTCAAGCACTGAATCAGTGCTCCGTGTTCGAAGTATGTCATTTTCAACTCGGTCAAACAACAACAAAATAATTATTTTGACTTTTAAAACATTTATCATCAAGAAGATGAAAGATAGTTCTATTTCCCTGTACAAAAATAAAGTCACTGTCAGATTTAGGCTTTCGAGGAAAATTAAAAATGGTCAAAATCAGGTGTCCTGAGGGAATTTCAGTGCTGTGACTGCAGTGTTAACTGGGCACATAGAGCAGAACAAGGGTCTGTGTTGATAGTGTCAGGGAAGAGGAGTTGCTGTTTTTCTCTCTTTTATTTATCTTTTGAGAAAATTAATCCTTAGGGAAAGGGAATTTTCTTGCTGCATGCTGTGAGAAGGGTGCCTTTTGAGGAACAGGGAGTGGTTGTTTCTGCTGTTGTTTTTTCGTCTGAGAGACTATTCCTTGGGAAAGGAAGCTTTCTTTCGTAATCCTGTGAGAAGGATGGCATGTTGAAGGAGAAGAAATGGCATTTTGTTTTTCTTTAAATGCAGAGAGAAGATTTTGTTGTGGACTGTTGATGCCATTCTTTCTGAGGGAATGATGAGAATGGACCTTGCCTGTCATTTCTGTGGCGCTATCATCCGTCATTCTGTTGGCTGTCTTATTCATGTCCATCATTCTGTTGGCTGTCACATTCAGTGTCATTCTGTTGGCTGTCACATTCAGTGTCCATCATTCTGTTGGCTGTCTTATTCAGTGTCCATCATTCTGTTGGCTGTCACATTCAGTGTCATTCTGTTGGCTGTCACATTCAGTGTCATTTGTTGGCTGTTTTTCAGTGTCATTCGTTGCTGTCAATTCATGTCTGTCTTCTGCTGGCTGTCACTTCAGTGTCACTTGTTGGCTGTCAATTCAGTGTTGTCATTCTGCTGGCTGTCACATTCAGTGTCGTTCTGTTGGCTGTCACATTCAGTGTATGTCATTCTGCTGGCTGTCACATTCAGTGTTGTCATTCTGTGGCTGTCACATTCAGTGTCATTCTGCTGGCTGTCACATTCAGTGTCATTCTGTTGGCTGTCACATTCAGTGTCTGTCATTCTGTGGCTGTCACATTCAGTGTCATTCTGCTGGTTGTCACATTCAGTGTCTGTCATTCTGCTGGCTGTCACATTCAGTGTCATTCTGCTGGCTGTCACATTGTGTCATTCTGCTGGCTGTCACATTCAGTGTCTGTCATTCTGCTGGCTGTCACATTCAGTGTCATCTGCTGGTTGTCACATTCAGTGTCTGTCATTCTGCTGGCTGTCACATTCAGTGTCATTCTGCTGGCTGTCACATTCAGTGTCGTTCTGCTGGCTGTAACATTCAGTGTCATTCTGTTGGCTGTCACATTCAGTGTCATTCTGCTGGCTGTCACATTCAGTGTCATTCTGTTGGCTGTCACATTCAGTGTATGTCATTCTGCTGGCTGTCACATTCAGTGTCATTCTGTTGGCTGTCATCATGTCATTCTGTTGGCTGTCACATTCAGTGTCATTCTGCTGGCTGTCACATTGTGTCATTCTGCTGGCTGTCACATTCAGTGTCGTTCTGCTGGCTGTCACATTCAGTGTCATTCTGCTGGCTGTCACATTCAGTGTCATTCTGTTGGATGTCACATTCAGTGATGTCATTCTGCTGGCTGTCACATTCAGTGTCATTCTGTTGGCTGTCACATTCAGTGTCATTCTGTTGGCTGTCACATTCAGTGTATGTCATTCTGCTGGCTGTCACATTCAGTGTCATTCTGTTGGCTGTCACATTCAGTGTCATTCTGTTGGCTGTCACATTCAGTGTCATTCTGTTGGCTGTCACATTCGTGTCATTCTGCTGGCTGTCACATTCAGTGTCTGTCATTCTGCTGGCTGTCACATTCAGTGTCATTCTGCTGGTTGTCACATTCAGTGTTGTCATTCTGCTGGCTGTCACATTCAGTGTCATTCTGCTGGCTGTCACATGCAGTGTCATTCTGTGGCTGTCACATTCAGTGTCGTTCTGTGGCTGTCACATTCAGTGTCATTCTGTTGGCTGTCACATTCAGTGTCATTCTGCTGGCTGTCACATTCAGTGTCATTCTGTTGGCTGTCACATTCAGTGTATGTCATTCTGCTGGCTGTCACATTCAGTGTCATTCTGCTGGCTGTCACATTCATGTGTCATTCTGTTGGCTGTCACATTCAGTGTATGTCATTCTGCTGGCTGTCACATTCAGTGTCATTCTGTGGCTGTCACATTCAGTGTCATTCTGTTGGCTGTCACATCAGTGTCATTCTGTTGGCTGTCACATTCAGTGTCATTCTGCTGGCTGTCACATTCAGTGTCATTCTGTTGGCTGTCACATTCAGTGTATGTCATTCTGCTGGCTGTCACATTCAGTGTCATTCTGCTGGCTGTCACATCAGTGTCATTCTGTTGGCTGTCACATTCAGTGTCTGTCATTCTGCTGGCTGTCACATTCAGTGTCATTCTGTGGTTGTCACATTCAGTGTTGTCATTCTGCTGGCTGTCACATTCAGTGTCATTCTGTGGCTGTCACATTCAGTGTCATTCTGCTGGCTGTCACATTGTGTCATTCTGCTGGCTGTCACATTCAGTGTCATTCTGCTGGCTGTCACATTCAGTGTCATTCTGTTGGCTGTCGCATTCAGTGTCATTCTGTGGCTGTCACATTCAGTGTCATTCTGCTGGCTGTCACATTAGTGTCATTCTGTGGCTGTCACATTCAGTGTCATTCTGTTGGCTGTCACATTCAGTGTCATTCTGTTGGCTGTACATTCAGTGTCATTCTGCTGGCTGTCACATTCAGTGATGTCATTCTGCTGGCTGTCACATTCAGTGTCATTCTGCTGGCTGTCACATTCAGTGTCACTCTGTTGGCTGTCACATTCAGTGTCATTCTGCTGGCTGTCACATTCAGTGTCATTCTGTTGGCTGTCCATTCAGTGTCATTCTGCTGGCTGTCACATTCAGTGTATGTCATTCTGCTGGCTGTCACATTCAGTGTCATTCTGTTGGCTGTCACATTCAGTGTTATTCTTGGGGCTGTCACATTCAGTGTAATTCTGCTGGCTGTCACATTCAGTGTCATTCTGTTGGCTGTCACATTCAGTGTCATTCTGCTGGCTGTCACATACAGTGTCATTCTGTGGCTGTCACATACAGTGTCATTCTGTTGGCTGTCACATTCAGTGTCATTCTGCTGGCTGTCACATTCAGTGTCATTCTGCTGGCTGTCACATTCAGTGTCATTCTGCTGGCTGTCACATTCAGTGTCATTTTGCTGGCTGTCACATTCAGTGTCTGTCATTCTGTTGGCTGTCACGTTCAGTGTCATTCTGCTGGCTGTCACATTCAGTGTCATTCTGCTGGCTGTCACATACAGTGTCTGTCATTCTGCTGGTTGTCACATTCAGTGTCATTCTGCTGGCTGTCACATTCAGTGTCATTCTGTTGGCTGTCACATACAGTGTCTGTCATTCTGTTGGCTGTCACATTCAGTGTCATTCTGCTGGCTGTCACATTCAGTGTCTGTCATTCTGCTGGCTGTCACATTCAGTGTATGTCATTCTGCTGGCTGTCACATTCAGTGTCATTCTGTTGGCTGTCACATTCAGTGTCATTCTGCTGGCTGTCGCATTCAGTGTCATTCTGCTGGCTGTCACATTCAGTGTCATTCTGTTGGCTGTCACATTCAGTGTCATTCTGCTGGCTGTCACATTCAGTGTCATTCTGCTGGCTGTCACATTCAGTGTCATTCTGCTGGCTGTCACATTCAGTGTCATTCTGCTGGCTGTCACATTCAGTGTCTGTCATTCTGCTGGCTGTCACATTCAGTGTCATTCTGTTGGCTGTCACATTCAGTTCCCTGCAGACTGTAGTGGCTGTGGATTCTGGACAGACCAGATGTGGATCATGGAAGATGTGGATGTTGATAAACGACGCATTGCCTCATTATCTCTTTGTATCTTTTCGTCTTATAACACCGTTTTATTTTGTCCCTTTTCTCTCTTCAAGTCATGTGATCTCTTTGTTTTACATGGGACCTCTGTTCTTTTTTTACATCTGATTTACCCTTCAGCTTCAATCTCATCATGGTGTTGGGACTTCCGATGACAAATTGCTCATAATGTGTATATTTACACTTTTCTTACCAGACATGTACCAAGCGTATTCATATTTCAAGTATGGTACCTATATATATATATATATATGTATATGCCTAAAATATGCAAGTCATGTATCTGGCCAGGGAAATAGATTGTTCTTGATGAAAGTCATCTGACTGCTGTGACTGCCACAGTATCAATACACCAAGAAGAGGTTCCATATAGGATCAGTTGGGACCTCTTGATAGCCATCTTGGCCGTGTATTAGGACACGTCATGCCTTGGATTTGATGAAATTAATATGTCAGTATCTCTTGTATCCAAGAATAGACGTTCCTACTAATATGGATAACCTGTGTCATGTGAGAAGTGTATTTGACTCTACCAGCCGGTTATATGCATGCAGTTGTGCTCATGTAGACAGGATTTAGCTTCTTTCTCCATGGAGCTAAAATCACGTTCAGATCAAGCTGGTGTGGAACAACAGTCTTTTTGTACAAATGAATATGATGTGTTCATTGCATCCATTGGTCATGGAGTTAAAAAGAACATGAATTGAATACTTTACTAGCAGACCTAATTTGTCCGGAGGATCAGTTTTCTTTTTTTGTTCTACCATCCGTACAGCACGCTAACTTGTTTAAGTGCATGCACTCATATGTTAAGTGTTCATAGATATGTACAGGCATGAGTGTAAAACAGTTGTTGGCATGCATGCATAGACACTTATGAATGCACACATGCATGGACATTTGCCAATGCAAACACACCTGCAAACACATGCATATATGTGTGGGACTATACAGAACACGTTAAAAATTCTGTTGATTGTTAACGGAATCTTGATCCATCATTTTGACCGGTTTACATCTAGTATAAAGAAAAATATACACTGGTTTTCAGAAGAAATGTACCGTAAAGTTCGGACTATAAGCCACGACTTTTTCCCCCAGCTTTAAACCCTGCGGCTTAAACAACGATGCAGCTTATTTTTAGATTTTTCTGATTTCAGGAGCATCACACCCTCGCCGATTCTTAGCTTCTCTGTAACTCACCATATCGTGTTTACTGTTCATGAATTTTTATGATGCTTTTAACTACAATTTTCTCTGTAATCGTGTAATGGAATCAGTAACCTATTCAGAAATACAGGAATCGACATAAGTAAAGCCCATTACTGATATCTTTTTTCATCAGTTTGTCTTCTACAAAAATATTATCGCTTCGAACGGCGCGCAATGTGTGGGCCGTTTCTGACCTGTTTAATCTTGACCAACACAAGCTGAATTACGAACAAAATAACTAAGCATTGGCACGGTATTAAGCTAAATGAAACAATCAAATCGTTTCATTAATGTTCTGGTTTGTTATTATATGCGTTATCTTACCAAGTGCGTCTTGCAATTCAAAAACGATTAGCGCATTCGACTCGGTCATTGTCAGACCTTGGCTTCGTTCCGCCATTGTTGAAATCGTGGACAGGGAGTGAAGGTTTGCATTTGATACCTTCGCTTTGATTGGCTTGCGCTTTCGAGTACTCAACCAATCGCTTAGCTTGATACACCAATGAATGCAGGAGAGAACTGCCTTTCTAGCGCATCGTTAATGTGTTGGGTTTTTTCGGTATTTTTTTTAAGCAGTGATGTTGGAAAGACAACACTTGTAAGAAGCCTCATAAAAACTTCAATTCTAATTGATTTAAAACACAATGTACTAAAAAAAAAAAAAAAAAAAAGACTGAAGTAAAGCTGGAAACATGCTCTTGTATTCTGACCTATTTAAACGCCAATGAATGCAATGAACACATTGTATGTGTTGATTTTCGACACTATGTTAACTCAATGCTCAGCCAGCTGCCGCCTGCGGCACATCGAACTGTCTTGTATATATCTGCGGCTTATAAACCAGTGCGGCTTATTTGTGAAAAAAGTTAAGATTTTAAAAAAATGTAGTAGGTGCGGCTTATATACAGGTGCGCTCAATAGACCGAACTTTACGGTAATACATCAAAATGGCAAGTGTTCAACATGTTTGAAATTCTTACATGTGCAAATTGGATGTTTTTGTTGTGGTCATTTTTGTTTTTAATGTGTACGTTTTGTTGTTGTGTGAGTGGTTTTTTGTTTCAGCAACGTTAGCTTCTCTGGCATTGAAATGATTCTACTTCATGAGTAAACATTAAAATTGTCTTAGCTTTTTGCAAGTGTGTTAGTTGAAGAGAGCATATGTGGCTAGTATGTTGCACTTGCAGGTACAGGGGGAAAAATTGTGGAGACTACAGGTAAAATGATGCCATAGAAATTTGTATGAGAACACATTCATTCGCCTGTTCTATCATGGACGTAACATTACGTGTGTGTGTGTGTGGGTGGGTGTACATGTGTGTGCGTACATATGTGTGTGTGCGTGTTCATGTATGTGTGTATGTGTGCACGTGTGTGGGTGTGCTGCACATGTGCGTGCCTTGGTTGCAGCTCATACAGAAGTGGTGACAGACGATGAAGATGGTCTTCAACACAGAGGGCTGGCCAGCAATGTCCACCAAGAACACAAAAAGCGCCGTGGCTTGAGGCGACTGTTTGGAAAGTGAGCCTCTCCTGTTGTTCTCACAGTGTGAAGTCTGATTCCCATGAACTGTGTGGAAAGTGAGCCTGTCCTGTTGTTCTCACAGTGTGAAGTCTGATTCCCATGAACTGTGTGGAAAGTGAGCCTGTCCTTTTGTTCTCACAGTGGGAAGTCTGATTCCCATGAACTGTGTGGAAAGTGAGCCTGTCCTGTTGTTCTCACAGTGGGAAGTCTGATTCCCATGAACTGTGTGGAAAGTGAGCCTGTCCTGTTGTTCTCACAATGGGAAGTCTGATTCCCATGAACTGTGTGGAAAGTGAGCCTGTCCTGTTGTTCTCACAGTGGGAAGTCTGATTCCCATGAACTGTGTGGAAAGTGAGCCTGTCCTGTTGTTCTCACAATGGGAAGTTTGATTCCCATGAACTGTGTGGAAAGTGAGCCTGTCCTGTTGTTCTCACAATGGGAAGTCTGATTCCCATGAACTGTGTGGAAAGTGAGCCTGTCCTGTTGTTCTCACAGTGGGAAGTTTGATTCCCATGAACTGTGTGGAAAGTGAGCCTGTCCTTTTGTTCTCACAGTGGGAAGTCTGATTCCCATGAACTGTGTGGAAAGTGAGCCTGTCCTTTTGTTCTCACAATGGGAAGTTTGATTCCCATGAACTGTGTGGAAAGTGAGCCTGTCCTTTTGTTCTCACAGTGGGAAGTCTGATTCCCATGAACTGTGTGGAAAGTGAGCCTGTCCTTTTGTTCTCACAGTGGGAAGTTTGATTCCCATGAACTGTGTGGAAAGTGAGCCTGTCCTTTTGTTCTCACAGTGGGAAGTTTGATTCCCATGAACTGTGTGGAAAGTGAGCCTGTCCTTTTGTTCTCACAGTGGGAAGTTTGATTCCCATGAACTGTGTGGAAAGTGAGCCTGTCCTTTTGTTCTCACAATGGGAAGTTTGATTCCGATAAACTCTTCATGCACAACAGGCAGACCAGACAAGTTCTGGAGTGGTGGGTGACCTCACCTCAACCTTGTTGCTCATGACTGAGGGCAGAGAGCTGTGGAGATCCCGGATAGCCCATGTGTCTGCCACAGCATGTCTTCAACGACTGTTCTGTGACAGTAAACGAAGAAAAGCTGTCACAGAGATGTTCATATTGTTATACAAAAACCCTGTCACATAGTTATTGTTCAACATGCAACTGTGGTTTCTGTTTCCCTTTGCATGGTGATCGACCCGGTGAGGTTCATGTTGAGGTCATTGGTGTGGACAGATTCATGAGCAGTGTTGTTGGAGGGAAGGAGTGGGTGTCTACCTACCCAGCAGTTGGCTCTCTCTCTCTCTCTCTCTCTCTCTCTCTCTCTCTCTCTTCTCCCCTCGCTTGCACTCACTCACTCTCTTTCTCTCATTCTCTCTCTCTCACCCCCTCTTGCACTCTCTCTCTGTCTGTCTGTCTGTCTGTCTCTCTCTCTTGCTCTCAATCAGTCTCCACAACTAAGCAGTTATTGTTGTCAGTCATAGGTGTCTTGCCCACACTGAATCAGACCAGGCCATGGCATGGCAACTTGGCAGTGTTTCCTCTGGCTGGTTGCAGTATGGCAACCTAGGACTGACAGCCCCTGTGGATTGCTGCAGTTGGACTTGTGACAGCAGCAAGTGTTCAGTGTAAAACACTGAGCATTGAGATGTACACAACATCAGGCACAAGTTCTCTACTGCGCACTTACTTCATGAAGACGTTGTTTTGAGAAGTTTCACTTTATGAAGTTGGCAGGTTCTTAGAGGAAGTAGACTTCAGTGTTGTTTTTCCATCCACTGGGATTGAAGTTTGGATTGGTTGTATTCTTTTCAAGCTTTGGCTTTGTTTTGACATTTTAAGTGTGTGTGTTTTACGATCTAAGGTATAGTGCTGAGCAAGACAGTTTTTTGCAGCCATATATTACATTATAGTACATTACATATAGTACATTAGTTAGTTGAGTTATAACTGACATGACTGAAGTCTGTAGGGGAATCTGATAATGCCATTAACAGGATGCAGACATCAAGGAGAGGTAACACACACACACACACATACAGACACACACATACAGACACACACACACAAACACACGGATGCACATGCACACACACACACAGAGCACCCACCTTTGCACAAACACAAACCAGAAACTACCAGATTGCCTTTTCTTGCTGAGGAAAACTCTGAACATGGTCTGGACTGTGCAGGTTAAAGCGGAGCAGTTCCCAGGACTTTGAAGGGGGCAGGGACAACGGGGACGGGGGAGAGTTCAAACGGGGAGGGGTGCGTGCAACAGCCACCGCTCGACTGGCAGGCTGGTCCCAGCGAAACAAGCTGTGAGCATCGGTTCTGATGTCTGATGTCTTGTGTCGTAGCATGGGTTTTTGTTTTGTTTTGTTTTTTTGCTGTATCAACTCTCATTCACCCTACAGATCTGTATGTTGTTTTACAGTTAGACATTCTCTTGTGAACTATAGTGTTTTAGAGTTTGATACAGAGCATCTGGGTTTATTAATGTGCAAATGTTTGGTGTACTGACACATTCATTCTCTTTGTTGCAACAGATAAAAAGAGAGTGAGAGAAAGAAGAAAGAAAGAACAGACAGACAGAGAAAAGAAAAGCAAAGAAAGAAAGAAGAGGAAGAAAGACAAAAATGAATGTGTAAAAGCAAATGAAATAACAAAATGAATACACAGTTGTGAAGCGGATATGAAACACTTGTAACGTGGTGTTATTCTGACTTCTGACATGTGTTATATGGTTGTGTACAGAACTGTTTCCTGATGTGTGGTGGCATCTTATAATGTACTGTGTACAAAACTTGTTTTCTGGTGTGTGGTGTTTTGTTTATTTGAAGCTGTCCTCTTCTGCCTGGCATTGTCTGTGCTCTAAACCGTTATGGTGTTTTGTGTATACACGTATGTATGCATGCATATGTGTATGAGTAGATAGGTATTGGTGTGAACTCCCTCAAATGACTATCATACTGCAGTGTATGCATGCATATGTGTATGAGTAGATAGGTATTGGTGTGAACTCCCTCAAATGACTATCATACTGCACTGGTACTGTTAACTGTCTCAAGAGTGTCTTCACCAGCTCAAAGGAAAAATGGCAGAAACTAGAACTGAATTAGAAAGTCGGATTTTGACAACCTCCTTCCACATTTTCCCTCTCTCTCTCATTGAGAACTTGCATGTTTTATGGCTACTAGAAATATGAATTAACTGTTGGCATTCCCCTCCCCTTCCCCCCTCACCACCCTTTTTTATTGAGCACACACACACACTCACCACACACACACACACACACACACACACACACACACACACTCACACTCGCGCATGCGCACACTCTTATTAATTCATTCCTACTTGGTTATCAAAAAAAAAAAAGAAAAAAAGTGTGAAATGAGAGAAGCCAGCTATGTGGACATCATGTCTGATGACAGGATGGACACCGACATGCCGTTCTCTCGCTGGGACGGGGACCGGGTGACGGCCTGGCTGAATGAAATAGGCCTCAACATGTACGTGGCCGACTGCAAGCGCTGGGTGCGCAACGGCGAGCAGCTGTTGAAAGCCACCTCACATGACTTGGAAAAGGTTGGCACTGGCTGTTTTGCTTGAGTTGGATGATACAGTGAATCCTCTCTCTCTCTCTCTGTCTCTCTGTCTCTCTCTCTCTGTCTGTCTCTCTCTGTCTCACTCTCTCCTCTCTCTCTCTCTTTCTCTCTCTCACTCTCTCTGTCTCTGTGTTAATTCCTTGGTAAGAAGTCTGAGGTTCACTGTGGGTAAGATTTCAGCATTTTCAACTGTTTTTAACCTCACCATTAGGGTAGCCACGCTTTGTCTTTAGGGACAGAACCTGCTCATAATGACCTCTCTGTTACGACTTCCAGTCTTTAAAGATTTGTTTTTCCGCCAGACGTTTTGTGTATTTTCTGCTAGTCAGGTGGACCTCCCCGTAGAGATTCTGTTTCAGATCCAGTCATTAAGGGTTTCTGGAAGTCTTTAATAGAGATTGCCACTGTATTATTTCTGTATTGTTTTTGCTTCAGTCTTAGGGAAGCTGAAACCTGGAATTTTGTTCACTGTCTTTATTTGTTTCTGTTTTTATTGTATGCCAAAGAGAACTCGTTTATAGATTTCAACTGGTTATTCGCTTGGTTATTCGCTGTCGCCTGGCTAGCGTTGAGCTGTCTCCCCAATTTGTCACTGCTGAGCATGTAATGAAGAACTCAACTCTCATCTTTCTAAAGGATGTCAGTGTTTCTGTATGGAACAAACTGCTTGTGTCTCTCTGCAGCTCCAGTTCTTCAAGTCATGTATTAACCCTTTGCTCCCTGTGCCAGACCTTTGGTAGGGCAGGTGTGGCCAGGCCACCTGCACCCAACCTGTAGTCTGGCAACACTCTGGGTTCAAACCTAAGGCACTTTGCCCTTGTGCCACGCATAAAGATAGTGTAAAGAGAGTATGATATGCTGTTTTCTTGTATTTTGTGCTGCTTTGAGTGAGCAAATCTTGAATGATTTTGTGACTTCTTTTTCTTGCTTTTTTTTTTCTTTGTACACTGTAAGCCATGAAGTAACATTTAAAGTGAAGCAAATTTTAGATGAAGTCATAAAGGACAATCTTAGCAAAAAGCTTCAAAAGATAGATACAAGTCATATGATTACATAGTCGCAGAAAAGATGACACAGGCAGGTTTAATTTGCGTTTTGTTTCAAATGCGATAGTGCATTTTGTGGGAAGAACAAGTACTTACGGAAGTGGGGAAGGTTCTGTTTGGCCCTTCTTTTTTATATCAAGGAACCATGCGTCACAAGATTATACAAACACATTAGAAATATATGTTATTTGAAAATGGTACTTCAGCAACTGCATGCCCGTTTTATGAGCAGATGGAGAGTTATGACGAGTGAGTAAAGCAACTGAACACCAGAAACATGCCAGGCTAGGAAAGTTACACAGCGGGTCACTGAAAGGGTGAAGGCTACACATTGTACTGACTCCTGTTCACCTGAAACATGCCAGGCTAGGACACTTACACAGCTGGTCACTGAAAGGGTGAAGGCTACACATTGTACTGACCCCTGTTCACCTGAAACATGCCAGGCTAGGACACTTACACAGCTGGTCACTGAAAGGGTTAAGGCTACACATTGTACTGACACCTGTTCACCTGAAACATGCCAGGCTAGGACACTTACATAGCTGGTCACTGAAAGGGTGAAGGCTACACATTGTACTGACACCTGTTCACCTGAAACATGCCAGGCTAGGACACTTACATAGCTGGCCACTGAAAGGGTGAAGGCTACACATTGTACTGACCCCTGTTCACCAGAAACATGCCAGGCTAGGACACTTACATAGCTGGTCACTGAAAGGGTGAAGGCTACACATTGTACTGACTCCTGTTCACCTGAAACATGCCAGGCTAGGAAAGTTACATAGCTGGTCACTGAAAGGGTGAAGGCTACACATTGTACTGACCCCTATTCTTATATGTTCTTGCCTTAAGATAATGTTTGTGAATGTGAGAGAGTGAGTGAGTGAGTGCATGTGTGTGTTTGTGAGTGAGTGTGTGTGTGTGTGAGAGAGAGGGAGAGAATGCATGCTAAGAGCATTGTCAGCACTTAAGAGTATTTACAGATCAAGGATCACAAATAACCATTATCATTGTTTGTCAGCACTTAAGAGTATTTACAGATTAAGGACCACAAATATCCATTATCATTGTTTGTCAGCACTTAAAAGTCTTTACAGATTAAGGACCACAAATATCCATTATCATTGTTTGTCAGCACTTAAGAGTATTTACAGATTAAGGACCACAAATATCCATTATTGTTGTTTGTTTTTTTTTATTTGGTCTGATTGTACTATAGCATGTGATTTACGTTGTTTTTAGATGGGTCTGTTAGTTTCAATACTTGGTGTTGATATTCAGCAAGGGTGGGAATATAATGTGTACATAGATCAGTTTTTAACTTGCTGGCAGTCCTGAAATAACCTCCATGGTCAACTGGGCACGAGCAGCATGACTGGGCATGGTTTGATTTGCATTTATCTCCATTTTAATGTCACAACGCCCAATCCACTGGATCGGGGGTCAGTAACTAGAACATGTGATCTCACCAACTTAGGAAGGAAAGAATTGCCTGCGCACTCAGTCACAGCGAATCTGCTGTAGTTGTAAGGCCACTTGCTTATATACCCCTGCTGGGCTTTAATGATGTTGTTTGGTGTGTGTGTGTGGTGTGTACGTGTGTGTTGTGTGTGTATGTGCGCAGTGCACATGTGTATGTGTTGGTGCATTGGTAGGGATGAAAATTATGGAAGGTTTTCCTTTGAATTTGATCAGAGGCCAGTAACCATGATCACAGCATTCACAAACCACAAAATGTGAACAGTGTATGAGCCACAGCCATGTTGACTGATCAGGGGCAGTAGCCATGATCACAGTGTTGACCACAGCAAAGTGTGAACAGTGTATGAGCCACAGCCATGTTGACTGATCAGGGCAGTAGCCGTGATCACAGTGTTGACCACAGCCAAGTGTGAACAGTGTATGAGCCACAGCCATGTTGACTGATCAGGGGCAGTAGCCATGATCACAGTGTTGACCACAGCAAAGTGTGAACAGTGTATGAGCCACAGCCATATTGACTGATCAGGGGCAGTAGCCATGATCACAGTGTTGACCACAGCAAAGTGTGAACAGTGTATGAGCCACAGCCATGTTGACTGATCAGGGGCAGTAGCCATGATCACAGTGTTGACCACAGCAAAGTGTGAACAGTGTGTGAGCCACAGCCATGTTGACTGATCAGGGGCAGTAGCCATGATCACAGTGTTGACACACAGCAAAGTGTGAACAGTGTATGAGCCACAGCCATGGGAACTGATCAGGGGCAGTAACCATGATGACAGTGTTGACACACAGCAAAGTGTGTACAGTGTGTGAGCCACAGCCATGGGAACTGATCAGGGGCAGTAACCATGATGACAGTGTTGACACACAGCAAAGTGTGAACAGTGTATGAGCCACAGCCATGGGAACTGATCAGGGGCAGTAACCATGATGACAGTGTTGACACACAGCAAAGTGTGTACAGTGTGTGAGCCACAGTCATGGGAACTGATCAGGGGCAGTAACCATGATGACAGTGTTGACACACAGCAAAGTGTGAACAGTGTATGAGCCACAGCCATGGGACTGATCAGGGGCAGTAACCATGATGACAGTGTTGACACACAGCAGAGTGTGTACAGTGTAATAGCCACAGCCATGTTGAGTGATCAGGGGCAGTAACCATGATGACAGTGTTGACACACAGCAGAGTGTGTACAGTGTAATAGCCACAGCCATGTTGACTGACCTCCCCCTGCTGGTCACACAGGAGCTGGGGATCAAGAACTTTCTGCACCGGAAGAAGCTACAGCTGGCCCTGCAGGCCATGGGCGGAGAGAAGGGGGCGCAGTTCTGTGACCTGGACCACAACTTCGTCACACGTCAGTGGATTGTATTGGCTTCTTTCTTGCTTTTGGTTTTTGTTGATGTTTTTGTTTTTTTTTCTCCAGGCAGGAAACAGAAAGGGGGAACAGTGAAGTGTGTGTGCCAGTGGAAACTGTGAAAAGATCATAAGAAATGAAGTAACATCTCCCCCCCCCCCCCCCCCCCACCCCCCTCCCCCCACGTATCATCGTCAAAGCTGCTTGTTAACCTTGATTTTTATGTCAAAGGGATTTCCAGGGCTTTTTGATTGTTTTAAGCTTTTTTCAGTAATATGTTTAATGCGTAAAAGTCATGTTAATTCAAAAGAACACACACACACACACACACACACCCAATGTCTGATCACTGTAATGGTGCTTCTTGCTCCTATCCACAGTTGCAGTTTTGAGTTCAAAAAACATTCTAGTTTGATATCATCATGTCTGAAATTTGACATAGGTTGTCAACGTTTGTGAGGACAGTTTAATTTCCATGGATTGTCACACTGCTGGCAAGGGCCCTGCATACTGTTTCAGTAATCAGAATAACGAATGAATGAATGAAATCAAAACATTTGTTTCACTAACACTGTACCTCGATGATTTAGATATCTGTGCCCTGTTTATGGATGTGTGCCCTTGTCCTTCCACGTCTTTTTCTTTGTTGTACATTTGTTTTGTTTTGTGTTTGTTGTTTTTTTTGACAGTTAAAGACATAAGAATCTGTTTTTAGAAAAGTACATTTAAAGCAGTCAGTGAAGACACACACACACAATGCACAAACATTCACTCTCTCACTCACACTCACACACACATTCACTCTCTCACTCACACACACACACACACACACACACACACACACACACACACACACACACACACTGCGTTCATGATCTCATTGCTGGATGTTGTTGACAGGGTGGCTGGATGATATAGGATTACCACAGTACAAAGACATGTTCTATGATGCCCGGGTGGATGGCCGCATGCTTCATCATCTGACTGTGGTAAGAAAACATGGTCTTGGTCTGTACACATGTGTGCATGCTTTTGTGAGTGTGTGTGTGTTAGCACACAAATATGTGTGTTTGTGGGGTTTCCTTCTGTCCCCTGGTCTCGTTAGCACTACTCTGTGCATATACATGCAATTTGTTGTTTCCTCTGCGATGGTCATCAGAGATCCTCATAGGTAGCTGTGCTTGGATCAACAGGTGATTTGACTTTCAGACTGAAAATGACTTATGTGGCTTTGTTTGACATTGTAAGGTCATGCAGCATCTTGAATTACTGTGGACCGTGCTTTTTCAACGTATGGCCTTTGCGGTATGTGGGACCCTGTTTTGACATTTTTCAACCCTTTCTCTGTGTACAGGATTGATTTCAAATGACATTCTGTCATGAACACTTTTTTTCACCCTTAAACTGAGTGAAAATAGACGGTCTTGTTTGTGTTTGAGAGGGGGTCACTGGCTTATACTGGTGTATGTGACGAAGCAGTTGTTGTCATCATTGGGGGCTAGAGCCTGTGGAGGCCGTTTGTGTTGCATCGCAACATGTTCCACTGACCACCACCAAAGTGACAGGCCAGTGGTGCATGTCACCTCGGGTGGGGTACCTCAGGGTAAACCTGGGCATGGACAAGCCAGAACGAGCAGCATGGCTTTAATATTTCTGCGGGGGAAAGTCTGGTATGGGGAAGCTGGCTGGAGAGGAAGCCACACCTGAACAGATGGAGAGGAAGCCACACCTGAACAGATGGAGAGGAAGCCACACCTGAACAGATGAACTTGGTTATTAATGAATGATCTGAAAGGAAATCAAACCCAAACAGACTGTTGTGGTTATTCATAAATCGCTTTTGTATCCCTTGCTGAGTGTCACAGTGTGTGAGGTAGGCTTGGAAAAAGATCATATCTGGCAACAAAAGCCAAAGGTTTACCATCTGGCAAAGTTACTGGATCCCAGAACCCTATAAAGAGCATTGAAAAGATCTCCAGATGTTTTGTTTTTTGTTGATTTTAATGGGAAAGTGATTCTCAGAATTGCTTTGTAAGTTGATTTACATTAATAACCTGCGATTAGAAAATAGAAATAAAATAAAATGAAAGTCATCTAAAGCTTCACTTGCTAGCTGAAGGGGTGTGCATTGTCATGTTGTTGGATAAATCTTGTGAGGCAGAATCTTCTTCATGGGTTGATCATGTTTGTCTAGTTGATGTGTTTGTCTAGTTGATGTGTTTGTCTAGTTGATGTGTTTGTCTAGTTGATGTGTTTGTCTAGTTGATGTCCTTTTTATTCAGACTGTTCAGCTGAGTTTCATCTCACCCCTGAACTTGATTTACATATATTGTGTTGAATGTGACCAGGAGGATTTGCTGGCCCTGAAGGTCAGCAATGAGCTGCACCACATCAGCATCAAGCGAGGCATTCAGATTTTACGCCTCAATGGTTTCAATCCCGGCTGTTTACGCAGGAGGCCCTTCCCAGAAGAGGTCAGTGTGTTGGACATTTGCATGGGCTGATTTGGCCTGACAGCTCTGTAAACATTTGGATGAAATATATATTTGTTTTCCCCAAGGGAGGCAAACATTGTAGACCTTTGCACAGAATATATATATATATATATAAATATTTTTGTTTTGTTTTGTTTCAGTGCTGTAAACCACTTGCAGAAAGTGGTGATGGGGTTAGTGTTGAGGGATGCTGCATGTTTACAGTTGATAGCAGTGCTGATGATGGTAGTGATGATAATGAGAGATGATGATGGTGGTGATGATGATGATGATTACAGTAGTGGTAATAAAGATGATGATGATGATAAGGGTACCACTCAGTACTGCTGGCTGCATATGAACGATGATGATTAAGAGGATGGTTGTGATGACCAGGTTGATAGCGATGGAGGTAGTGATATAGGATATAGGTGACAGTGATGTAGGATGATGACGTTGGTGATAGTAAAGATGAAGGTGATGATGATGATAATTGGGATGATGGCAGGGATGATAATTATGTATAGTAAGGTAAGGTAATGTTGCTTATAGCCCAGCCAACCGCAAAGGGCCATATCAGGGCTGTCACCAGGTTAAAATCAACTCACAATGATGTGAGATTTCTAAGGCGATGATTTGATGGTGACATTGATAATGGTAGTGATGATAATGAAGAAGCTAAGGAAGAGTGTTGCTCTGAATGCTGCTGCTGCCTGCGTGCAGCTGAACCAGCCAATCCAGAACCAGCCAGGGGAGGTGATGCTGTGGACCAACCATCGGGTCATGGAGTGGCTGCGCACTATTGACCTGTCCGAATATGCTCCAAACTTGCGAGGCAGTGGCGTGCATGGCGCTCTGATGGTCAGTTTGTGTGTGTGTCTCTTTTTGTCAGGAATTAATGGTTGCTTATATTTTTGTCAAGTAGTGTTTTGGGAAGGCATTTAGGAAATGCAAGTTGTGAGTTGCCATTTTTCAGTTGTTTGTATTTTAGCTGGTTATTCTTGGTGTGGTATGTATTCTTGTGATTGTATGCAGTTTCATTTTTAAAGTCCTCTGGTTTGATAATGAGAAAATGCTCAAAGACATGGGTGAATTTAGGGGTTTTAGGCAAAACAAGAATTGTTGCCATATTTTCATGTGCAAGGTTTTTTTGTTATAGGTTTGGATTAGTTTTTCAAGTTTGATAGAAATCTTTGTGGCTTATTGTACAGATGCTTGCTTTTCTAGATGTTTGGGAGAACTTACAACCCTGATACCTTCCTCGAGCAGTGCCCGTGCGGGCAAGGGAGTTCAACCAAGTGTGGAGATGGTGGAGATGAGGAAGAAACCTCCACCATCTCCAAAATCCAGACCTTCTTCACCTGTGGGCAAGTCTGCCAGCAGGTCTGAAGACCCAAACAGTCCAGTGAAACTAAGCAATAAATTTGCTCCACTGAACGCAGACGATGATGAGGAGATGACCTGACTTCTCTCCTGTTCATCCTCTGCACCATGGACAGTAGTAAACTAATCCATTGGAATATCCGTGGCCTAAATTCAAATTTTGAGGAGCTGCAGCTTCTGTGTCAAACAGTAAAACCTTCCGTCGTGGCTCTTCAAGAAACTAAAATTCAAAGCCAGAAGACCTTCACTCTTTCTGGCTTTAATATTCTTTCTAAACCTGCACAACCATCCACATTGGGACTGTCAGGCGGTGTTGCCCTTCTTTTACACAAAACTTTGCTGTTTAGTCCTGTCGCTCTGACTACCTCCCTTCAGGCTGTAGCTGCGAGAGTCACTCTCCACAAGACTGTTACAATCTGCTCACTGTATCTGCCACCTTCTGTCCCGGTTTGTCGTCAGGACCTTGTCAGTCTGATCGGAGAACTTCCTCGACCTTTTTTGCTGTTGGGTGACTTTAATGGTCACAATCCTCTTTGGGGTAGTGTCAGTTCGTCATCCAGAGGTCTGCTTCTTGAGGATGTCCTTTCAGACTTTGATTTGTGTTGTCTGAACGATGGAGCTCCAACTTACCTCCACTCTTCCACAGGTTCACTTTCGTGTTTAGATTTGTCGATTTGTGACCCCTCGCTGGTCCTGGACTATGAGTGGTCTGTCCATGACGATCTACACGGAAGTGACCATTTCCCTGTTCTTTTAAAACCTGTATTAACTGAGAGCGCTTCTGTCTCACAACATTTTAATTATAAGAAGGCCAACTGGGATCTCTTTGTAACCAATATTTCAAAAGAATTCCAGGAAGTTGATTTTCTTCAGAGTCCAGACCCAGCAGAATCTCTGACCAATACTGTGATAAACTGTGCTAAAACCTGTATTCCAATGTCTTCCGACAAACTCCAAATGCCCAAAACACACCTGGTTTAATTCAGACTGCCAACAAATTTCAAAAGTTCGCAAACGGGCTCAGCGTCGGGTATACCAACGACCTTCAGGTCCCAACGCTCGAGCCCATCAGAAACTTCGCGCCAAATCGAGACACACTTTCAAAATCAGTAAACGTCAGTCTTGGAGAAACTTCTGCTCCGGGCTGACATCAAAAACTTCAAAGAAAAAAGTCTGGAACATCATCAGAAAAATCAAAGGGAAAAACACCAACCCCTCCATTCATCACTTGAAACTTGCCGATGCTCTGGTCACTGACAAACAAGCTGTTGCCAATCTGTTGGCTTCCACCATCCAACAGAACTCCTCATCTTCAAATAAATCTGCAGCATTTTTAAAAAACAAACAACTCAGAGAGAAATCTTTATACAATTTCACATCAGACAACTCTGAAGTCTACAATCTCCCTTTTTCAATCAATGAACTGAAAACAGCTTTACAAACCTGCACTGATTCTGCCCCTGGTCTGGATGATATTCATTATCAGGTTTTGAAACATTTTCCAGAAAGCTGTCTCCAGACCCTTCTTAAAGTATACAACCATATCTGGACCACAGGGTGCTTTCCGCCCTCCTGGCGGAAAGCCCTGATCATTCCAATTCCAAAGCCTGGAAAGGACCTTACCAACCCTTCCAACTATCGTCCAGTAGCTCTGACTAGCTGCCTCTGTAAGTTGATGGAGAAGATGGTCAACTCCCGTCTGATGTGGAAGCTGGAAACCGATGGCCTTTTGGCCAGTCAACAGTGCGGGTTCCGGAAATACCACTCGACAGTCGACCATCTAATCCGTCTGGAAACCACCATCTGCAATGCCTTTGTCAATAAACAGCATGTGGTCGCTATCTTTTTCGACCTCGAAAAAGCGTATGACACCGCATGGAAATCAGGAATTCTTCTGGACTTGCACAGACTTGGTTTCCGTGGTCACCTGCCTCTGTTTATACAGAACTTTTTGGCTGATCGACAGTTCCAGGTGCGTGTTGGCACCGCACTCTCTGACATCCATGGGCAGGAGTTGGGTGTACCTCAGGGGAGCATCCTTTCTCCTGCCCTTTTCAGCATTAAAATTAATGACATTGTAAAATCGGTAAGCCAGGGCTCTGAGTCCTCTCTGTTCGTTGACGACTTCGCGCTGTACGCAGTTGGAGCTTCTTACCCCAGCGTACAGCGTCGACTCCAACTTTGTGTCAACAAGATCCAGCAGTGGGCCGAGGAAAACGGGTTTACCTTCTCACGTACCAAAACTCAGTCAATCCATTTTCACAATTTTCGTCAATTTTTTGCTGATCCTGAAATTCGTCTGGACAAGTCCACCATTCCAGCTGTAAAAGAAGCCAAATTCCTTGGAGTTATTTTTGATCAAAAACTCAACTTTCTCAGCCACATCAAAAACCTCAAAACCTCTTGCCAGAAAGCTCTGAATATTCTGCGGGTCGTAGCACACACTGACTGGGGCGCTGATAAGAAAACTTTGCTGCATCTCTACAGAGCCCTGGTCCGCTCCAAACTGGACTATGGTTGTGCTGTGTACGGCTCTGCAAGACCCTCTTATCTGAAACTCTTGGACCCTGTCCACCATCAAGGGCTTCGTCTCTGTCTTGGAGCATTCCGCACCACCCCTGTGTACAGCCTGTACGCAGAGGCAGGTGAACCCTCACTGTCCAACCGCAGGCTGAAAATGTCTCTAAATTACTATATCAGACTGTTCTCAGAACCGCAGAATCCTGCCTATGACTGTGTCTTTGACCCCCAGTTTCAAAACAAATTCGAAAACAACCCTAACTGTATTCCGCCGTTTGGTGTTCGTATGCAGCCTCACGCGCGGAATGCAGGTCTAGACCTAGGAGTTGTGTCTGATTTTTCCAAGTTTCCGGATCAGCCTCCGTGGACCTTTTTCACACCAGAGATTCGTTTTGATCTCGCAGTTTTTCGTAAAGAGTCCACCAGCTCTCGGGCATACAAGGCATTGTATGCTGACCTCTGTTCAAAATTTCCATCCTGTCAGAAAATTTTCACTGACGGTTCCAAGTCTGAGGATGGAGTGGCCTGTGCAGCCTATTGCCCTGGTGCTCCTTCTCAGATACTGTTAAAACATATACCTCCAGATGCCTCTGTCTATTCTGCTGAACTTACTGCTCTGGTTCTGGCATTGAAAATAATTTCACAATCTACCAAGAGGGACTTTCTGGTTCTGTCAGATTCGCTGTCAGCTTTGGAGGCCATAGCTGGCCGCAACCTTCAGCATCCAGAACTTTTATATTTCTTTGAGCTTTTTAGCAAGTTGAAAGCGGATGGTTACAACATTATTCTAGCTTGGGTTCCTGGTCATGTTGGCATCGGAGGGAACGAAATGGTTGATCGTTTAGCCAAGAATGCCACAAGAGAGAAATTGTCCAATATTTATATCCCTTGCTCAGATCTGAAACCCAAAATTAACGATTATGTGAGAGACCTCTGGCAGGAGGATTGGAACACACAGACGGATAACAAACTCTTTCAGATCCGTCCAAACCTTAAGGAGTTCCTCCCATCTACGTCTGGTGGTCATAAAGAAGAAACATTTCTGTGCCGGCTGCACACCGGCCATTCGTATTTTACCCATTCGTACCTTTTAAAGAATGAAGAAGCGCCGTGGTGCATTCCATGTCATGTGCCACTCACAGTGAAACATATTCTTTTAGAGTGTTGGGACTTGCACGATGTGAGACACAAACATTTTACAGCAGAGTCCATGAAAATCCTGTTCAGAGATGTCCCGCCTGACGTGATCTTTGGGTTTTTGAGAGAGATTAACATTTTTCATCTGATTTAAGATTTTACGGATGAAAGATTTTTAACGAAGTTTCTGGTGCGTTTCTAGACGATGTCATTTAAAGAGATGTGTGAAAGGTTTTTTTTTTTTTTTTTTTTTTTTTAATGACTTGAGTTGATTTTAACGTGGTGACAGCCCTGATGTGGCCCCTTGCGGTCGGCTGGGCTATAAGCAACATTATCTTATCTTATCTTAACCCTGATACAGCTCTGAAAGTCCATTGCAAACAGAGATCAGAAGAGAGTGTGTATGTGTTGTGTGTGTGTGTGTCTGCGCCTCCTGATTTCATAAGTGCTATTATTTTTGTGTGTGTAGATGTAAAACAACCATGTTCGTTATATTTTGGTGCATAAATATATAAGATAGTAAAATATTCATGTATGATTTATCATTTACTGTATATTATTGCACAATTGTTGCATATCGGGATAATCACACAAAAAAGTACAGACATTACTTGTTGCAAATGGGAGTCGCAGAGAGCAGCCTGATTTCTCCCTGTCACATGGGCCTTCCTGGTAACTGCCATTGACCTCTGGTGGGCAGTAGGTGTTAGAAGTGCTCACTGTCGTGCTGACCTCGTTTAAATCACCATGGTCACATTCTGCCAGACTCATTGTCTGAGTCTGCTGTTTGAAGCATTTCAGTCATGTCTCTGAGGATGAAATGCTTCTGTTGTCCTTTTCACTCACTAACGCTGTGTGAAGTCTTCAGCGCAGATGTGATTGTTTAGTAAGAGTCAACAGGCCTGTTGACCATCACTCACATGCAGGTGTTGATGTGACACGATGACCCACAGACCGTTAATCGTTAATTTGCACAGTGACACAGCTAGCGCAGCACACATCTGTAAACAGTGTGAAAGCTGAAGGCATTGGCCGTGCGCTGTAATGTTCCTGTGGTGGGATGTGTGCGGCGACAGGTTCTGGAGCCGCGGTTCAATGCGGAGCTGTTTGCCTTACTGCTGTCCATCCCCCCGGCCAAGACCCTGCTGCGCCGTCACCTCTCCACGCACTTTGTGGGCATCATTGGCCCAGAGACCCAGACCCGCAAACGAGAGTACGAGTCTTCTGCAGGCTACCAGCCCCTGGTGGTCAACGCCAAGGTCAAGGTCAGTGAAGAGAGTCACGGTCGTCTAGACTGGGGGATGGATGATACAGGGTTTTTTAGGTTGACAGATGAGGCATAACTTTTCAGTGATGAACAGTGAACTGTTTTAAGTATGAGCTTTGCTTTTTTGTGAAAAATTAATGCATGGATATGTGGACAAATGAATAAGTGATTAATCATGAAATAGATAACAGATTGGAAGTTTTTTGTGTGTTAAATGTCGACTCAAGGCCCTTCCCCCTTTTCTCTCTCTCTCTCTCTGTCTCTTTCTCTCTCTCTCTCTCTCTCTCTCTCTCTCTCTCTCTCTCTCTCTCTCTCCCAAATAGAAATGGAGGAGTGCATTGTTAGAGTATAACCGAAATACATGAATATTACTGAGATTTTTTTTCATACTTTGTACATTTTGTGTTTTATGAGTACTCCGATGGGGTTTTGTACATTTCACATTCCATGAATTCACCCCATTTGGCCTATCTGGATATATCATCATATCTCTGTGAAAATCCCCTGTGAACTGAATCCAGCAGGTGCTGTGTCTTGAATTTTTTAACTGTTTTACAAGGCCACAGGTGTTCAAAGATAAGTATTCTGCTTCTGTCTCTGTGTCACACGTGAAATGTGTTTGCTGTTACAGAAAGGCAAGTTCGGCCTGTTTGGACACAAACGCAGCAAATCTGACGCTGAAGCGGACAGTCTCATCTGTCCCATTGAGGGAATGAGGAATGGCACTCAGGTAGGCTTCCTGTCAAAGCATTTTCTTCTTTTTTTTCTTTCTTTCTTTTCAGGTATTATCAAAAGTGGGCATTCTTTTTTTAATCGCATGATCGGCTCAGTGTGCCTGAAAATGAGGTAGCGGAAGCAATCTGACAAAACGCATGAGCGTACACACAGTGATTTCAGTGAATGATGTGCAGTGACGTGAAGTTTCAGATCGGGGCATGGCTGATGATACTGGTCATCAGTAGGAAAGGGATATCCCCTACATTGTGGTCATCAGAAGGAAAGGGATATCCCCTACATTGTGGTCATCAGAAGAAAGGGATATCCCCTACATTGTGGTCATCAGAAGAAAAGGGATATCCCCAACATTGTGGTCATCAGAAGGAAAAGGATATCCCCAACATTGTGGTCATCAGAAGAAAGGGATATCCCCAACATTGTGGTCATCAGAAGAAAAGGGATATCCCCAACATTGTGGTCATCAGTAGGAAAGGGATATCCCCAACATTGTGGTCATCAGTAGGAAAGGGATATCCCCAACATTGTGGTCACCAGTAGGAAAGGGATATCCCCTACATTGTGGTCATCAGTAGGAAAGGGATATCCCCAACATTGTGGTCATCAGTAGGAAAGGGATATCCCCAACATTGTGGTCATCAGTAGGAAAGGGATATCCCCTACATTGTGGTCATCAGAAGGAAAGGGATATCCCCTACATTGTGGTTATCAGAAGGAAAGGGATATCCCCTACATTGTGGTCATCAGAAGGAAAGGGATATCCCCAACATTGTGGTTATCAGAAGGAAAAGGATATCCCCTACATTGTGGTCATCAGAAGGAAAGGGATATCCCCTACATTGTGGTTATCAGAAGGAAAAGGATATCCCCAACATTGTGGTCATCAGAAGGAAAGGGATATCCCCAACATTGTGGTCATCAGTAGGAAAGGGATATCCCCTACATTGTGGTCATCAGAAGGAAAGGGATATCCCCAACATTGTGGTTATCAGAAGGAAAGGGATATCCCCTACATTGTGGTCATCAGAAGGAAAGGGATATCCCCAACATTGTGGTCATCAGAAGGAAAGGGATATCCCCTACATTGTGGTCATCAGTAGGAAAGGGATATCCCCTACATTGTGGTTATCAGAAGGAAAGGGATATCCCCTACATTGTGGTCATCAGAAGGAAAGGGATATCCCCAACATTGTGGTTATCAGAAGGAAAGGGATATCCCCTACATTATGGTCATCAGAAGGAAAAGGATATCCCCAACATTGTGGTCATCAGAAGGAAAGGGATATCCCCTACATTGTGGTTATCAGAAGGAAAGGGATATCCCCTACATTGTGGTTATCAGAAGGAAAGGGATATCCCCTACATTGGGTTATCAGAAGGAAAGGGATATCCCCAACATTGTGGTCATCAGAAGGAAAGTCAGATCTAGGTGCACAAACTTGCTGAGGTCATATTTTCTGTTCTTGATATATTGCTGTTATTATGACGTTCAGTGTATAATGTTACGTTGTGCTTCGTATTACAGAGAGACGCCAAAGCGGCACAGGAGATAGGAGCCGTCTCCAAAGAGATCAACTCGCTCACTGTAAGTCTTAGCTCTTCTTCCCTCCCCAGTCTCCGTGCCCCCACCTTTGTATATTTGTATAAGTTTGCTTCTGCATGTTCTCCAGAGTTTATCTGTTGTTCTTACTTGCTTGGGGTTGATCATATTTCATACAGTCATGTCATGTGCCTAGGAATGAGAAAGTACATGTAATGCTGCATTGTTTGAAGAAAGCAGCTGATGGACCCGCTCCAGAGACCTCAAAGCAACACCTGTATCAGCCAGATAACCTTTCACCTGAAGTAATGTTTGATGAGTGTTTTCACAAGGAAGTGCTACAGGGTGAAGAACCTGTAAGTGAGGTTCAATGTTGTAAGATAACAAACCAGAAAACTAAGACTGCTGATCATTGAAAGATGCTGTTGAATGTTGTAAGATAACAAACCAGAAAACCGAGACTGCTGATCATTGACTGGTGCTGTTCAATGTTGTAAGATAACAAACCAGAAAACTAAGACTGCTGATCATTGACTGGTGCTGTTCAATGTTGTAAGATAACAAACCAGAAAACTAAGACTGCTGATCATTGACTGGTGTTGTTCAATGTTGTAAGATAACAAACCAGAAAACCGAGACTGCTGATCATTGACTGGTGCTGTTCAATGTTGTAAGATAACAAACCAGAAAACCGAGACTGCTGATCATTGACTGGTGCTGAAGGTGTTTCTTTACGCAAGCCAATGATACATGCAGAGGGTGATCATGAGGGTTACATGTGAAATACCACAAAAATCTTCACAGGAATGAGATCTTTGGGGCTGCTTTTGTGACAAAGGATAATTTGTTACACTATCCTTAGCAGGAATTGAGTGGCCATTTGCTGGAAATGGGTCACACAAATGACATAGGAAGAAAGCGTTAAGTTTTTACAAAAATGTTTGGTCTAACATTTGGCATTTCGCCTATTAATTTCTTTTATAATAAAATAGTATCTTAACATATCTGCATGCATGCACAGATGTATCTCACACGTGCATGCGTGCACACACACACTCACACACACACACACACACACACACACACACAAGTGTGCTCTAAAGGAATAGAGATGATGCTAATCTCACTTGAGCAATGGCAGGTAATTTATAAGAAAGAAAAACATGTCATCAGTTTAAGATGTACGCACATGCATTCATATGCACACATATACATGCTTAACACATCACACACAGAGACACATTACTTTAACTTTTTTTGTCCTTGAAGGGATATTTTATCTGCCAGTCCTTGATGGCTATTACATATTGTAATAAAAGGATATATCCCTATATCCCTCTTCTACAGCCTCAAATCAAATCCCTATAGTGTAATCCACAATGATTAGGAACAGGAGGAGGGTACAAGAGAAAATATCCTTGATTTAGCTTTTTTTTTTTTTTTTTTTTTTTTTTTTTTTTTTTTTTTTGAGATTGGAGAATGATGTATGTCTGTGGTTGCAGACTATGCTGGCACAAGAACGATTCATGGACTCCGCCAAGACCTCTGACGTCTGACAGCGATGGCCTTGAGCAGAGAGGCAGCAACAGGAACAACACAACACCTCTGATAAATACTTTGTTCTCTTAGGATGGCTGTCAGTGTCACCAAGCCTTGGGCTCAGGACAGAAAAGTCTGCCTGGCAAAGAGTTCAGACCTGGATGTGGCCAATAGAAGTGCTTAAATTCTTGTTGAAGGATGTCTGGATCTGTGGTCTGAGCATGTGATGGTTGGAAACAGGGTTGGGTGGTCAACGTGACCACTGAGCGTGTGTCTGTGGATGTTGCTGTTGCGGCAAGCCTTTGTTTTCTGGATGTCACAATATGGAGCCTTCACATCCAGACGTCACAACATGGAGCCTTCACATCCAGATGTCACAACATGGAGCCTTTATTTACCGGATGTCTGCACAATGTCCAGCCTTTGTTTTACAAAAAAAATCACTGCAGCATCAAGCCTGTTTCTGTGACATCGCACTCCCTCATTTCACAATATCACCGTCACGTCAAGGATGTGTTGAAGCACAGCCCCTCCACCCAGGGTACACATCCAGCAGGCCAGTGGCAGGGTTTGGTTCCTGGAGGTCTGGCCAGCACCGTCCGTACTCTGTGGCCATCACAGCAGCGTCAGTCAGGCTGCCATGGGCAGGGATCACGGCCACACTGTAGCTTTGCTTTAGCATGTTAGTGAAAGACCAAACTTTTGGTCCTTTTTTCTTTTTCTTTGTGTTGCAGAAAGCTGGCAACATGGGAGCGTTATTGGTGGTTGTTGTTTTGGTTTTTTAAAGTTTCATTCTAGGTTTGACAAAGTCGAAGTATTATTAAATTATGTCACTGTAACATTAGGCGTTTGTTTCTAGGCATGTTAGCACATTTAAGTGTTTGTTTCTAGACCATGTAGCAATGTCAAGCCTCGGTTTCAAGTTGCAACAATATGTGCATTTTTTTTAATATTGATTTGAGTCAGCAAAGTCAGTTGAAGAGCTTCTGACCTGAGCATGACAGCAGGGCGAGGTCCTTGGTGTCCTGAGAGTTGATAGTCACAGGTCCCGTCAGTCAGACCCCAGTGGTTGAGGCAGGATTCCTCTCACCTTGGGCAGCATGGAGGATTCCTCAGTTATGTCGCTATGCAAGTCTGAAGTGGGTGTCTGACTGAAGGGGGTGTCTGACCTGCTTGAGGTGTGCAGTCATCGTTGTCATGTTGGCAGCACGGGCAGTTAGCTGCTTCTTGGCCGTGGTTGCAGTCTTTGTGAGGCTGGTTGTCATGGCTAATCACTTTCAACCTCTGGTCATTGTCTGCACTCCTGCTGACACTGGTCACCAGCATTGCCCGTGTCTTCCACCACACAGCTGACGTTCACTTGGTTGGGCGTTGTGTCAGGATATCCGTGCCAATGTCTGCAATGATCCAGCCTCATTTCCTTCATGTCTGTCAACAGTACACGGCGGTGTATACCCTTGCCAGTGTTTAACCTTGTGCTGAGATGTTGGTTGATGTGTGTAATTTTCAGCCTCGTCTTGATCAGCTAATGAACGTAATCAGTTCGTCTGCAGCTGTAGGATTCGGTGAAGTAGTAGGAGAACAAAATAGCAGACTGTGCATTGATGTAGTAAGCATGAAAGTTAAGAGTGCAGCAGTATAGTTGGGTTCAGTATTTCTGACATCCCAATGGAACATCAGTGGATCTTCTGTGGAGAAACACACACGCACACACACACACACACACACACACAAACACTTTGAAACAGTCCGAGTTGAGAGTACAGGAACAGGGATTACACAGTGTTGTGATGTGGTAGCAGAGAAAGCAGGGTGGCAGATGTGGAAATGAGCTAGTCGCTGTGCGTATTGGAGAGCAAGAGTGGCTGCCAGTGCAGATATAACAAGGGCAGAAATGGTGAGAAAGTGCAGAGGTCTTGTGAGAGAGAGCTGATCAGCCTTGTGGGGTGTTATTTTTACACCAAGCTCTTGTCCTCCGACGACCAAGTGCGCTCACATTGTGATACTGCAGGGAGAGTTCATGTACCTCACACACATACAGTCACTGAACACAACGAACAGCGTCTGCCTTCCACACCTTGAAAAGAAACCAGGGAGAAGGAAAAGTGGACCGACATGTCTTGGTGTTGTAAGCTCTACTGCAGACAGACGACACAGGTTCAAGTCACCAGTCAGTCAGGGATGCTGCTGAAAAGACTCCATGTGAATAACTTCATGTCTGTCTAGAGGTTACTGTGAAAGCCACAGACATACCCAGTGGCTACAGACTCTGCCCAGGGCCACAGATTCACAGATGACTGTGCGTCTGTAGACTTGGCCTGATTATGTGGAAGTTTAAGCGAAGTAGAGGAAATGACAGTATGCAAATGGAGTGCAGCATGGTGTCCTTGATGTGTGATTTCACTACACAAGTTTTTACATTGGAGCCAGTCTTGGATCAGATTCAAGTGGGGAGGAATCGTGGATTTTATTTTTAAATGGAAAACATTTTAGACCGTGAGGTTTTCGTATAGTGCTTTGCGGTGTTGACAGAAACTCTTCTTCATGTGGAACAGAGATGAGAGAAACACATGGTTAAGCTTTAAATGGGTTATCTTGTGTGCTTACTGAGAAAAAATATGATTAAAGCTTTTTGTCGAAAACAATAATTGGAATGGTGAAGGAAAGGTTTTAGACCATAGCATTCAGTAGTGTCAGTTCTTAGTTTAGTGATGTTTTTAATGTGACATTTTATGCTGGATTTAGAGGTAAAGATGGAAACTCCATGACATGTACTATATTAGAACATTTTGGACATGCATGAAATCCTATTGTGCACAATACACACACATACGCAGTGTCAAGCAAAGTAGTGATGCCAGCTGTTTGGCTTTTAGGGTTTTACTTGTGACTCTTATCAGTTTCAGTGTTTCACGTTTTATTTCTAGGATACAGAACTACTCAAACTGATAGTTCAGAGTGTAATAAAATGCACCCTATGATGTAGACATGTCATCATGCTAAACTGGTCATGAGAGGACTGAGAACTTTCTTTGAGAGCTTGGAACAGTTCTGCTCATAACTTGAGCCTTCCAACCAGTGTTTGCATTCACCAGTGGTAAACTGACAGTAGCCATGTGGTGGCACTGCAGAGAAAAAGGTGAAGACCGTGGCATTCAGTGAAGATGCATGCAAGTGTTGTGAACCATGAATACAGCTGTTCATAGGAATGATGAAACGAAGCACGAGCCAGAAGCACAGTTCAAAACATAGATTGCTGGACAACCTATTTGGTGGATTGTAAAGACAACCGGACTGTTTACTGCTGAAGACTGGGGATAGGTCCCTGTGAGTTCAGGTGTGGGGGGAAAGGCATGGTGTGTTCTTCTCATCACTCAGTGTCTGGCATGTGCTGGGAGGGGAGGGGAGGGGGGGGAGGATGTTGGACTACTCCATCATCTAAACATAATGGAGACAATTTCAGGTGTGGAGGCATCATAGTCTTTCCTTCTGGCATGTTGTATGCGAGTGATGTGTACAAATGGACGACTTAAGCACAGGTGTACATTCGCCGACACTTTCTTTTTTTTTATCTTTAGCATGTGAATATGAACTCTGTTTAATTAATCTGGTATCATGCTTGTGCCTCTCTTATTCCATCTGACATATTTTCCGTGTGTAGTTTCATTCATGATTGATGTTTTCACCCTACCTAGCTGTAGCAACACATTTCACAACCTGTGGTCAGGTAGCATGTACAACAAAAGACATCTTTTTTGTGTTCCTACACACCTGAGGCCTCCATATATACTTTTTTCTTTTTCCACTCTCCATGTTTATTTATAATGGTCGCCCCCCAATGGACTGTGACAATCTTTGATGGATTTTTCAGTTCTGTTGTCTAAGACTGGATTTCAGACTTTAGGAGTTCCTCGTTAACAGATTGGAATGGGACTGGGTCATGAAGGGGAAGGGGGGTGGGGGGTCTGGTGGATATGCATGAGCGAGAGTTGAAATATTTGATATTATGTCTGTCATACCTCAAGTCTTGTTCAATTGGTCCACTGGCTGGATCAGTTCTTTTTGTTTTACTCCATTGGACAAAGCCATGCATAACAGATCTATATATATATATATATGTAGTGCATGTATGTTGGCATCCCCCCCACCCCCACTCCCCCTTTAAGGAGTTGACATTTATAGCATCGCCTTCAACGAAAAACTCAGCAAGTGTATTTTTAGCCTTCCTGCAGGTTGTGACCGACATGAATACTTCTACACTGGCTTTTCAAATGGGCGTCCATGCAATTTTTCCTCTCTCCCCTTTAAATGCTGTCTAAAATGCTAACAGTGTTTGCATATTTATATGCTGAAATCTTCTTAGTCTGTACTTCAGCTTTTCGTAAACTAACTTGATGTGTACTCGTATGTTTGTGTGTGTGCACTGGTTGATTAAGGGAGGGGCTTTGTATTTTGATGTACATATGAATATACCATGGGGCAAGAAGGGAATCAGTTGTGTTGTACATGTCACAATAGGTTATCAGAGAAAGAAGGAAGAGAGAAAGGGATGCAGGGTGGTAATAGAAGTAAGGATGGGAGTGTTCTGTTTTCAGGGATGGATGAATGTGCATTTTGGGAATGAGTGGTGAAGGGGCAATAATGTGTCATTTATGTAGGTGTGTTTACAGAAAGCCAGCATGCATGTCGGTTTACATCATGTGTGTGGCAAGTGTGCATATGTGCCTGGGAATGCTGTGCGCATGTGTTCGTATGTATATGTATTGACTTCAGTGTGTACAGTCACCTGTATACAGCAGACGTGCCCTTGATGGACAAATAGTGTTTATGTGTGTCAATGTAGGAAAAGAGTGCTTGTGTTTGTGTGCTGGTTGAGAAGATGATGTTTACTTATCCAGAGCACTTTACCCAGCAAGGCCGTTGGGTATTTTTGCACACCCCAGTATTTTAGCAGGTCTTGGTGAAGATTGCCACAGACTTTGATGTGTCAGCCAACTCCCTTACCCTCTACAGTGCCTTCTTGAGTTCGTCATGCAGTGGAAGTCAGGTCTTGTCTTTGGGTCGTCTCATCAGTGTTCCTGCACTCGGTTTCTTTGGATTTGATGATGTGCCACGTCCGTCTGGCTTTGGCGTTGTGTGGAGCATGGGGCACTTAGAGGACTGTGCGTGTGTGTATAAGGCCGACATGAATTATGAAGTTGCTTGTAGGCATGAGGAGTCTACAGAAAATGGAGGGGTATGTGTGACAGCACCAACCTGGCCAGTGAAGCCTGCAGTCCAGAAGAGTGCCAGGGCTGTCTTACTTTCACAAGTTAACACTTTCAGGGGAAATGCTGTCAAGATTCTGACTGAAAAATCACTACGATTTAAAGTGAAAATAATTTTATAAACTACTGTTTTTGATCTCTTTTGGTAAAGAAAAAGGAAAAAAAAAAAAAGTCCAGGAACTTTGAGCGAGTTATTATGGCCTGTCAAGAAAAAGAATTGTGATCAAAAATACTCCCCAGTTTCATATTGCTAATTTTGCCAAAATAATGTTGATAGGTTGCTAATTCTCATTGTCTGGAGCTGTAAATTATTTGTTCTCTCTCTTGCTCAAACGAAAGTTAGATTAACCAAGTTAAGAGTTTTGCACATTTTTTTTTCCAGTGCTATTTTAATATGAAGACTGCAAGCTTTCATTTGTTTTTTAACCTGTATCTCCCACAAACAAAGTTCTGAAAAATAATCCAACCCTGAACTTCTGCCATTTGAAAAATGCATCAAGTGTGTGACCCCGTGTTCACAATTGTTTCTCCTACTGTCAACTTGTTTTACTCTTAAGAATTGATTACAAAGATATTGAAACTGAAGTTGTGAAAACATTTTCCATAGGTTTTATCCTTCTGTGTTTTTTTTTTTCTCCCAGGGAGCTGGGATGCAACCAGAAGGTAATGACAGCTATTTCCAGCCTCATGCACTCGACAGTACCGTTCGTCCAAGTCATCATAGCAGTTTCTAGCCTTTGGCCCATGGCTCCTACTCACTTTGTCCAGTTAATGGTAATTTTTAGCCTTATGCACACAACAGTACTCTCTTTGTCCAGCTAGCTCCTGCCATGTCAGTCATAACTTTGTGATGTGGGTCCACAGCTACAGCCCTGATTTTCTGGCTCGGTAACAATAGTCTTGTGGTCATTTTAAGTTGTCAGATTCACATTTAGCGCATGTATTAACTGCTGGATGGCATGGCATCAAGAGTATCCCACTTTACAATAGTGTTTGCTTTTTTTAGCGGCGATGAATTCACTCATATTCTGTGTTGCAAAGAAATGCATGTTTGGTTGCAAGCAAAATAAATGTTTGGGTCTTGTCCACACACCGAAGCCATTTTATGAAATGGTTCTGCATGGACTTTGTTTTATCGTATTTATTTTCCCTTGGTTTTTTTTTGTTTTGTTTTTTTTATCCACTCTGTTGTGATTCACTGCAACTGCTTTATTGCCATAGGCTTATAATTATGAAGGCAGGATTAAGACATCCTGAAGGCTTTTTTTGTTTGTTTTATTTAACTTATGAAGTGGTGAAGATTTTTGCTTTTTATTTGTGCAATTTATATGATCAGGGCAGTGAACATGGAATTTGATGCCCCTCTCTCCTTCATGACGGCTGCGAGGGTCTGTCGGCACAGAGGACTGGGAGCGAGGAAGACTGAATGAGAGTCGTAGAATCTCTGTGAAGACAAACTGTGCAGCCGAGTTTCATGGCTGGTGGTGAACTTTGTGATCAAGGCCCAATCATGGCTGGAAACCTCGCAGAGCCAGAGAGCTGCAGCCTCAGGCCATGTTTTATCCCCTTAGTTTTATTTTTCTACCTTTATTTAATCTAAAAATCAATTTTTAAACAATCGTGATTTACTGTTATGGACAGTTCATGAAAGACATGTTTATGTATTTTACTGATGTACATAATTGCAGTCTGCATTTTAAAGATGAATGAATATATCTGCCAAAAGCTAGACCAATAAAGTCAATCTTGTTAAAACAGTTGGTAACTCAAATCCAAGATGATTTCTGTGTGTGTGTTTTATGCGCATTTTTCTTCATACCGTCCAAACAAATGCCTTATCTCCACAAGGCATGATACAGCGCCATACAGCAGGATCCCATAAAAAGATTGAAAATGGAGAGCTGGGAGCCGAACCTTCCCTTTCACCTCCAGACCAACAGGAGTTGTCTCCCTGAGTTCATTAATTCCCCCCCCGGGGCAGCCTGAATTCTTTTCTCTCCCCCCCCCCCCCCCCCCCCCCCCTTTTTTCCTCAGTGAGGAAATGCGCCCTTCGCATGTTCGTCTCGTATTTTTCCATCTTGAATTTTCTGAAGCGGTCGTTTTGAGTCGACCTTCCACTTTCAGGAGGAAAACACTTGGTCTTAGGCAATGGAGAAAATACCAGAAAACTACAGTTGTCTTTGCCATTACAGTCGTCATCATCATGGAACACCCTGACGTCTGCCAAGTCGGCTGGCGTTTGTTCTCTTCCTCATACTTCCAGAGCCTGCTCATCGGGTCAGAAAACTGTCTCCAACCACAACCCACATGAAACCTGCGTCAGCTACTGTGGCTTTTCCCCCATCATTCCATGCAACTCATGCGAGAGTAGGACTGTTTCAGCATGGCTCACAATTTTGGGCTCTTGTCTTGTCAGTCTGCCGGTTCTGGCAAGGGCAGTGACCTACATTCCCTGCTTCACTGTTCAGCCTGCGACCCCAGATCCATTGGAGACAGGCCAGTGTCTCCTCCCAGCATGCTCCGCTGCCTCTAACCCCTCTGGGCCTTGTGATGAAGAGTGGCTGGTATCTGAATGTTTGCCAGGTAGGTCTTGGTTGAGTCTGCCACCTTGGCAAGGCACTGGCTAGGAGAGCTACCAGGAAGGGGCGACTCCAAGGGGGTCAGTGGTGAGGAAGGTCGAACCTCCGGATTTTACAAGCAGGGAGGACTGGTCACACTCTGACCATCTGTGGTAAGGTTCATCGGTGTGTAACCAATTGAACAGGAGTCTGTCCAGCAAGAGGTAGAATCCTTTTGCATCTTGCTCGACAGACTCCAGTTCGCTCGCATACACACCGAACAAACCTTACTATAGACGGTCAGAGCACAACCAGTCCTCCATGGTTGTAAACCCTGGGTTTCACCATTCCTCATCACCGACCCTCCTCGTAGTTGCCCTTTCCAAGTAGCTCTCCTAGCCAGTGCCTTGCCAAGGTGGCAGACTCAACCAAGACCTACCTGGCAAACATTCAGATACCAGCCACTCTTCATCACAAGGCCCAGAGGGGTTAGAGGCAGCGGAGCATGCTGGGAGGAGATGGGCAGAGGGTGCAGAGACTGGCCTGTCTCCACTGGACCTGTGACTGTAGGCTGAATGGTGAAGAGGATGTGTTCGTCGCTGCCCTCATCAAAACCGGCTGACTGTCAAAACATTCAGTGCCAAAAATTGCGCACCACGTTGAACCGATCCAACTCTCACGCCAGTTGCATGGAATGAATGGAGCAAAGCTGGAGCGGGTCGAGGTTGGAGACAGCTTTCCCACTTGATGAGCAAGTTCTGGAAGTACAAGAAGAACAAACGCCAGTCGACTTGGTTGCCAGGTCGCTCCTTGACAATGGCGGCTGTAATGGGGAAGACAAATGTAGTTTTCTGGTGTTTTCTCCATTGGCCAAGACGAAGTATTTTCCTCCTTCTGAGGGGAATGCCAACTCAAATGATCACTTCAGAGAATCCAAGATGGAAACCGAACACAGGAAGTCCAGTCATGTTTCCTCACAAAGGAAAAAACTGAATTCAGGCTGTCAGGGTGAATTGAGTACAAACTCCTTAACTTCTGTTGGCCTGATGGTTAAAGGAAAGATTCCCACTCCCCACTTTCAATCTTTTTATGGGAATACAGATGTATGGCGTTGTTTCCCACCTGGTGGAGATGAGGCATTTGTTTGGGCAGGCAGTGTATATCATAAAACTACTTTTAGTGGTGAAGACCTTTTTCTTAAAGCGAGAGTGAATGTTTAAAGTGTGTTTCAAATTGTCATGCTTAGTCATAACAAAGCTATTTACAGACCTAAGAAAATTTCGTTTGCCCCTGACAGAAGAAAATGATGTCTCATAATTCAGTGGGAAAAATAAAGAAAACCCAAGATGAAATACCAGCCAACAAATCTAGCACATCTCTACATATCTGATGGTACAGAATACAGTTTTTCTGTGAAGATCGAGGAGGTTCAAGTAGTAGACTCAAAAAGGAACAATTCAGTATTTCTGATGAGTCAAAGAAGAAAATACTGCACAAGACCGGGTTGAGCAAAACACCTCAAACTCAGGGTTGTGCAATATTTGATATAACCATTGATGTGCCTTTTATCTCTCTAAAATGCAAAGCAATCTCTCCAAAATGCCAAGCAACTCTCCATGTTTACTGGACACAATCATCTATGACTAAAACCAAGGGAGAGTACCCTAATCATCTATGACCCAAACAGAGAACTTTATCTGCCCATTATTTGTGCCGATATACTTTTTTTTTGTTGTAGTTACAACCCTTTCCAATGCAGGAAGCCAAGCCAATTCCCTAAAATGTCTCCTCTGCCCTGGTCGTAAGTGTTCTCATTTAGACAAAGTACAAATCTTTGGTTCTCTTGTCCTCTTTAATTCTATAGCATTTCACATCAGGGACACCATGACAAACTTGGTAGAGCATGCATTCACACACAACCACACCCTTATTTACAGCAAAATGAATGGCTGATATTTACAGTCCCCATCATCATAAGGCACTGAACATGGAATAATATGAATGGAGAACAGCTTTTTTTTTTAAGTGCAAAATGTTAGACCAAAAAAAAAAATCAAAAAAGGGTTAAATGTAAGAAATTTTTAAAACACTTCTGTGAAAGAGAAGAAAATGACAGCAGCTTAATGTAACAAAGCTTGTAAGTGAGGCATGTATGCCAGTCTGCATAAATATCTGTAAGCTGGCAACACACATGTAAGGGGAGGATTCACAAGTAGAAATTAATTCTCTTTCAGAGAAGACATTTGCAAGAAAATGATAGCTGCAACATGGTACCAGCAGCTCTCGGTGAATGGAAAAGATTTACAAAATAAGGAAGAAAAAAAAAGAGAATAATATCTGCTTGCTGCAAAATCCCTGATAAAGAACTTAAAGACTGCACATAATAGCAACACAGTCACATCACGAAACTGTTCGTCTTTTCTGAAGAAACCAACGCTACACTTAAAAACGATGGACCCAGCACAGATAGATACTAGCTCTTCACCACCGACAAACGACGGGACAAAAGTAAGTTTGACGAGACAACTTTGTGGCTGTGAACATTTCAGATCTAAGTCTTCCTCTCCTCTTTTCTGTCCACACTTGTCAACAGACTGAAAATCACCTCTGTTTTGACAAACGATTAGTGTGAGTGTTCTGGCTTACATTTCATCCACAGTGAGTTGATTCTGCAATCTGGTTGGCCTACAAGGTAAGCCGACTTGGGGTTTGATTCCTAGCAGAGGCAGTCAGGTTCAAAGGGATTTTCTCTTCCTTGTTGCCATCTGCACCGACTCCAATCCCATATTGGTCCTTCAGATGGTCCTGTGTGTGAAGAACACTGCATGAAACATGCTGCATGCTCTGTGGATCCCATTCCACCTGCCAGAAGAGTGCACCATGGTGTGCTGGTGGGATAGATCAACATGAAAGTGAAGCACATGCACTCCGGTGTGCTCAGACATCTTCCCTGAAGAAGGAATCCGACTACCTGCATAGATCTCGCCTACCTTGAACTTCAGCGAGTTCTTGCTGATGAACGAAAAGAGAGAGGGGAGTTTCCTGCTATCTTGGTTCACAGCACTTGGAGGAAACAAGCTGGACTTTGCAAGGCACCGCTCGCCACCACTCCTCCACTTATACATGTATGTATGTATGTATGTATAGATGCATTCAGTGAACCACAACTTAAAGCAAAACCACTGACAGATAACGGGGCATTTGGGCAACCTACCACGCAATATTAAAAGTGCACTCATACAATTCAGTACAAACGTACCCCAATACAACTGAGTACAAAGATACCCTAGTACTACAACCACACATAAAAGCACCCCAACAAACTTGAGTACAAACTACTGACGGCTGACATGCTGTTTAGGCAGCCTCATACCAGCTGTCCTTTCCTTTGGATGCTGTACTTTACCCTAGGTACAATTCTACCACGGCTGTGTTAAAATCGGTCGCACTTTACCCTAGGTACAATTCTACCACGGCTGTGTTAAAATCGTCGCACTTTACCCTAGGTACAATTCTACCACTTGACAATCTACCGGCTGTGTTAAAATCGGTCGCACTTTACCCTAGGTACAATTCTACCACGGCTGTGTTAAAATCGGTCGCACTTTACCCTAGGTACAATTCTACCACGGCTGTGTTAAAATCGGTCGCACTTTACCTAGGTACAATTCTACCACGGCTGTGTTAAAATCGGTCGCACTTTACCCTAGGTACAATTCTACCACGGCTGTGTTAAAATCGGTCGCACTTTACCCTAGGTACAATTCTACCACGGCTGTGTTAAAATCGGTCGCACTTTACCCTAGGTACAATTCTACCACGGCTGTGTTAAAATCGGTCGCACTTTACCCTAGGTACAATTCTACCACGGCTGTGTTAAAATCGGTCGCACTTTACCCTAGGTACAATTCTACCACGGCTGTGTTAAAATCGTCGCACTTTACCCTAGGTACAATTCTACCACGGCTGTGTTAAAATCAGGTCGCACTTTACCCTAGGTACAATTCACCACGGCTGTGTTAAAATCAGTCGCCTTTATCGCGCTGTTGTTAAAATCAGTCGCACTTTATCCTAGGTACAACTTCTACCACGGCTGTGTTAAAATCAGTCGCTACTTTATCCTAGGTACAATTCTACCACGGCTGTGTTAAAATCGTCGCACTTTACCCTAGGTACAATTCTACCACGGCTGTGTTAAAATCGTCGCACTTTATCCTAGGTACAATTCTACCACGGCTGTTTAAAATCAGGTCGCACTTTACCCTAGGTACAATTCTACCACGGCTGTGTTAAAATCAGTCGCACTTTACCCTAGGTACAATTCAACCACAGGCTGTGTTAAAATCAGTCGCACTTTATCGGCTAGTGTTAAAATCGGTCGCACTTTATCCTAGGTACAATTCTACCATCGGCTGTGTTAAAATCGGTCGCACTTTATCCTAGGTACAATTCTACCACGGCTGTGTTAAAATCGGTCGCACTTTATCCTAGGTACAATTCTACCACGGCTGTGTTAAAATCGTCGCACTTTATCCTAGGTACAATTCTACCACGGCTGTGTTAAAATCAGTCGCACTTTATCCTAGGTACAATTCTACCACGGCTGTGTTAAAATCAGTCGCACTTTATCCTAGGTACAATTCTAACGGCTGTGTTAAAATCAGTCCACTTTATCCTAGGTAATCAACGGCTGTGTTAAAACAACATTTTCTGTACATCTACCACGGCTGTGTTAAAATCAGTCACACTTTATCCTAGGTACAATTCTACCACGGCTGTGTTAAAATCAATCACATTCCAAACTTACTTGTTTGTACATTTGTACACAGACAGACTTTTTGTTTGTACAGGAACAGTTCACTGAATTCAAATCTATTATGTATGCACTCTAGAATAAACACTGCCAAACAAAATACCATTTGTTTTCTTATTAACGATTCTGCAGCAGTCGACACTGATCAGGAAAGTCCACAGAAAGAAGTGGCCAATCTTTGTTCAATGGCACAAAATGACATCAAATGAAAAATATATACATTGAATGTAATAAAAGGGAAAAACAAGACGCTTTGACATGTTTTCTTTCACATCCCATGAAAGAAGATAATGGGCCTTTCCATGCAACATGTTACATTTCCTGTTCTAAAACCATGAGGCCAATGCAGCAAGAAATAAACACACAGGAAATAAAGACAGATTCAAAATCAACACTGTTAAAACTCTTTCCAATGTTATCGAACAGCAAATCTCAAATTTCATGTAAAAACTCAAGTACTTTCTTTTTTTTCTACAGTGAACCCCCTTCTCCCATCCCACTGAAGACTCCATCCTTTAAAAGACTCCTCCCAGATAAGAAATACTCCATCCTTTTAAAGATCTTCCCAATCTACACTCCATCCCTTTAAAGACTTGATTTCTTTAAAGACCCTTCAAACAAGGATTCCATCCCTTTAAAAACCCTCCCAATAAAAACTCCATCCCTTTAAAGACCTTCCTAATAAAGACTCCCTTTGAAATCCTTCCCAATGAACACACCATCCCCTTAGAGACCTTCCTAGTCAACACTCCATCCCTTTAAAAACCTTCCCAACGAACACTCCATCCCATTAAAAACCTTCCCAATGAACACTCCATGCCTTTAAAAACCTTCCCAACGAACACTCCATGCCTTTAAAAACCTTCCCAATGAACACTCCATCCCTTTAAAAACCTTCCCAACGAACACTCCATCCCTTTAAAAACCTTCCCAACGAACACTCCCCATTAAAAACCTTCCCAACGAACACTCCATGCCTTTAAAAACCTTCCCAACGAACACTCCATGCCTTTAAAAACCTTCCCAATGAACACTCCATCCCTGGAAAAACCTTCCCAATGAACGCTCCATGCCTTTAAAAACCTTCCCAATGAACACTCCATCCCTGGAAAAACCTTCCCAATGAACGCTCCATGCCTTTAAAAACCTTCCCAATGAACACTCCATCCTATACAACCTTCCAATGAACACTCCATCCCTATACAGACCTTCCAATGAACACTCCATCCCTATACAGACCTTCCCAATGAACACTCCATCCCTATACAGACCTTCCCAATGAACACTCCATCCCTATACAGACCTTCCCAATGAACACTCCATCCCTGTAAAAACCTTCCCAATGAACACTCCATCCCTTTAAAGGCCCTCCCGACGAACACTCCATCCCTGTAGAGACCTTCCCAATGAACACTCCATCCCTTTAAAACCTTCCCAATGAACATTCCATCCCTGGGAAAACCTTCCCAATGAACACTCCATGCCTTTAAAAACCTTCGCAATGAACACTCCATCCTGTAGAGACCTTCCCAATGAACACTCCATCCCTCTAAAAACCTCCCCCCCCCCCCCCCCCCCCCAACAAAACCCCCTTCCAAATGAAAATCCATCCTTTAGATATCCTCCAGATGTAGACTCCATTTCCTATAAGATCCTCCCAATGAAAACTCTACCCTTTAAAGATCTGCCAATTAAGACTTCATCCCATTATCCTCCCAATTGAGACTCAGTCCCTTTAATGACTTCATAAATCAAGACTTCAATCCTTTTCAAGACCTTCCAGTTTAAGACTCTCTCTTTAAAGCTCCTGCTATTTAAGACTCTCTCCCTTTAAATACATGCCGTTCTCGAACATTTTTCTCTGTACAAAATTTACCTCTCCTTTCTCACTCCCTCTAAATATAGACGCAATTCTAAGGATTTGTACAGGCCGATATTGCATGCATGGCTCCTCTGAATTAAAAAAAAAAACAACATTCTAGTACATGCACATAGCATTTAACCGTATGTATGAAAGCCCACTCCCCCCCCCCCCCCCCCCCCCCCCCCACCCCCACCCCCCGCTCCGGAAGTGAACCCAAGCAGTTTTGTTCTTTCTCTTCCATCCTTGTCTACCCGATATGTAAAAATCACACATTCCCTGAAATGTAGATGTTCACTCCAAGGTGGTTGTACTTTTCTGATCAACAGGCTGGGTGGTAATGTCATCACAGAAGAAGCTCTTGAGTAAATCTTGAGTAACACGGGTTTATTCATACATTCACAAGCTCACAGACATCCACACACACTCGCTCTCCCTGAAATGTTCATTAGTCTGACACGGACGCACCTTCAGCTCAGCTGGAAAACATCATCACAGAAGCTCCAGGGTAAATTATCGACATTCAATTTCGCTGAGCACTAGGGCACACCTTGCGTAAGATACTCAAAATGTCCAGCACAGTTTCAAACAGGTACAGAATAATCATACTTTGGGAATACCTATTCAAAGAAAAAAACAAACAAGCAAAATTCCAATCATCTGTACAACTCGGAGCTGTGGAGCAACTGCAGATCTATGCATCCAGAATGTATTCTTGCAGTATTCCTCATCAAAGGTTACAGTAACTTCCGGCAAACCAGCATGCTTTTGGATCCTGGCTTTCAATGGTGTCTTCACTGCAAGCTGCTGGCTTTCCATCAGAATTTCAGCATGGTTCCTATCACCTGCTGGCTTTCCATCAGAATCTCAGCATGGTTCCTATCACCTGCTGGCTTTCCATCAGAATCTCAGCATGGTTCCTATCACCTGCTGGCTTTCCATCAGAATCTCAGCATGGTTCCTATCAATGATGGCTTTCCATCAGAATCTCAGCATGGTTCCTATCACCTGCTGGCTTTCCATCAGAATCTCAGCATGGTTCCTATCAATGATGGCTTTCCATCAGAATCTCAGCATGGTTCCTATCAGCTGCTAGCTTTCCTTCAGAATCTCAGCATGGTTCCTATCAATGATGGCTTTCCATCAGAATCTCAGCATGGTTCCTATTAGCTGCTAGCTTTCCTTCAGAATCTCAGCATGGTTCCTATCAATGATGGCTTTCCATCAGAATCTCAGCATGGTTCCTATTAGCTGCTAGCTTTCCTTCAGAATCTCAGCATGGTTCCTATCAATGATGGCTTTCCATCAGAATCTCAGCATGGTTCCTATCAATGATGGCTTTCCATCAGAATCTCAGCATGGTTCCTATTAGCTGCTAGCTTTCCTTCAGAATCTCAGCATGGTTCCTATCAATGATGGCTTTCCATCAGAATCTCAGCATGGTTCCTATTAGCTGCTAGCTTTCCTTCAGAATCTCAGCATGGTTCCTATCAATGATGGCTTTCCATCAGAATCTCAGCATGGTTCCTATCAGCTGCTAGCTTTCCTTCAGAATCTCAGCATGGTTCCTATCAATGATGGCTTTCCATCAGAATCTCAGCATGGTTCCTATCAATGATGGCTTTCCTTCAGAATCTCAGCATGGTTCCTATCAATGATGGCTTTCCTTCAGAATCTCAGCATGGTTCCTATCAATGATGGCTTTCCTTCAGAATCTCAGCATGGTTCCTATCAATGATGGCTTTCCTTCAGAATCTCAGCATGGTTCCTATCAATGATGGCTTTCCATCAGAATCTCAGCATGGTTCCTATCAATGATGGCTTTCCATCAGAATCTCAGCATGGTTCCTATCAATGATGGCTTTCCATCAGAATCTCAGCATGGTTCCTATCAATGATGGCTTTCCTTCAGAATCTCAGCATGGTTCCTATCAATGATGGCTTTCCTTCAGAATCTCAGCATGGTTCCTATCAATGATGGCTTTCCATCAGAATCTCAGCATGGTTCCTATCACCTGCTAGCTTTCCTTCGGAATCTCAGCATGGTTCCTATTAGCTGCTGGCCTTGTTCACAGCAGCACTCATTTCACAGAGAGAAGTTTGATGTGACGACACAAAATACAACACTAAAGCCTGAATCCACAAGGCTCTTGAGGTTCGAACCTTTTACTTTCAAGAAGGTCAGTTCAGCACTTTGATCACTTCGCTTCAGTTTACATTAATCATTGCAGTTACGGCAACAAGTAAGAGCAATGCCTGTTGTGTATAATTAAAGAAAAATAAAATAAAATAAAATATGGAACTGTACCCTACATGAAAGCTGCTAAAAACAGCATGTCGTTTCCAGTGGGATACAGCACCTGGTGTACTCAGCACCCATTTAGATAAGATTTAAACATTTACATATATATATATATATATATATATATGCTTTAACTTTGGTAAAATACATACCCACAGAGAGCCAACAATAAAAAGCACTTAATACATTAGGTAAATATCTTTTAAAAATGTACGACGTGTTATTCAAGACAAACATACATCAACACTTCAATTCCACTTACGTGACAGTTTCCAAATCTAAAACTTTCATGTACACTGATTTCCTGATTTTGCATTTTCATTGGTTGCTTTGTAGGATCGATCATCATCATAGACAATTCACATGAAAATATTCAACGGAGAAGTCCAAAAGCAAAGTACCAGTGCATTATACAGTATCTGAATGTAATTCAAAGCTTAGCATACACGACAAACCAGCAGTTCAAGCAAATTCTATCTTAAAATGGTGTCATTTTCCTGGTGAATATTCAAAAGCACAAATAAGGACAAAATGCCATGAGCAGCAATAACACAGTACATCACACACATTCTCTCAGTAAACTGCATGTACATTAATGACAAGTTTAAAAAAACAAAACAAAATGTAAGCTTTCACAACCACAAGGTACATCATGGACTCTCTCTCCCTAACTGGCATGGACACAAACAATCGATTCGAAAACGCCAACAACAAAACCAGAGAAACGAACAAAACTCACCTTTGCAGGCACAGCAGAGGTCAACTCTCTTCATACTGCCAGCTTTCACTCTTTGTTTTTGCAAGGAGACTACGCCTTTGTATTGGTCAGTGCCACAAAAACAAACAAACAAACAAAACAAAACAAGGAAAAAGGAATCAACAATGAAATTGCCTTAAGTTTCGCAACTTCACGTTTCACGAGGAAGACGTTGTGTGACTGGTAAAGCTCATATACTTCAGTTATCAAAAGGCTGCTCATTCTGTGGGAAGATAACAGGCACTTGGGTCAGAATTCATACTGCAAAACCGAAACCAGTCGCCTCAAAAAATCACTGTGTCTTTTGCAGACAGAAAGTGCCACCCCACATATCTATACTTGTTTCTCCTACACTGTAAACTGACTGTAAGTGAGATATAAGTGGTTTAATTTCAAATGACACAATTCCTCAATGCACCTTGAATTTTGAAAAGTTACAATGCGCATAGCAGATTTCAGCATGAAACCAGCATGCACATCCGACTTGCAGACTTCAGAACAGTCTGAGTGAAGAAAGCTGGTCAGCTGAACTCAAAGAGTTGGCCAGGAGCAGAGTCCATCACAATCGCTTCAAGTCCCCTCTTGATTTTGTTTGACCTTTCTTAACTCATACTTCCACAGCTTTCCTTTTTTTTTCCGTCTTTTTAAGACTGTTGGGTGTTCTTTTTTCTTTTTCATTCTGATGATCATGATTATCAACACCATTATTATCATTACCTTCATGATCATCCTGACCTTTGATGATTCAGACTACGAGTCAGCCACAGAGAAAACCATCCGTAAATCATGGTCCAGAACAACACATTGATTCCACCCAGTGAGAACAAAATCAAGACATTTGTTGATAAGTAAATTCTATGCAAGAACCTGGTCCCACAACCGATGGCAGATAAAGCTCTGATCCAATTGAAAACGACATAAAAATAATTCCAGCAAGAATCACGTTATGATATGTAGTTTGAAACAAATTCCAGCTATCTTTGTGTCATGAAAAAAGTCAACATCATAATATTCTCTTATCTTTATTTCAACATATCAGAGGTTAAAGTAAAAAATCTAGCAGCAGTAACTGTTAGAGGCTCACTGTGTCTAGGGCCTAGCATTATGGAAGGCAGAACTCTCCCCTCTTCAGCTGCCTTAAGTCTTCCTGAACTGAATCAGGTATCAATGTACTGCTGGGTGGACAGAGAGTTTTCAGAGACTTAAAAGCTGACCCAATAAGTCTTTCCAATTCAAGACCCTCATTTCCACATCCAAACGCTCAAGCCATCTGACTGCCCATTAACCTCAAAACGTACTTACTTTCCACCCATTCAAAATTTGCTAGATTTTTCATAGTGTATCCTAGAACATTAACACCAAGGAAAATCTGCTTCCTTTCATAGCACTGAGTGTGCAGTGGACCTGAGGAAGTAACTCTGTCACATCTATCCAGGTCACATGCGTGTCTCGAAAGGAATGGTGGATGACCCAGCAAAGCCTGGATTGGTCACCGTCTTGCTGTCGGGCGGAGCTTCAGCGTCGAACTTGGGCACTTTATGAGCAGGACCCCACTGGGGTGAGGCTTTCAGCAAGTGACGTAACCTCTGAAAACAAGGGAGGTAACTTCTGAAGTAAGCAGCATCACTTCTGAAAACAAAGGATGTAAGTTTTGTGAGCAAGGGACGTAACCTGTGAGAACAAAGGGCATAAACTTCTGACATGAACTGGAAGGAAGTGACATCATCTCTGAAAGCTACTGACGTAGGCTCTGATATCCTTTCCACCACAGCGTCTTTCATCATTCATTGCTAAGAAACCAAGGGCAGGTAAAAGAAAACAGGGATGGGAAGAAAAGCCGGAAGCTCCGTGCACCAAAGTTTAAAGATGTGAGGCCATACTTCATCAAGAAAAAAAAAAAAGACTGCTGTGGCAAGAAAGCTGAGTGATAAACAGTATGACTATGACAGATCAGGGAAAAAAAAAATCTTCCCTGTTCACCATTCAGACATTGCACCACTGACCCCATCCTCTTCTGGAATTGGGAAAGAGGACAAGGAACTGCAAGGCCAAGGCAGCTAGCTACTTGCAGCAGAGTTTTGAGCAGCACCACATTGTGATCTTGACCTTGACCTTGTCTGTCCGATCATCACTTCTCACATTATTCATGTCCAGGTCATACCTGATCACTCGTGTGCTTCAAGACTACAGAGACTGAATGAAAGATCCAAGCCCCCTGTCTATTTTCTATATCATCTCTTGTTTTAAACTTGATCTTTGACCTCTGAACTCGACTTTCTATAACACTGTAGCTCTTGTCATTAATAATTACTGTACAGAGTTTGATGAGAATTGACATCCGACCATGATTTCTCAGAGGATTATGCTCTCATCACAGCCAGTTATTATACCAAGTTTCACACACGATGAAACCAAGGCAACCGCGCTGCATTGTTCATAGTTTCTTTTTCTTTCTTTTACCTCAATTATCATTGCAAATGGTCTTCACTGAATCGCAATTTTTTTCAGAAATGAGGTGGCCAGAAAGCTGTCAAAATTTGTTCTACCACTTGTAACTAAAAAAACAACAACAAAAAAGGCAAATCTTAAAGTTGTTCTCTGTCACACAAACACATGCATGTGCATGCGTCCACATGTACACACACACACACACACACACACACACACACACACACTCACACACACACTCACTCACACACACACACACACACACACACACACACAGAGGATGATAACATTTTTACACACATGTCCATTACAAATGATTGGGGCCTGACGACCTGACCTCTCTTACAACATACACATGGCTGCCGACATTTCAGAGTCAACAATATGGAAGCCCGCAAACACAAAGGAAAAATCTGCCTAGAAATCGAAAGAGGAGAGAACATATACCTTCATCTTACATTACTTACAGTTCCACTGCACATATCAATGGCATTCACCATTTCCTGATCAAGTTAAGACTCATTTCCTCCTGTTTACAGGCTGGGTATTTGCTTCTGATACAGTTAAACTGTCACATTTCAAGCACACACACACACACACACACACACACACACACACCCACACACACCCCCACAAAACACCACACACACACACACACACACACACACACACACACACACACACAGAGTGGTCTGAGCACAAAGGCTGCACACAGGCAGTAGGCCGACCTCACAAACAGCAGACAAGAACGTGCTGGCATAGGGAGTCACCTGGGAAGGTGGCCTAGCCAACCGAACAATTCTCTCACCGCGTGCTGTGACTGCAGTGGCTAAATGTGGCTGGCGATCTGTGCAAGCAAACAGGACTCATGAAAAGTTCAGAAGCGGAAAATGGCGCAAGATGCTCGCTCTCTCTCCTTTTGATCTGCATGTGCCGCAGTTTGATGGATGGAATCTTCTGCTGGTGGGCTCTCTGCTCATGGAACACGGGCTGGAACATCTGTGGGAACATTTCCCTGGAGGCTCCTGTGTCACACCCAATGGCCATCACACAATGGCAAAGGAGCAGTTATGTCCCTTAACATCTTGGTGGAATGCCTTGTGCATACCTTCACCCTATGGAAACACTGTGCAGGCTTCCAAAGGTGGTGCTGGACTGCTCCCGTCTTGTTTCTTGGGCAGTGGAGGACAGTACTTCTCTGGGTGCCACTGGCACCTTCGGGTATACTTCTTTCTCATCTGCCTTTCAGCCGACCCTGGGGAAAGGTCCAGTGACAGTGAGGACACACCCCACTCACCATGGGGAAAGGCCCAGTGACAGTGAGGACACACCCCACTCACCATGGGGAAAGGCCCAGTGACAGTGAGGACACACCCCACTCACCATGGGAAAAGGCCCAGTGACAGTGAGGACACACCCCACTCACCATGGGGAAAGGCCCCGTGACAGTGAGGACACACCCCACTCACCATGGGGAAAGGCCCCGTGTCAGTGAGGACAGACCCCACTCACCATGGAGAAAGGCCCCGTGACAGCGAGGACACACCCCACTCACCATGGGGAAAGGCCCCGTGACAGTGAGGACACACCCCACTCACCATGGGGAAAGGCCCAGTGACAGTGAGGACACACCCCACTCACCATGGGAAAAGGCCCAGTGACAGTGAGGACACACCCCACTCACCATGGGGAAAGGCCCCGTGACAGTGAGGACACACCCCACTCACCATGGGGAAAGGCCCCGTGACAGCGAGGACACACCCCACTCACCATTGTGAAAGGCCCAGTGACAGCAAGGACACACCCCACTCACCATGGGGAAAGACCCAGTGAGTGAGGACACACCCCACTCACCATGGGGAAAGGCCCCGTGACAGCGAGGACAGACCCCACTCACCATGGGGAAAGGCCCCGTGACAGTGAGGAACACACCCCACTCACCATGGGGAAAGGCCCCGTGACAGCGAGGACACACCCCACTCACCATGGGGAAAGGCCTAGTGACAGTGAGGACACACCCCACTCACCATGGGGAAAGGCCCCGTGACAGTGAGGACACACCCCACTCAACATGGGGAAAGGCCTAGTGACAGTGAGGACATACCCCACTCACCATGGGGAAAGGCCCAGTGACAGTGAGGATACACCCCACTCAACATGGGGAAAGGCCCCGTGACAGTGAAGACACACCCCACTCAACATGGGGAAAGGCCCCGTGACAGTGAGGACACACCCCACTCAACATGGAGAAAGGCCCAGTGACAGTGAGGACACACCCCACTCACCATGGGGAAAGGCCCCGTGACAGTGAGGACACACCCCACTCAACATGGGGAAAGGCCCCGTGACAGTGAGGACACACCCCACGCACCATGGGAAAAGGCCTAGTGACAGTGAGGACACACCCCACTCAACATGGGGAAAGGCCCCGTGACAGTGAGGACACACCCCACTCAACATGGGGAAAGGCCCCGTGACAGTGAGGACACACCCCACTCACCATGGGGAAAGGCCCCGTGACAGTGAGGACACACCCCACTCAACATGGGGAAAGGCCCCGTGACAGTGAGGACACACCCCACTCACCATTGTGAAAGGCCCAGTGACAGTGAGGACACACCCCACTCACCATGGGGAAAGGCCCAGTGACAGTGAGGACACACCCCACTCACATGGGGAAAGGCCCAGTGACAGTGAGGACACACCCCACTCACCATGGGGAAAGGCCCCGTGACAGTGAGGACACACCCCACTCAACATCGGGAAAGGCCCAGTGACAGTGAGGACACACCCCACTCAACATGGGGAAAGGCCCCGTGACAGTGAGGACACACCCCACTCACCATGGGGAAAGGCCCCGTGACAGTGAGGACACACCCCCACTCACCATGGGAAAGGCCCGTGACGTGAGGACACACCCCACTCACCATGGGGAAAGGCCCTAGTGACAGTGAGGACACACCCCACTCACCATGGGGAAAAGGCCTCGTGACAGTGAGGACACACCCCACTCACACATGGGGAAAGGCCCGCGTACAGTGAGGACACACCCCCACTCACCATGGGGAAAGGCCCGTGACAGTGAGGACACACCCCACTCACATGGGAAAGGCCCAGTGACAGTGAGGACACACCCCACTCAACATGGGGAAAGGCCCGTACAGTGGACACCCCACCAACAGGGAAAGGCCGTGACAGTGAGGACACACCCACTCACCATGGGGAAAGGCCCCGTGACAGTGAGGACACACCCCACTCACCATGGTGGGAAAGGCCCCAGTGAACAGTGAGGACACACCCCACTCAACCATGGGGAAAGGCCCAGTGACAGTGAGGACACACCCCACTCACCATGGGAAAGGCCCCCGTGACAGGGACACACCCCACTCACCATGGGGAAAGGCCCAGTGACAGTGAGGACACACCCCCTCACCATGGGGAAAGGCCCAGTGACAGTGAGGACACACCCCACTCACCATGGGAAAGGCCCAGTGACAGTGAGGACACACCCCACTCAACATGGGGAAAGGCCCAGTGACAGTGAGGACACACCCCACTCACATGGGGAAAGGCCCCGTGACAGTGAGGACACACCCCACCACCATGGGAAAAGGCCTCAGTGACAGTGAGGACACACCCCACTCAACATGGGGAAAGCCCCGTGACAGTGAGGACACACCCCACTCAACATGGGGAAAGCCCCGTGACAGTGAGGACACACCCCACTCAACATGGGAAAGGCCCCGTGACAGTGAGGACACACCCCACTCAACCATGGGGAAAGGCCCGTGACAGTGAGGACACACCCCACTCACCATGGGGAAAGGCCCCGTGACAGTGAGGACACACCCCACTCACCATGGGGAAAGGCCCGTGACAGTGAGGACACACCCCACTCACATGGGGAAAGGCCCGTGACAGTGAGGACACACCCCACTCAACCATGGGAAAGGCCCCAGTGACAGTGAGGACACACCCCCACTCACCATGGGGAAAGGCCCCGTGACAGTGACGACACCCCCACTCACCATGGGGAAAGGCCCGTGACAGTGAGGACACACCCCCCTCACCATGGGGAAAGCCCAGTGACAGTGAGGACACACCCCACTCACCATGGGGAAAGGCCCAGTGACAGTGAGGACACACCCCACTCACCATGGGGAAAGGCCCAGTGACAGTGAGGACACACCCCACTCACCATGGGAAAGGCCCAGTGACAGTGAGGACACACCCCACTCACATGGGAAAGGCCAGTGACAGTGAGGACACACCCCACTCACCATGGGAAAGGCCCAGTGACAGTGAGGACACACCCACTCAACATGGGGAAAGGCCCAGTGACAGGGAGGACACAGCCCCACTCACCATGGGGAAAGGCCCAGTGACAGTGAGGACACACCCCACTCACATGGGGAAAGGCCCAGTGACAGTGAGGACACAGCCCACTAACATGGGGAAAGGCCCAGTGACAGTGTGGACACACCCCACTCAACATGGGGAAAGGCCTGTGACAGTGTGGACACACCCACGGGAAAGGCCCGTGACAGTGAGGACACACCCCACTCACATGGGAAAGGCCCGTGACAGTGAGGACACACCCACTCAACATGGGGAAAGGCCCGTGACGTGAGACACACCCCACCACCATGGGAAAGGCCGTGACAGTGAGGACACACCCACTCACATGGGAAAGGCCCGTGACAGTGAGGACACACCCACTCACCATGGGGAAAGGCCCGTGACAGTGAGACACACCCCACTCACATGGGGAAAGGCCCGTGACGTGAGGACACACCCCACTCACATGGGGAAAGGCCCGTGACAGTGAGGACACACCCACTCACCATGGGGAAAGGCCCGTGACAGTGAGGACACACCCCACTCACCATGGGGAAAGGCCCAGTGACAGTGAGGACACACCCCACTCACATGGGGAAAGGCCCAGTGACAGTGAGGACACACCCCACTCACCATGGGGAAAGGCCCGTGACGTGAGGACACACCCCACTCACCATGGGGAAAGGCCCGTGACAGGACACACCCCACTCCATGGGGAAAGGCCCAGTGACAGTGAGGACACACCCCCTCACCATGGGAAAGCCCAGTGACAGTGAGGACACACCCCACTCACCATGGGAAAGGCCCGGACAGTGAGGACACACCCCACTCACATGGGGAAAGGCCCGTGACAGTGAGGACACACCCCACAAACATGGGAAAGGCCGTGACGTGAGGACACACCCCACCACATGGGGAAAGGCCAGTGACAGTGAGGACACACCCCACTCACATGGGAAAGGCCCGTGACAGGAGACACACCCCACTCACCATGGGGAAAGGCCCGTGACAGTGAGGACACACCCCCTCACATGGGAAAGGCCCGTGACAGTGAGGACACACCCCACTCACATGGGAAAGGCCTAGTGACAGTGAGGACAACCCCACTCACCATGGGGAAAGGCCCGTGACAGTGAGGACACACCCCACTCAACATGGGGAAAGGCCCCGTGACAGTGAACACACCCCACTCACCATGGGGAAAGGCCCGTGACAGTGAGGACACACCCCCTCACCATGGGAAAGGCCCAGTGACAGTGAGGACACACCCCACTCACCATGGGGAAAGGCCGTGACGAGGACACACCCCACTCACCATGGGGAAAGGCCCGTGACAGTGAGGACACACCCCCTCACATGGGGAAAGGCCAGTGACAGTGAGACACACCCCACTCAACATGGGGAAAGGCCCGTGACAGTGAGGACACACCCCACTCACATGGGAAAGGCCCGTGACAGTGAGGACACACCCACTCACATGGGAAAGGCCCGTGACAGTGAGGACACACCCCACTCAATGGGAAAGGCCCCGTGACAGTGAGGACACACCCACTCACATGGAAAGGCCCAGTGACAGTGAGGACACACCCACTCAACATGGGGAAAGGCCAGTGACAGGAGGACACACCCCACTCACATGGGAAAGGCCCAGTGACAGTGAGGACACACCCCACTCACCATGGGGAAAGGCCCGTGACAGTGAGGACACCCCACTCAACATGGGGAAAGGCCCAGTGACAGTGAGGACACACCCCACTCACATGGGGAAAGGCCCAGTGACAGTGAGGACACACCCCACCACATGGGGAAAGGCCCAGTGACAGTGAGGACACACCCATCACATGGGAAAGGCCCAGTGACAGTGGGACACACCCCACTCAACATGGGAAAGGCCGTGACAGTGGGACACACCCCACTCAACATGGGAAGGCCAGTGACAGGAGGACAACCCACTCAACATGGGAAGGCCCCGTGACAGTGAGGACACACCCACTCACATGGGGAAAGGCCAGTGACAGTGAGGACACACCCCACTCAACATGGGAAAGGCCCAGTGACAGTGAGGACACACCCCACTCAAATGGGGAAAGGCCCAGTGACAGTGGGAACACCCCACTCACATGGGGAAAGGCCCGTGACAGTGAGACACACCCACTCAACATGGGGAAGGCCCCGTGACGTGAGGACACACCCACCAATGGGAAAAGGCCAGTGACAGTGAGGACACACCCCACTCAACATGGGGAAAGGCCCGTGACAGTGAGGACACACCCCACTCAACATGGGGAAAGCCCGTGACAGTGAGGACACACCCACTCACCATGGGGAAAGGCCCGTGACAGTGAGACACACCCCACTCAACATGGGGAAAGGCCCGTGACGTGAGGACACACCCACTCAACATGGGAAAGGCCCCGTGACAGTGAGGACACACCCACTCACATGGGGAAAGGCCCCGTGACAGTGAGGACACACCCACTCACATGGGGAAAGGCCCGTGACAGTGAGGACACACCCACTCACCATGGGGAAAGGCCCGTGACAGTGAGGACACACCCACTCACATGGGAAAGGCCCGTGACAGGAACACCCCACTCACCATGGGGAAAGGCCCGTGACAGTGAGGACACACCCCACTCACCATGGGGAAAGGCCCCGTGACAGTGAGGACACACCCACTCACCATGGGGAAAGGCCCAGTGACAGTGAGGACACACCCCACTCACCATGGGGAAAGGCCCAGTGACAGTGAGGACACACCCCACTCACCATGGGGAAAGGCCTCGTGACAGGAACACACCCACTCACCATGGGGAAAGGCCCAGTGACAGTGAGGACACACCCCCTCACATGGGGAAAGGCCCAGTGACAGTGAGGACACACCCCACTCACCATGGGGAAAGGCCCAGTGACAGTGAGGACACACCCCACTCACCATGGGGAAAGGCCCAGTGACAGTGAGGACACACCCCACTCACCATGGGGAAAGGCCCAGTGACAGTGAGGACACACCCCACTCACCATGGAGAAAGGCCAGTGACAGTGAGGACACACCCCACTCAACATGGGAAAGGCCCAGTGACAGTGAGGACACACCCCACTCAACATGGGGAAAGGCCCAGTGACAGGGAGGACACACCCCACTCACATGGGGAAAGGCCAGTGACAGTGAGGAACACCCCACTCACATGGGGAAAGGCCCAGTGACAGTGAGGACACACCCCACTTAACATGGGGAAAGGCCCAGTGACAGTGGGACACACCCCACTCAACATGGGGAAAGGCCAGTGACAGTGGGACACACCCCACTCACATGGGGAAAGGCCCAGTGACAGGAGGACAGACCCCACTCACATGGGGAAAGGCCCCGTGACAGTGAGACACACCCCACTCACATGGGGAAAGGCCCAGTGACAGTGAGGACACACCCCACTCAAAATGGGGAAAGGCCCATTGACAGTGAGGACACACCCCACTCAATGGGGAAAGGCCCAGTGACAGTGAGGACACACCCCACTCACCATGGGGAAAGGCCCAGTGACAGTGAGGACACACCCCACTCACCATGGGGAAAGGCCTCGTGACAGTGAGGACACACCCCACTCACCATGGGAAAGGCCCAGTGACAGTGAGGACACACCCCACTCACCATGGGGAAAGGCCTCGTGACAGGACACACCCACTCACCATGGGAAAGGCCCAGTGACAGTGAGGACACACCCCCTCACCATGGGGAAAGGCCCAGTGACAGTGAGGACACACCCCACTCACCATGGGGAAAGGCCCAGTGACAGTGAGGACACACCCCACTCAACATGGGGAAAGGCCCAGTGACAGTGAGGACACACCCCACTCAACATGGGGAAAGGCCCGTGACGGTGAGGACACACCCCACGCACCATGGGAAAAGGCCTAGTGACAGTGAGGACACACCCCACTCAACATGGGGAAAGGCCCCGTGACAGTGAGGACACACCCCACTCAACATGGGGAAAGACCCCGTGACAGTGAGGACACACCCCACTCACCATGGGGAAAGGCCCCGTGACAGTGAGGACACATCCCACTCAACATGGGGAAAGGCCCTGTGACAGTGAGGACACACCCCACTCACCATGGGGAAAGGCCCGTGACAGTGAGGACACACCCCACTCACCATGGGGAAAGGCCCCGTGACAGTGAGGACACACCCCACTCACATGGGAAAGGCCAGTGACAGTGAGGACACACCCCACTCACCATGGGGAAAGGCCCAGTGACAGTGAGGACACACCCACTCACCATGGGGAAAGGCCCGTGACAGGACACACCCCACTCACCATGGGAAAGGCCCAGTGACAGTGAGGACACACCCCCCTCACATGGGAAAGGCCCAGTGACAGTGAGGACACACCCCACTCACCATGGGAAAGGCCAGTGACAGTGGGACACACCCCACTCAACATGGGAAAGGCCAGTGACAGTGTGGACACACCCACTCAACATGGGAAAGGCCATGACAGTGAGGACAGACCCACTCAACATGGGGAAAGGCCCCGTGACAGTGAGACACACCCCACTCAACTGGGGAAAGGCCCAGTGACAGTGAGGACACACCCCACTCACATGGGAAAGGCCCATGACAGTGAGGACACACCCCACTCAATATGGGAAAGCCCAGTGACATGAGGACACACCCACTCAACATGGAAAGGCCCAGTGACAGTGAGGACACACCCACTCACATGGGAAAGGCCCCGTGACGGTGAGGACACACCCCACCACCATGGGAAAGGCCTAGTGACAGTGAGGACACACCCACTCACATGGGAAAGGCCCGTGACAGTGAGGACACACCCACTCACCATGGGAAAGGCCCGTGACAGTGAGACACACCCCACTCACCATGGGGAAAGGCCCAGTGACAGTGAGGAACACCCCACTCACCATGGAGAAAGGCCCAGTGACAGTGAGGACACCCCCACTCAACATGGGGAAAGGCCAGTGACAGTGAGGACACACCCCACTCAACATGGGGAAAGGCCCAGTGACAGGGGACACACCCCACTCACCATGGGGAAAGGCCAGTGACAGGGACACACCCCACTCACCATGGAAAGGCCCAGTGACAGTGAGGACACACCCCACTCACATGGGAAAGGCCAGTGACAGTGAGGACACACCCACTCACATGGAGAAGGCCCAGTGACAGTGAGGACACACCCACTCAACATGGGGAAAGGCCCAGTGACAGTGAGACACACCCCACTCAACATGGGGAAAGCCCAGTGACAGGAGGACACACCCACTCACCATGGGGAAGCCAGTGACAGTGAGACACACCCCACTCACCATGGGAAAGGCCTCGTGACAGTGAGGACACACCCACTCACCATGGGAAAGGCCAGTGACAGTGAGGACACACCCACTCACCATGGGAAAGGCCCGTGACAGGACACACCCCACTCACCATGGGGAAAGGCCCAGTGACAGTGAGGACACACCCCCCTCCCATGGGGAAAGGCCAGTGACAGTGAGGACACACCCCATCACCATGGGGAAAGGCCCAGTGACAGTGAGGACACACCCCACTCAACATGGGAAAGGCCAGTGACAGTGAGGACACACCCCACTCAACATGGGAAAGGCCCGTGACGGTGAGGACACACCCCACTCACCATGGGGAAAGGCCCAGTGACAGTGAGGACACACCCCACTCACCATGGGGAAAGGCCCAGTGACAGTGAGGACACACCCCACTCACCATGGGGAAAGGCCCAGTGACAGTGAGGACACACCCCCATCCACCATGGGAAAGGCCCAGTGACAGTGAGGACACACCCCACTCAACATGGGGAAAGGCCCAGTGACAGTGAGGACACACCCCACTCAACATGGGGAAAGGCCCAGTGACAGGAGGACACACCCCACTCACCATGGGGAAAGGCCCAGTGACAGTGAGGACACACCCCACTCACCATGGGGAAAGGCCCAGTGACAGTGAGGACACAGCCCACTAACATGGGGAAAGGCCCAGTGACAGTGTGGACACACCCCACTCAACATGGGGAAAGGCCTAGTGACAGTGGGACACACCCCACTCAACATGGGGAAAGGCCCAGTGACAGGGAGGACAGACCCCACTCAACATGGGGAAAGGCCCGTGACAGTGAGAACACACCCCACTCAACATGGGGAAAGGCCCAGTGACAGTGAGGACACACCCCACTCAACATGGGGAAAGGCCCATTGACAGTGAGGACACACCCCACTCACCATGGGGAAAGGCCCAGTGACAGTGAGGACACACCCCACTCACCATGGGGAAAGGCCCGTGACAGTGAGGACACACCCCACTCACCATGGGGAAAGGCCCAGTGACAGTGAGGACACACCCCACTCACCATGGGAAAGGCCCAGTGACAGTGAGGCACACCCCCACTCACCATGGGGAAAGGCCCAGTGACAGTGAGGACACACACCCCTCACCATGGGGAAAGGCCAGTGACAGTGAGGACACACCCCACTCACCATGGGGAAAGGCCCAGTGACAGTGAGGACACACCCCACTCACATGGGGAAAGGCCCAGTGACAGTGAGGACACACCCCACTCAACATGGGGAAAGGCCCAGTGACAGTGAGGACACACCCCACTCACCATGGGGAAAGGCCCAGTGACAGTGAGGACACACCCCACTCACCATGGGGAAAGGCCCAGTGACAGTGAGGACACACCCCACTCAACATGGGGAAAGGCCCAGTGACAGTGTGGACACACCCCACTCAACATGGGGAAAGGCCCAGTGACAGGTGAGACACACCCCACTCACCATGGGGAAAGGCCCGTGACAGTGAGACACACCCCACTCAACATGGGGGAAAGGCCCAGTGACAGTGAGGACACACCCCACTCAACATGGGGAAAGGCCCAGTGACAGTGAGGACACACCCCACTCACCATGGGGAAAGGCCCAGTGACAGTGAGGACACACCCCACTCACCATGGGGAAAGGCCCAGCGACAGTGAGGACACACCCCACTCAACATGGGGGAAAGGCCCAGTGACAGTGTGGACACACCCCACTCAACATGGGGAAAGGCCCAGTGACAGTGTGGACACACCCCACTCACCATGGGGAAAGGCCCCGTGACAGTGAGAACACACCCCACTCAACATGGGGGAAAGGCCCAGTGACAGTGAGGACACACCGCACTCAACATCGGGAAAGGCCCAGTGACAGTGAGGACACACCCCACTCAATATGGGGAAAGGCCCAGTGACAGTGAGGACACACCCCACTCACCATGGGGAAAGGCCCAGTGACAGTGAGGACAGACCCCACTCAACATGGGGAAAGGCCCCGTGACAGTGAGGACACACCCCACTCACCATGGGGAAAGGCCCCATGACAGTGAGGACAGACCTCACTCACCATGGGGAAAGGCCCCATGACAGTGAGGACAGACCCCACTCACCATGGGGAAAGGCCCAGTGACAGTGAGGACAGACCCCACTCACCATGGGGAAAAGCCCCCGTGACAGTGAGGACAGACCCCACTCACCATGGGGAAAGGCCCCGTGACAGTGACAGACCCCACTCACCATGGGGAAAGGCCCAGTGACAGTGAGGACACACCCCACTCACCATGAGGAAAGGCCCCGTGACAGTGAGGACACACCCCACTCACCATGGGGAAAGGCCCCGTGACAATGAGGACACACCCCACTCAACATGGGGAAAGTCCCCGTGACAGTGAGGACATACCCCACTCAACATGGGGAAAGTCCCCGTGACAGTGAGGACACACCCCACTCACCATGGGGAAAGGCCCCGTGACAGTGAGGACACACCCCACTCACCATGGGGAAAGGCCCAGTGACAGTGAGGACACACCCCACTCACCATGGGGAAAGGCCTAGTGACAGTGAGGACACACCCCACTCACCATGGGGAAAGGCCTAGTGACAGTGAGGACAGACCCCACTTAACATGGGGAAAGGCCCCGTGACAGTGAGGACACACCCCACTCACCATGGGGAAAGGCCCAGTGACAGTGAGGACAGACCCCACTCAACATGGGGAAAGGCCCAGCGACAGTGAGGACACACCCCACTCAACATGGGGAAAGGCCCAGTGACTGTGAGGACAGACCCCACTCACCATGGGGGGAAGTCCTGCTGACAGCGGGAAAGATGACAACCTCGGATCTTCTTCCGAGTGAACATAAGACAGTGCTGCAAAAGCTGGTCTGTGTCTGTGTTGCACTGGTTTCACGTGAGCGAAACAGATACCACTGGGGGGTGCACGGTACATGCGGCAGTTTGCCTGATGGTGGTGAACTTAGTCTTTGCCAGCAGGCTCTGCTGTCATGAAGCACAGGCTGGGGACATCCTGTGGAGGTTCTGTTGTTTATGTCCAGTGTTCATCGCACAAGGGCACCTGTTAGGGACCAGCTATGTGCCTTGACATCCCAGCAGAAAGATATGTGCGTGCCTGCACCCTATGTTAAAACAGCACTGGCTTCCAAGGATGGTGCTCCCGGATGGGTTAGTTTGGCAGATGAGAAGAGTACTCTTCGGTGTCCTAATGGCATCTTCCAGTTTATCTTTTTCTTCTTTTCTGGTTTCTCCTTTACCTGTTCATTATCATCAAAACAGACTTCCACAACACACATCCGTACACCACAGCGTAACATGTTCATGCCAGACACGTACAACACGTATGAACAAAAGATCTTTTCACATGTTATGTATAACTAACGGCTTGAGTAAAACAGTTGCTTCTCCTTGGCAACATTTGACATAAACAAACATTGTCTTTCCTCCCCACAAACATTACACCAATCATCACAGTTTCAGTTCTCTTTCATATTAGTCTGAAAATTGTGAATCTTCCATTTTTCATGCAATGAATTCAGGATTCCCCAATAAATTTGAATTTCATGTCAAAATGGAAGATGCAAGGATTACCTGAACGAAGTGCCTGTCAGCTGGTGAGTGTATGAACTTGTAGATGCTGAGAGATGCAATCAGAATGACGGGAACCATAGCCATCATCCATCCCACAAGCTCTGCCCACATGGGGTACAGCTTGCCTCCGTACGACATGCGTGTGTATTGGATCCAGTTGAAGAACAACAGGAACTATATAAGGTGTACACACACACACACACACACACACACACAGAATACATCCATACACACAAGAGTCATAGCATTCAAAGTACTTCTGCAACCATTCCAAACTCATATTAAATGATAACCAAAAAGCTGATAGGACTCATAGTAAATGAAAACATGAAATAAGGACGCACATTTTCAGCAAAACTGTCACTTTTTTTAAAAACAAATTACAAAAAAATTACTCAAGACACTGGAGCCACTAAAAATTAAATATTTGCAATGCTTATGCTGCGCTGAATTTGACAAAGATAATGTGATTGCTCATTCTTCATTTTCCTTGTTCTGAGTGTACTTCATCTTGCCTGAAGAAGACCAAAGAGGTCGAAACGTCTCATTTTTGTCTTGTGATTTGTTTGTTCACGTTCTTCGGCGGAGTCATTATAAATACTTGTTAAAATATGTTTAGATTTCTGCCTGCAGTCACCTCACTTTGCAACCAAATATTTTTCACTTCAAGGTCACCAGGAAAGAAGACATGATGGCTATGGAAGCAATGCAACAACCCGAGTTGTGTGTGTGTGTGTATGTTTGGTGTGTGTGTGTGTGTGTGTGTGCGCACGCATATGCTTGCGCATGTGTATGTGTGTGTGTGTGTGTGATTGTGTGTGTGTATGTGTGTGTGTGTGTGTGTGTGTGTGTGTGTGTGTGTGTGTGTGTGTGTGTGTGTGGTGTGTGTGTGTGTGTGTGTGTGTGTGTGTGTGTGTGTGTGTGTTGTGTGGTGTGTCTGTGTGTGGTGTGTGTGTGTGAAGAATAATAAAGTAGCAGGAGTTGATTTAGTAAGGAATGAATATATAAAGAATAGTGTTCCTTATATGACAAAGTTTTATTGTTTATTGTTTAATCGTGTTTTGGATTCTGGTATTATACCAGAAGATTGGGTGACAGGGTTAATTGTACCACTCTATAAAGGCAAAGGAGATCAACAAGACTGCAATAACTACAGAGGGATAACACTGTTGAGTTGTGTAGGCAAATTATTCACGTCAATTCTAAATAGCAGACTTACTTATTTTGTTGAAATAAATGGACTTATTTCAGAAAACCAAGCAGGTTTTAGACACATGCATTCAACGCTTGACCATGCTTTTGTTCTTAAATCATTGATTGACATGTTTGCAATCAACAATGGAAAATTATACTGTGCTTTTATTGATTACAGAAAGGCATTTGATTCTATTTGGAGGCATGCTTTATGGCACAAACTGATGAGTCAAGGCATATCTGGGAAAATACTGCACGTTGTAATCAATATGTATGATCAAATAAAATCGTGCATTTTTCTAAATGGTCAAAAATCAGAGTTCTTTGGCAGTTTTAGGGAGTTCGTCAAGGAGAAAACTTTTCACCCTTATTGTTTTCATTATTTTTGAATGATCTACAACAGTTCCTTATTGACAATAACTGTTCTACTTTAGAATATGATTTAACGCAAAAGTTGAAACTTGAACAGTTTATTAAATTGCTTGTATTGTTATATGCTGATGATACAATTTTATTGGCAAATTCTAAATCAGCTTTGCAAAAAGAACTTAATGCCTTACATATATATTGCACGCAATGGCAGTTAGAAGTAAATCCAAAGAAAACAAAAATAGTTGTCTTTCATGGTCGAAATAGTATGCGTGAAATTTTTTTCTTTGGGAATGAAAAAATAGAGGTTCTTAATTCAATGAAATACTTAGGCATCAAGTTCAGCAGAACAGGTTCTTTTTACAAAGCAAAAAATTGTGCTTATAATCAGGCTCTCAAGGCAATGTTTTCATTATTACAAACTGCAAGAAAACAGAAATTGCCAATTGATGTTTGCATACAATTATTTTATTCCATAGTTGTACCTGTGTTGTTGTATGGTTGTGAAATTTGGGGTTATGAAAATGTTGACATATTAGAAAAGTTACAGTTACGTTTTTTAAAGTATCTATTTAGATTAAATAAAACTACAATGACTTCAATGATTTATGGTGAAACCGGAATCTATCCTTTATCTGTACTGATTAAAGTGAGAATGATAAGGTTCTGGGCTAACTTAGTTGTTCCTGATTCTAAGAAGTATTCAAACAAAGTATATAATATCTTACATGAACTATATACAAAAGGAATTTTCGTTTCACCATGGCTTAGTTATGTTAAAAGCATTTTATTTGAAACTGGTTTTGATTGTGTTTGGGAATCTCATTCATTCACAAACAGAAGTAACTTATGTAAGTGTGTTAAAAAGGAGTTGCAAAATAATTATGCTCGTGATTGGCGCAGTTCTCTTGAAAACAGCAACAAGTGTGTATTCTATAAAAGTGTAAAGACTGTCTTTGGAAAAGAACATTATATTTCTACCTTACCAGATATTTATGTTATATCTTTATTTAAATTTAGATGTAGTAACCATAAATTGCAAATTGAAATTGGAAGACACCATAATGTTCCAAGAGAATTGCGTATTTGTCGTAACTGTGAAATGGGTGAAATCGGAGATGAATTTCATTGCATCATGGAATGTCCAAAATATAATGAACTTCGTGAAAAATTCATCCCTAAAAAATATCTAAAACCAAAGTCTGTTTTCAACTTTTGTAATTTATTTCAAAAAGGAAGACGCATTTGTTTGAATATTAGTAAGTTTCTAAAAAATGGGAAGATTGTTTAATGAGATCATTACAGTTCACCAGAATTCAGCATTTCGCAACTATGTTCACACATTGTTCTGAGTGAGTTTCGTATTTCTCTTTGTTACATTTGTATCATCCATGCCCCAACAGGGGTCAAAGGATTAAATTTGAATTGAATTGAATTGAATTGAATTGAATTGTGTGTGTCTGTGTGGTGTGTGTGTGTGTGCATGTGTGTGTGTGTGTGTGTCTGTGTCTGTGTGGTGTGTGTGTGCGCGCGCATGTGTGTGTGTGTGTGTGTGTGTGTGTGTGGTGTGTGTGTGTGTGTGTGTGCGCGTGCGCGCGCGCTTTGAATCAGAATGAGTATTTTATCATGTTTTTCTGTAATATGCACTTTGGGCTCTTGCGAGGTAAAGCGCTGTATAAATATCCTTTTACATTACATTACATTAACTCTATAAACATACACTCTGACTTGTCCCTTATTGGGTAGTGTAACACCACTCTCACATTACCCACACTCCTTCAAAACAGACTGTCTCTTTAAAAAAAAACAAACACTTTTACATTCTTTCAAGCTACATACTGCCTACCGGTACATGTTTGTACAAAGTAATTTCACCTGCAAACAAATCCAAATCAGCCATCTCACTTCTGTTCCACGAGTTTCAGTGTCTGTTTATTATCGACTCTTAGCAAGCAAGTCCTTTTTCCAACAAAGCTCTTTCCGTCATTTTCAGGGACCAGACCTTAATATCTTAACTCATCCTCAAGACTTCCATAACAGTAAAGTTCAACTCTAGGTTTTCATCTAAATTCAGGTACTTCTACAACGTTTATGGCCTGAGCTTCATTAATAAACATTCGTCTGGCCATTCACTCACTGAAAACTTCAAACTGACCAATGACATCACACACCAGTGTTATTAACCATGTCCTATGATGCAGGAAGGAGGAAACCCTCAGTCACTGAATCCCTATGATAGCTTGCACTTGGATATTTTCACGAAACCTTCATGCAATGCGTACCAGCCCGCTGATCGGCTGTTATGAGCATGTATGTATCATATACAGAAGTGTGTTGTTACACGTAGTGAAAAATTTCAAATAAAAACATGTTCCAACTGTCTGAGGCATATCAAGGCACATAAAATGCATATACATATGCCAACAAGTGGCCATTATTTCTTATACATATGCCAACAAGTGGCCATTATTTCTTATACATATGCTAACAAGTGGCCATTATTTCTTATACATATGCCAAGTGGCCATTATTTCATATACATATGCCAACAAGTGGCCATTATTTCATATACATATGCCAACAAGTGGCCATTATTTCATATACATATGCCAACAAGTGGCCATTATTTCTTATACATATGCCAACAAGTGGCCATTGTTTGTTATACATATGCCAACAAGTGGCCATTGTTTCTCATACAAATGCGAACAAGTGGCCATTATTTGTTATACATATGCCAACAAGTGGCCATTATTTCTTAAAGTTTGAGCCACAATGTCCAGAGAAGGTTGCATCTTGGTCGGTTGAACTTACCAGTAGTGTGGCTGGAGTAAGAAACTTCCAAAACAGTTTGAAGAAACGGTGCCAATGGATGCTCTGACGACCAATCATCATCTCTACGTCCTGAATGAACTGTTCCGCACCTGTGGCACCAGGTGTACACACACATGCACACACACACACACACACAAACACGTACGCATGCAGCCGCACAATGCATGCAAAAATTCAGCACTTATAAAGGCATTAAAATACAGAAGTATGAACACACCAGTATCAGTATGACTGAAACCAATTTATTGTCAGATTAACTCATGGTTGTACTGACAAAAGTATCAGTATACAAACTTAAATGGTTGAACAGTTTGACACAAGAGCACATGCATGTAAGCCCATAACTAAGCAGTTTCACTGGCCATTCAATATGGCTCAGCTGACCTCACACAGGTCTCTAATGGTTGTCACAAAAATGAAAAAAAAAGAACATTACTGTCTACATAATATGCAAACCAACAGAACATCTGGCATCCTTTACACACTTTATCGCATGTCATGTGTCTGCCATGATATAAGTGTGTACTCTAAAGAGACTGTGCAATGGGGAACTCTGCCTGACACTCTATGTTCCGTTGTACAGCACTGAAACAACTCCTGTCTAACACTCTATGTTCCGTTGTAGAGCACTGGAACAACTCCTGTCTAACACTCTATGTTCCGTTGTACAGCACTGAAACAACTCCTGCCTAACACTCTATGTTCGGTTGTAGAGCACTGAAACAACTCCTGTCTAACACTCTACGTTCGGTTGTAGAGCACTGAAACAACTCCTGTCTAACACTCTATGTTCCGTTGTAGAGCACTGGAACAACTCCTGTCTAACACTCTATGTTCCGTTGTACAGCACTGAAACAACTCCTGCCTAACACTCTGTGTTCGGTTGTAGAGCACTGGAACAACTCCTGTCTAACACTCTATGTTCCGTTGTACAGCACTGAAACAACTCCTGCCTAACACTCTATGTTCGGTTGTAGAGCACTGAAACAACTCCTGTCTAACACCCTACGTTCGGTTGTAGAGCACTGAAACAACTCCTGTCTAACACTCTACGTTCGGTTGTAGAGCACTGAAACTGTGCAATGGGGAACTCCTGTCTAACACTCCTGTCTAACACTCTACGTTCCGTTGTAGAGCACTGAAACAACTCCTGTCTAACACTCTATGTTCCGTTGTAGAGCACTGGAACAACTCCTGTCTAACACTCTATGTTCCATTGTAGAGCACTGGAACAACTCCTGTCTAACACTCTATGTTCCGTTGTACAGCACTGAAACAACTCCTGTCTAACACTCTATGTTCCGTTGTAGAGCACTGGAACAACTCCTGTCTAACACTCTATGTTCCGTTGTACAGCACTGAAACAACTCCCGTCTAACACTCTATGTTCCGTTGTACAGCACTGAAACAACTCCTGCCTAACACTCTATGTTCCGTTGTAGAGCACTGGAACGACTCCTGTCTAACACTCTATGTTCCGTTGTAGAGCACTGAAACTGTGCAATGGGGAACTCCTACCTAACACTCTATGTTCGGTTGTAGAGCACTGAAACAACTCCTGTCTAACACTCTATGTTCGGTTGTAGAACACTGGAACAACTGTCTAACACTATGTTCCATTGTAGAGCACTGGAACCTAGCTGCCTTGTTAACGGGCCTTTCTACCAAGGGAGATAATGCATCATCACTTCCTGAACATTGTGTCGGCATGTTTTTAACGCAAAAGTGATGGCAAATCAAAGAGATCTGTCTGCTTCAGAAGTACATGAGCGGCTGTTCAAGGATGGTAATGACTGTGTGACCAATCAGATGTGCAATGACGACCCTTTCCCGACAGAGACCGACAGGATCACAAAGAAACCAACGCTGAAAGTTTGACCCTGAAGAAAGTGTTTCTATGCTGACTGAATACATGGCTCGGTGAATTCTCTACCAGCACATTACAAGGAGCAAACAACAAACTAACCAGTTCTTTTCAGTCACCACCTTACAGATGCTCCAGTAATCATTTTACAACACACACACACACCAAATTTTACAATGTGAACAGAAAACGGAATCATACTGATTACATTTTTTTTGTCTTGAACCTCTTCTAAGCCTTCACTGCTCAAAAGTTACTTGGTCTGGAGAATGTGATTATTTAGCTCTACTTTGGATGAAAAGGGTTATGAAAACAAGACAGCAACCACTCGGATGAATTTTTCACCCCCAGATTAGGAAAAAAAAAGAAAAAAAAAGAAGAAAATGAATGAAAAAATCAATTAACAAAATGGCAAAAAAAAAATTCATAAAAAGGCCATAAAGATAAAGGGAAAAAAAATGGCTGAATAGACAGCAAAGTCCACTTGGACCACTGATTACAGAAACACTGCCTAGTCATCAGATGACACCAAAAGAGCTCACGTTAAAACTGCAATATGACTTTCAAGAACAAAGACCGGAGAAAAGGTGACAAAGGCAGTAAAATGTTGGAAAACATTCAGGAAAGATTGTATAAACAAAGATCTTTCTTTTATTCGAAAGCAGACAGAAAGCGACAGAAAACAGACACACAGCACAGAATTTCCAGAAATTGGAGACAGAATTCATAACGAGAAAGACCCCATGGACGGAGCGAAACACAGAAACATGCACGGACACATGTATACACACACCCCTATACAAACACATGCACTAACACATGTCAACTCAAATGCGCTATGCCATTACACACACACACACACACACACACACACACTCTCTCTCTCTCTCACAGTCTTGCACATAAGCACGTACACGCACAAGCACACTTCACAAATGCACATGCAGCCATCCACTGGCACATGGAATGCACACAAGGATCCCACACTTACCATAGATCCAGGCCAGAATGGCGCACTCTGTGATCGCCATGAGGAAGACAGACCAACTGGCAGCATATGTGTCCATCAGCTGCAGGACGTACATGCCCCCCTGGTCACCACAGTTCCACAGATAATTCAACAACCAATACCGGATGAATTTTCACTGAAATGTTTTGGCACAATCAATAGCAGAAAAATTTCACAGAAATGTACTGGCTTAATCAATAGCAGAAAAACTTTCACCGAAATATTTTGGCACAATCAATAACAGAAAACCTGTCATCCAAATATGTTGGCACAACAATAATGGAAGAACTTTCTCTGAACTGTACAGACACAATCAATAACAGAAAAACTTTCACTGCAATGTATTGGCACAACCAGTAACAGATGAACCTTCATGACCCATAACAGACCTTTCAGTGAAATATACTGGCATAACCAATAACAGAAGAACTTTCACTAAAATTTACTGGCACAGCAAAGAATTTTTATAAAAATGTACTTGCACAAGTAGTAACAAAGAACTTTCATTGCGGTGTATTTGCATTCATTATCACTGAAAATTCTGTTTCCTGACGGATGCTGTCCATAACATGAGGCACGACTTAGGCAAAAATCATGTCTTGTTGCAGAAACAAGCACCTTCAATTTATGGAGGAGAATGCAACAACACATCAAAACCGACTATGTTGATTGAAAAAGAGAAAAAGAAAATAACAAACAAGGATATGAACCCTGCACAATCATGACAGAGTCTCCAACGTTTCAATCTATTTTGCTCTGTTCTGTCGAGCAAGTTCCGCCCAAACACAGAATATCCCTGGGACCCTGCAAAGCCTCCCTGTACACCTGGCTGAAGATCCACCCTCTCTGTTCTGCTGTTCTTACTTACAAACAACACCAAGGACAACACCCTGCTTACAGAGTGCTGTGCTCAATCTGCAGTTTTCAGTTTCTGTTACCCCCCGTGGGGATACTGGGGGGTCGTTTGTACAAATAGTTCCCCCTCCTTCTGGACATTCTGTGCTAGTAACGTCCCCTTTTCCTTTCAATCTCAGTAGCTCTGTCTCCTCCTTTGCTGTATTGTCGTCTACTGTCCTTTCTGTCTACCATATCTTTTATCTATCTTTTTCAACAACCTCTTCCCACAAATTTCTGCACTCAATGAAGTCGGAGTGAACTGACTATACTCTCGAGTATAGTGTGAGTATCCCAACAGGGTAAAACAAGTTCACACGCTACCAGATACTGGAACGCTGAAGAAGAAGAAGTTTCGGTTACAGTTTCATAAAGCAAGCATCCCTGCATACTGACTAGTCCATGTATATAACATCGGTATGTGATAGGTCCTCAAGCCACAATACACATGGGTCACGATGAAATCAATAAACCATGCATGAACCAATCAGGAAAATAAGCTTGGGAACGATGTGTGGCAGAGGCCTCAGCTCTGCACTGACCCAACAAGCTACTCCTGCCTCCTGCGCAATGGCTCAGTCTTCACATGGTGTCATTTCTCAACAAACAAACACAAAGAGACCTTTTTCTCCCTGAAATAATGACCTTGGTTTTGAAGTGCGCTTTATGGTTACAATAGTTTCGGCCACCACCTGGAACCTACCAAGTTTTTTTCCTTTCTGATTCCTCCTTTTTTTTTTCAGGGGTGGGGAGGGTTGGGGGTGGGGTGGTGGTGGTGGTGGTCCTGTATTTCCATTTGCTACCCCCAACCTGATATTCTCTATGTTCTTTCACTATTTTCATTTCCCCCCCTTCTCCCTTCCTACCCCTTACACTCCCTAACTCCCTCTTTCCCATTCTTAACCCCCCACCCCCACCCCTGACCCCCAACTCCTGCTCTGACAAGTGACTGACAATCTCCACTCCACTTTATCGCTCACCAACTCAACGTCATCCACACGACAGACAGCCACACTCAGTGTCACTGCCAGCACCCACTGTCCACAGTGAGCTGTAGGTATCAGGTCATCACAAGGAACAACAGACTGCTGCCAGACCAGTTCAGTGGTGTTCACCGGTCACTGTGTTGAATCCGATGTACGCAGGAATAACCCACTTACAAACCCCCTTACTGAGGACAGAGACTGTTAGGTGGTGAAGCCATGTTGCGCTGATTCTGACCTGTGTGCAGATGATCAGCCCCCCCAGGAAGCCCATGATGCTGACACACAGCACCACCCAGGTCTTCTTCTGCCGCAGGTTGGGGAAGGTGTCCTGAACCGCCGTCATCACCGTCTCCAGGATGGCAAACTGCATGTCACACACATACAGAGGCACACACACAGACACCACACACACATGTACAGAGGCACACACACACACACACACAGACACCACACACACACATATAGAGGCACACACACACACGCAGACACACACACACACACACATGTACACATACAGAGGCACACACACACACAGACACCACACACACACACACACACACACACACACACACACACACACACACACACACATGTACACATGCAGAGGCACAGACACACACACACAACACATACACACACATACACCATACATACACACACATGCACGCACATAAACACACCACACATACACACACATGCACGCACTCACACACACACACATACAAGCACAGACATGTGCACATGCACACACGCGCGCGCGCACACACACACACACACACAGAAACACAAACACACACACTCAGAGATACTCACACACATAAATACACACATCACACACACACTCGTTCACATGCACACACACACACACACACACACACACACACACACACACACAGAGTAATACAATGGACCCTTTCAATAACTGCCTTCCAAAATCCTGTCGAGTGCATTTGAACTGGGACTGGAGGAATGTAACTTGTGTCAACAAAATCGGAATATTATATGTGCTTGCATGCATGCATGCGTGCGTGCATGCTTGTGTGCATGTGTGTGTGTGTGTGTGTGTGTGTGCATATGTGTGGTGTGTATGTGTGTGCATGTGCGTGTGTGTGTGTACATATGTGTTAAACCACACAGTGAAATTAACATAAATGCACTAGAACACAGAAGAGTAAGTAAGCTGTTGCTGTGAAAGATTAAGAGAAAGTATGTCAATACTGTACAATGTCAAAGAGAAAGTACGTCAATACTGTACATTGTCAAAGAGGAAGAAGGTCAAAGCAGTGAACTGGCAGAGCAAGAAGGTCAGTGCAGTGAAATACTCATGGGGAAGTAGGTCGAAGGCAAAAAAACAAAAAGCAAATTAATGCAGTGAAACATCAGAGAAGTATGTCAATGATGGGAAGCGATCATAAGAAAACAGGTCAATGCATAGAAAAGTCAAAGAAATGAGTTGCTGTGGTCAACCATCTGAGGCAGCAGGTCCACACAGTGAAAGGTAGAAGGGGAAGTAAGCCATTGCAGTGAAACGTGAAAGGGGAAGTAAGTCACTGCAAAGAAACGTCAAAGAAGTGGGTAAATGTATGAAACATCAGGGAAGTAACTCAAAGCTTCTCCCATCATCACTTTCTGGTTTCAGCACTTGGTTACTCCTATCGGTGCAGAACAGCAAACCACCATGCAGATCAGGAGAATTTCACGTTTCTCACAACCCCTTTTGAATGCAAAAGAAAAAACCAGTAACCAATGTTGCACGTCATGCAGTTTCACTCTTCATGGTGAAGATCTTTCACACAGGATGAAACTTTTGGCTTTGTTGTATTCCTTTTGACTCCTCTGGTGGGGGGGAGGGGGGGTGGGGGCCAGCAAGACAGTCCAAATGACAAGTAGAACACATTCAACGATTCACTTCATGCACAACACGATGACACGGTGCGACAGCTACCACGGCCATACCTCACTGCCCATTCCCAGGGTGATCAACATGAAGAAAAACAGGATGGACCAGAGGGGGGACACAGGTAAACGGGTAACCACATCTGGGAACACGATAAACGCCAGTCCCGGACCTGTAAACACACAAACACTCTCTCAGAATGGAATGTGCAGTCACTGAAAAAAAAAAACCAGTAATAAAAGAAACTGGAAACCAGAGCAGACTCAAATGATATTTGGCACCCCCTCCCCCCCCCCCCCCCCCCCCCCCCAAAAAAAAAATCACAAGGCTAGGCAACCAAAGCGACCATTCTTTTTCTTTATTTGCCGATTAATCATCATCATTCCCACATCATTTGTACCAGCTACGTCATACACAGCTAAACTCTGATTGGCCCTGTCACAACCACTGCTCTGTCAGCCAACACAGACCTATACACACTAGGCCATCCTGAGGCAACCCACCAGAGGAGACACTGTGCTGCAATATCTTCTCTTCATCCAGTTCGGCGCAAGATAGGCACTGAATCATTTTTGTTGTCCTGAGTGTTGTGTATCTAGTCTGAAGAAGACCTAAGAGGTCGAAACACATCGTGTTTTGTCTTGTGATTCGTTTGTCGACGTTTTTGGGCGGTGCTTTATCAATAACTTTTCAAGTAAGTCTAAACAGAGTCAAAACCAGTCAAAATGTGGAAAACCTTTCCGGGCTAATATGACGACTTCTTCAATCTTCCTGCCATGATGACCTGAAATGCTGGCAAACTGTAAAGTTATGATGTACTGAACATACACAAGAACAAATCTGACAACTCTTTCTGTCAATACTTGTGCCATACTTGCTTTAAATGTAAAGCAACTTTCAAAGCAGACTGACAAATCTATCTATCTTTTAACAAAGGTAGAGTTGTTGGGAGGAAGGGTCGGGGAGGGGAGGGGAGGGAGGGGGGATGTGTGCTGCAGACTAACTGATCAGGTGACATTGGATGGAGGAAAAGGAGGTGGGGCAGAGGAAGAGGAAAGAGAAAAAAGCAAAAGAACACAGACAGCAGTCAGAACATCGGAAATTCCTTGTCCCCATGACCCCCACAGCATTACAACTGATCCTAATTCCTTGCAGAGATTGTCCCCCATGACCCCCACAGCATTACAACTGATCCTAATTCCTTGCAGAGAATGTCCCCATGACCCCCACAGCATTACAACTGATCCTAATTCCTTGCAGAGATTGTCCCCATCACCCCACAGCATTACAACTGATCCTAATTCCTTGCAGAGAATGTCCCCATGACCCCCACAGCATTACAACTGATCCTAATTCCTTGCAGAGAATGTCCCCATCACCCCCACAGCATTACAACTGATCCTACCGTAAAGTTCGTCTATTGAGCGCATCTGTATATAAGCCACACCCACTAAATTTTTTTTAAATCTGAACTTTTTTCACAAATAAGCCGCACTGGTTTATAAGCCGCAGATATATACAACACAGTCCGATGTGAAGCAGGCAGCAGCTGGCCGAGCATTGAGTTAACATAGTGTCGAAAATCAACACATACAATGTGTTCATTGCATTCATTGGCGTTTAAATAGGTCAGAATACAAGAGCATGTTTCCAGCTTTACTTCAGTCTTTTTTTTTTTTTTTTTTTTAGTACGATGTGTTTTAAATCAATTAGAATCGAAGTTTTTATGAGGCTTCTTACAAGTGTTGTCTTTCCAACATCATTGCTTAAAAAAAAAATACCGAAAAAAAAACAACAACACAATAACGATGCACTAGAAAGGCAGTTTCTCCTGCATTCATTGGTGTATCAAGCTAAGCGATTGGTTGAGTACTCGAAAGCGCAAGCCAATCAAAGCGAAGGTATCAAATGCAAACCTTCACTTCCTGTCCACGATTTCAACAATGGCGGAACGAAGCCAAGGTCTGACAATGACCGAGTCGAATGCGCTAATCGTTTTTGAATTGCAAGACGCACTTGGTAAGATAACGCATATAATAACAAACCAGAACATTAATGAAACAATTCGATTGTTTTATTTCGCTTAATACCGTGCCAATGCTTAGTTATTTTGTTCGTAATTCAGCTAGTGTTAGTCAAGATTAAACAGGTCGGAAACGGCCCACACATTGTGCCATTCGAAGCGATCGTATTTTTGTAGAAGACAAACTGATGAAAAAAGATATCAGTAATGGGCTTTACTTATATCGATTACTGATTCCATTACACAATTACAGAGAAAATCATAGTTAAAAGCATCATAAAAATTCATGAACAGTAAACACAATATGGTGAGTTACAGAGAAGCTAAGAATAGACGAGGGTGTGATGCTCCTGAAATCGGAAAAATCTGCAAATAAGCTGCATCGTTGTTTAAGCCGCAGGGTTTAAAGCTGGGGAAAAAAGTCGCGGCTTATAGTCCGAACTTTACAGTAATTCCTTGCAGAGAATGTCCCCATGACCCCACAGCATTACAACTGATCCTAATTCCTTGCAGAGATTGTCCCATGACCCCAACAGCATTACAACTGATCCTAATTCCTTGCAGAGATTGTCCCCATGACCCCCACAGCATTACAACTGATCCTAATTCCTTGCAGAGATTGTCCCATGACCCCCACAGCATTACAACTGATCCTAATTCCTTGCAGAGAATGTTCCCATGACCCCCACAGCATTACAACTGATCCTAATTCCTTGCAGAGAATGTCCCCATGACCCCCCAGCATTACAACTGATCCTAATTCCTTGCAGAGATTGTCCCCATCACCCCCACAGCATTACAACTGATCCTAATTCCTTGCAGAGAATGTCCCCATGACCCCCACAGCATTACAACTGATCCTAATTCCTTGCAGAGAATGTTCCCATGACCCCCACAGCATTACAACTGATCCTAATTCCTTGCAGAGAATGTCCCCATGACCCCCACAGCATTACAACTGATCCTAATTTCTGGCAGAGATTGTCCCCATGACCCCCACAGCATTACAACTGATCCTAATTCCTTGCAGAGAATGTTCCCATGACCCCCACAGCATTACAACTGATCCTAATCTCCAGCAGAGAATGTCCCCATGACTCCTATATGCATCCTGATCCTAATTCTTGACAGTCTTTAGTCTTTATCAACACATCCGGGCCAACCATCTGGGGCATTTTCAGGGGTGTTATGTACATACAGAGAAAACCACAGTCACATCCTGCAAAAGCAGCAAAGAACAACAACGTACTACCAGTGACATCATCGCTAAATTACAAACACCTATTTGGCAGATCAGTGTTCTCGCGCACCTGGGCAGATGTTTCAAGACACTCACCTTGCTCCACCACTTTGTCCACTTCCATGTCCAACTCATTGGCCAGGTATCCGATGATGGGGAAGATGACAAAGCCAGCGAAGATACTGGTGAGAATGTTGCCAATGCCCACAATCAGGGAGTCTCTGTAGGACATGACCTGAACTATGACCCATACAATCCAATACCTTTTGTCTTGGCTATGCAGAAGGGAGGAATGAAATGGATAAAAAAAAAAAAAAAAAAGGGGGGGGGGGGGGGGGGGGGGGCAAAAAAAAGTGCAATTGACAAAGTCATCATGAATACATTTCAAATCAAAATGCATGTACACATTCATTCAGAAAAGTGCATAATATCCATTTCTCATTTTATTTTTTCCACCCTTTTTTGTTACTTTTAGTCTTTCCTCCTATTTCAGTCAATATTCATTGTCTATTTCTATCAGAAGGATATTAAGAATCTGTTTTGTTTTTGGTTGTTTTTTTTTTTTTTTTTTTTTTTTTTTGGGGGGGGGAGTGCATGATAAATTGTTGCTGTATGCTGATACCCATTACACCCATGTCTGCAATCAATTCTATCAATGAATTGCATACATATGTATTTAAATTCAACAACACAAACTTACAAATGCACACACACACACACACACACACACACATACATACACACACACAGATACACACACACACACATACATACACACACACAGATACACACACACATACATACACACACACACATACACACACACACACACATCGTTACACAATCTGTCTGCAATCACGTTAAGTGGGAAGACGTTAAATTGAAGAACATATCTGTATGCACAGGCACACGCATACAAATGCATTTAAACACAACTTGACAGAAGAGGAGAGAAAGAGAAGGAGCATCAGTCCACCTGTCACATCTCTCCACCTCACCACACTAAAAGCTTCCCACCTGTGATGATATTAGGGAATATCACACCCACCAATGGAGGACATCATTTTCAACAATACATGAATGGCAGCAGCACTGCAGCCATGTCTCATATGTTCCACCTTCTCCTCACATTCTGCCCCCCCCCCTCCCCCCCCCCCCACGTCATTTGATGCCCCTGACTGCTGGGGCACACACTGCCTGCCAAATCTACTTGTGCATGGAGATTCAAATTTCCCTCATAATCCAGTTAGAACTGTCAACACACCTGTCCATACCTTCAGCATTTTCATTCACTACAAGCGTTTCATTAGAGTTCAACCCATCTTATAAAGCTGAGGCACAGAATTTATCTACATTGAAAGCATACATTCATCCTCTCCTGCACCCCCCCCCCCCCCCCTCCAAACACACACACATGGAATTAAGCCTTTCGCTCCCTGCTGCAGCTATATCCACGGTTCAAGGGTCATTGCATAATTGATCATATGATTGGTCACATGAGTTATCTCATCCTGTCAACATGAAACATATTATGATTATATTCTCCATTCATTCTCCTTCAATAAAATGTATACTTCTGTATACTTTAGTGCAATACTTGAATTTTTGTGATTTTTTTTTTAAGTACAAATAGTTCTGGGAGTCAAAGGGTTAAAAGCTGAACACTGACATCTGACCAAGATCTCCCCATTTTTTCCGCTCATAATATGATTTTTTGCACCCCAAAATTTAGAAGAAAGACTCATAGTGCAAGAGCTTTCACTTCTGTTCAATGACCATGAAACTCTTAGTCTTTCTGTATCCACCATCATGGACCCATCATTTTGTTTTCAAACAAATCTTAACATACACTTTTTCATTAGGTCACAAGGCAATAGGTTAAAGGTTAAAGGTTAAAAGTCTACTGCCTGATGGCTATAAGGGCAGTGAACTGTTAGAGGTTTCCCATGCTTGGGGCACAACAGTATGGTAGGCGAAGCCAATAACACCGCCCCCCCTCCTCCCCCTCCCCGCCCCATCCAACCCCCACCCCTATGGTGCTGTTACGTTCCCTGCTCTGAATCAGATGTCCAGTTACAGCTGGGTGAGCAGCGAGTGTTTGTGTGCTGTACAAATCCCACAACAAGTAGTGATTCAAACCACGACAGTCAGCTCCACAAACACTTTAACCCCTCTGCCCAAGGTTGCAACTGAAGAAATACAGAAAGTGAATAAATACTACATGCATGTGTACAGTGAGTAATCTAAAGCTAAAATAAACAATCAAACAAACGGAAAACCATTAGAACTGATGAAACAGAGAACACCACAACAAAACTCAAGTGAATGAGACACAAAATGTATGGCTGACTTGGAAACGGTTGCTGTGGAACTTGTTAAAACAAACAAACAAAAACAAAAAAAATCAAAACAAAAATCAAACCCCACTAGATCTGATGAAACAATGAACGCCACAACAGAACTCAAAGAGGACAAAGAAGAACGTGTGTGGCTCACTTGAAGCAGTTGTTGTGGAACTTGTTGTAGCTGGCCAGTGTAATGAGTCCTCCCCAGGCAGGGCTCAGGGCAAAGAAGATCTGCACCGCCGCCGCCACCCACGTCTGAAAAAACAACAACGCTCTGGTGGTGAAAGAAAAATAAAATGATCAGTGTCTGTTGTTGTTGTTGTTGTCGTACCCTGGCTAAAAGACTTCAGGGATCATCCAAACAGCCGAAGCACTTGAACACTATGGTACAAATGCATCAGCTGGGAATGAGAACATTACATGTGATCGTTTTTGATTACCCTGCCACAGGGGCAGCCACACTCCAACTTCGGGGGATTTTGGAGACTGACAATGTTATGCTAGGAGCTCGTCACAGCTGAAGACAATCCCCGCATAACTATGTAGAGCATAACAAAATTTTGATGTAGCCTTGGTGTTCTAGCCTATGTCAATTGGCCTGACACAGCCTTAAGCCAAGGCAGGAACAATGCCTAATTGAATACATTTTCAAAAAAGAAAAGAAAGAGCTGCTGGAGATTGGGACAGGGGTAGGGAGGGTGCAGGAATGGGTGGAGGGTAGGCAATTTCCATGGGTAGTGAAAAGTTAAACCGTAAATGAACTCAGAACATTGCCTCCTCTGCTCGTCCACAGATTTGTTGACACCCTTGTCATTTCCGCTTCTCTCGTTGCCACATTATTTCCTTAGTTACTCATTTCATCACTTTATGGTAAGTCTGACAACAATGTTTTCCCAGCATGCACTGTTCCGATACCATCTATCGTTATCAGGTAGCAATCCACTGAAATGATGGTAAGATCTCACTGCCGAACAGTGGCAAAGAAAAAATTCAGGAGAAAGAAGAGCAGGCCCTTGAGTAAAATAAACCATTCTCCTCATGAAGAATTTGATCATATTCTTCTTCATTTTCCTTTTTTCTTTTTCAAATTTTACATGGAAAAAAAAAAAAAGATGAAGAGAGTGTCTGCAGCCACTGTGTCCCAGCAGCCATCTGTCCACAACTGGCAATCCAACAACGAAGACTCAATTCCCATACATCCTCCAAATGTCCATCGCCCATCAACTCATCAACATCAGCTATTTACCCATCATCCTATCAGCCGTCAATTTATCAGCCATTAACCCATCAATCCCTGATTTACCAGCTGTCAAGCCATCAGACATCAATACATCAACTGTCAACCCATCAGTCATCAACTGTCAACCCATCAGTCATCAACTGCCAACCCATCCTTCATCTATTCATCAACTCTCAACTCATCACTTACACATTCATCAACTTTCAACCCATTAGTCATCAATTCATCAACTGTCAACTCATCAGTCATCAATTCATCAACTGTCAACCCATCAGTCATCAATTCATCAACTGTCAACCCATCAGTTATACATTCATCAACTGTCAACCCATCAGTCATCAACAATCAACTTGTCAGTCATCCATTCATCAACTGTCAACCCATCAGTCATCAATTTATCAACTATCAACCCATCAGTCATTCATTCATCAGCCATCAATCAATCAGCTGACAACCCATCAGTCATCAATAGTGATTTTTCTCTTCATTTCAAATCTTGGGTGAAAAAAACTTTCTATTATACAAAAAATGATCAAAACATCACGTATCTAAATGGCTGGTGCCCAGGATAAATATCACACTCTTTGAATATCAAGTTAACACACCTGGAAAAGACAACAACAAAAAATCCTACCTTTGCCATGGCCAGCTTTTCGAAGTCAGGGGTGAGGTAGTAAATGATTCCGTCTTTGGCCCCTGGAAGAGTGATGCCTCTGACGAAGAGAATGGTGAGGACGACGTAAGGAAAGAGAGCCGTGAAGTACACCACCTGCAAACCCATCACACTCTCCACTGTAAAGTGCTTTAGTGCATCGCATTGGACAGTTTCGTTCTCTCCTCACAAGACTCTCTGTTTTGACTATGTTTTTGTTTGACTTTCAAAGTGGATTTTTCTGCAGAATTCTTGCTACAGAGAACCCCCTTGTTGTTGTGGGTTCTTTTACCAGTGCGAAGTACACGCTGCACATAAGACCCCTGCTGTCTCATCCGAAAGACAAGCATTTATAACAGTACTTACAAACTAATGGAGAAAGGAAGAACACACAAAAAAAGCCTCACCTGAGGCTAGACTAGCTCCACAAACCTACTACAACAACTCCCTTCAGCTTGACTTCAACAGGAATGTTGTTGCTTTGAAAACAAGTGTTATATCCACTAAGCCACCACTCTCTTGTCATGTTATACCAACACGAACACATCACAATACCCAACGATACAGATTCCTGTCAACTTGACAGCTGTGGAATGAGTGGTGGACAAGTGGATGACATGTTCGCCAAAGAAGCACGACAATCCTATGTCCAAGGTTCAAATCTCACATGGATATAGTTCTTTTCCGCCACTCTCACCTTAACACAATCAGTGGTGCTGCAAAAGCTTGTGTTCTGGATTCGGTAATGAACAAGGTCTTGTGCACATCATGCACTATGCAAAAAATCATTTAATCTATACATAAATCCATAGCAACGAAATAGTCACCTCTGACAAAATTCTCACCCACTATCCCAACAATACACAAAATGCAGCACTGATGAAGGGAGGTAACTCCTCGCATCTTAGCCCAGAATTTAAAATGCCTTCCCTTTTGAACCCCTCTTGTTCCTCCCCACCCCCCTTCCCATTAATGTTTCTACCCCACCATTCTCCACCCATCTGTTGAAGAGAAGTGCTTTCTGGACTTCCAACACCCTCCCCCCTCCTCCTTCCCACACATCCTCTCTGTCACTCCCCCAATCACTAGTTGTTTTTCTTTCTCTCTGCCAACTCTCTGTCACTCCCCCAATCACTAGTTGTTTTTCTTTCTCTCTGCCAAGTTGTCTTTTACTTTTCTCTCCTACATGTACCTCTAAGATATAATGATAATTTTGATTATGACAATTCATATTCAACATCATCTTGACCATAAACACTTCTTGTCTAAATCTACCATGTCTGTTTTCTGCACCCGATTCCACACACACACACACACACACACACACACACACACACACACACACTCACACACACACACACACACGCACACACACACACTCATACACACAAACACACACCCTTTGGAATCTTTTTATTTGACGTAAATGAGAATACACACAAAAATACACACACACACACACACACACACACTCACACACGCACACACACACACACACACACCCTTTGGTATCTTTTTACTTGACGCAAATGAGAATACACACAAAAATCCCAAAAACAAAATGTAGTTGATCAAGTTTCTTTCCAAAGGGACTTCTTTTATTTCCGGCAGAAATCCCCTTTAAGAGAATAAACAGATAAACAAAAATTGTTTAATTAAAAAAGCCACTATTCAATCTTGAGCTCCTGCTGTTGAGAGTGATCTTACCTTGCCGACAGACTTGACGCCTTTACTGAGGGCCAGGAAAGTGAGCGTCCAAGAGAGAAGGAGACACAGCGCCACCTTCCACTGCAGTCCGCCGATCTCCTCAATCCCTCGGCTCATTCCTAACAGCTCCACCCTCAACACCAATCAAACATCTCCTTCAGGAACCAGTCAGCAAACAATCAGGCAATCAACACACTCAATCAGTCAAACCAGATCAATGCACGAACTTCAAGAATGAGTTTAGATTTGAACACCACTCAATCCAAAAGGTCTGGACAGAATTTACACCGAGAGGGTTACCTACAATTCCCATGAGCACATCTCCATGTGAATGTTTGTCTGTTTTTCAACCAATTCACTAGAGGCATGTGGCACTCAATCAGCAGTTCTTTATTTTGCTCCGCAGTGATTTCAGTGTCAGGCTCCTCTCCACTTCAATGCCCCCCATTGAGCAGATTTTTCTAACGTCATCAGTACTGGTCATTTCATGGGAAGTGTTGCTGGACAGATATGGTGGCGCCCTCCAGAGGCTGACGCTCACTCATTCTGACTGCGTAATTAAGCAGTTTTCGCTGTCAGCATTGGGTTAGCAGGTGGTGTTCTACCAGGCATGCCTACCCCAAAATTTGCTTTCAGGGACAATACAGACAGAAATCAGGGACAAATTCATAAAATCAGGGACAGAACAGTGTCAAGATAGAAACACATCTTGCAGAAGGCAAACGAAACTCCATTCCTCCCTTGTTGTAGACAAGGCCACTTTTCTGAGAATTCTTTTTTGAAGACACAACCTGGCTTCACGGTCGTTTTCTTCTTTTCACTCCTTTCTGACCCATCCGAAGAGTCAGAATCCGACTCTGTGTTGACATCGTGTCTCCTCTTCGATGCCATGTTCTGACTTGAAAGTGAAAGCGAGGTGGTTTTTTTCGCGCACATGCGTATTACGTCTACTCACTCTAGCAGACGATATTCTTGGCTCAGTTCTGTGAAGCACGATAAGAACAGCTTTTTAACTCCTGATTTTTTTTCCGGGACGCCTGATTTTTTTTCTTCCAGGACGCGTGTTGCAAATCCGGGATTTCCGGGACAGTGGCTTCTAAAATCAACTTTCCAGGACATATCCCGGATGATCGGGGACGGTAGGCATGCCTGTTCTATGTTTGTTGGATCAGAAGGCGTCATTGGATATCACCAAAGCATGGGTGAAAGCAAAAACAAATCTCCTTCCTGAAACCTAACATTCTTTTCTCCTCCGAATATACCCATTCCTGAAAAGTGATATCTGTTCCTGAAGGGTGAAAGCAATCTTATATATTCCTTTTATAGACAATGCAAGTACATTTTGTGATAAACTTGACACAAACTAACAAACCAGGCATGAACAACAAATAAAAATCACTTACTTGAAAAAAATACAACAGAAGACTGCTGGTTCTTCAGATCACAAAATGCTCCAAGCTGAAGCACTACTCGAGGAGTGTAGAATTGTCTTGTTTTCTCTCTTTGCTATTTGCTGTGATCATTAAGCTTTTCAGCATGTCAAACATTTGCTTATACACAAGATGTTTGATGGCCTTAAAGTTGTGGTGTGTCAGTTCTACCACTTTATTCACCAAAAAGGAAAAAAAAAAATTGAAACTATTAGAGCTCATTCACATACATTTGACAGGTCCAGATGAAATGTTCACTATGAAAAAGTTGTCGGTGATGCCCCATCAAGTTTGGTATTCCGTTTCGCGCAGAGCAGTGCTGCCTTGTGTGCCTTGTCTTTGGCGTGAATAAATAGTGCTCGTTTTCCACTGGAGCCGTAATTCAGAATCTTGTTACAGACAACACACCGGCATGTTTGCACGATCTACTAACTCATTTAAAAATCTCCTTGATGCGGATCATAAATTCACTAAATTGTTATTTGAATTTGATTAACAAACCAATATGCGCATACGCAACAAACCAACTCAGAATACTAAACAATACACGGATGGGGATTCAAGAAAGGCCGCGAGGCCTAGGCTACGTATATCAGCCTGTCCCCTTACTACTACTACTACTACTACATGTTCCCACCTTTCTGCACCACTCTTCGAAACAATCGCCATCTTCTTCTTCTTCTAGCCAGAGCCATCGCCACTTGTTTGTTTGTTTTTTTACCGATCTATTACAGAAACATCTGCATTAACAGGCACGTCCTTCATTGTTGCTATGGCATGTGTTTGGCCCAAATTTGCTGTCGATACAAATCTTCGCTCGCAAACTTTTTTTTCCCGGTTTAGACTCGAAATGCGCATCAGCAAGAATTAAAAGGAAGGGAAGTAACTTAAAACCCTTTCTGTTTTGCCAAGCACCAGTGAAGAATCGCCGTTCGATACAAACGAAGACTAGTGGAAAAATAATATAGATAACTGAATTATGCAGATAAGCCGACCTGACAGTGTGAAAGACTCTCTGTTTTTTTTGTGTGTGTGTGTGTTGTTTTTTTGTTTTCGTTTTTTTTTTGCACTGGCATTTTCCTGAAGTCAGGTTTGCCATTCCTGAAAAGCCCTTTTGTCAACCGGTTCATTCCGGAATTCCGGAACACTCCGGAACTACTTTCACCCATGCCAAAGGGACTCAGGAGCAGTACAGCAGCCTTTTCTCTGGGGGGTTGACTCCTAATCCTAATGACTTGATACTGTCAGCTCCCTGCAGACTGGAGGAGTCAGGACGGCAACATGACGAACTAAGAGGTGGTGCATGTGGGGAGTCAGAATGAACAGAGTGAGAATAATACCACTTTGATGACAATGTGGGGAGCCAGACTGAACAGAGTGAGAATAATACTTTGATGACAATGTGGGGAGCCAGACTGAACAGAGTGAGAATAATACCACTTTGATGACACACGTGGGGAGTCAGAATGAACAGAGTGAGAACAGTACCACTTTGATGACACAGAAGAGACACATGTGGGGAGCCAGACTGAACAGAGTGAGAATAATACCACTTTGATGACACAGAAGAGACACATGTGGGGAGCCAGACTGAACAGAGTGAGAACAGTACCACTTTGATGACACAGAAGAGACACATGTGGGGAGCCAGACTGAACAGAGTGAGAATAATACCACTTTGATGACACAGAAGAGACACATGTGGGGAGCCAGACTGAACAGAGTGAGAACAGTACCACTTTGATGACACAGAAGAGACACATGTGGGGAGCCAGACTGAACAGAGTGAGAATAATACCACTTTGATGACACAGAAGAGACACATGTGGGGAGCCAGACTGAACAGAGTGAGAACAGTACCACTTTGATGACACAGAAGAGACACATGTGGGGAGTCAGAATGAACAGAGTGAGAATAATGAATAATACCACTTTGATGACAATGTGGGGAGCCAGAATGAACAGAGTGAGAATAATACCACTTTGATGACAATGTGGGGAGCCAGAATGAACAGAGTGAGAATAATACCACTTTGATGACACATGTGGGGAGTCAGAATGAACAGAGTGAGAATAATACCACTTTGATGACACATGTGGGGAGCCAGAATGAACAGAGCGAGAATAATACACTTTGATGACACAGAAGATGAAACTTTAAAAAAAAAAGAAGAAGAAGAAGAAGAAGAGAGAGACATGCATAACTGTTTTGTTTTGTTCTGTCCAGTTTACCAAAGACAGTGACGCACGCTCACCAACCAGCTGCTGTCTGTTCATTTCTTGACAACCTTGTGAAATATTTGTGACACAACAGCATTCACTTAAAATGATTTGTTCTTGCATTTTCCTTTTTAATCTGTATACTTAATAGAAGTGATCCAGGTAATATTCAAAAATCTGTTTAAAACAAATTCAACAAAACTCTGTGACCTATATGCCCCTTGCTCAAAGGTTTGCCACTTTCTTTTCAAACCAATGTAGCAAAGAGTGAATGACTCATGCTGCACTCACTCAAAGAAGTCTTGGGCAGGCGCCGCACGGGTGCTCTTGTTCTTGGCCAGGTAAGTGATATTGGCTTCCAGGGCCTCTGTGGCATTGTAGCAGGTGTTCTTGTAGTATACCGACCCGTTCACCGCTTTACATTCGTCTGCCTCCACGTAAGAGTAACACTCTGAAAGATGTGGAAATTCTTCAACTGATGCCTAAAAAATTGTATATAAATGATGGCTAAAACTTTAAAATTATGCCTTAAACTAGGTAAATGATGCCTAAAACTGTTTAACTAATGCCAAAAATTGCCTATCTTAGTATATTCAACCATAACTGATGCCCCATTTAGGTCAAAAGCAGGTATGAAAATATGTTCAGTGACACCTGATCTTTAATAAAACATAAGATGCAAAGACAGGAAGACAGAGAAAGAAACTGAATCAGAGAGACAGACAGACAGACAAAGACAGAAGAAAGAGAGAGAAAGAGAAGTCAACACACACCCAAACCAGCTGACCGGCAGTTAAAAAAGTCAATGTCAGTGACAAGACTGGTAAGTCTTCAGAAGGGGAGGATACAAAAGCCTACTTACTGGGTGTAGCCCAGTCAGGGTGACATCTTTCCCAGGGCAACTCCGACGTGAATGAGTGGAACATGTAGAGGAAGGCCCAGGCGATCAGCACAGTGTAATACAGCGCCACCATTCCTGACACCGCCACCATCCCGTATCCCAGACCTGCCCACAGTGACCCAGGTTCAACGGCGCTGACTCCTGTTACCCACAATTCTATAGTCCCTACACACTCTGTACCTGAACATCATGTCAATTCTATAGTCCCTACACACTGTGTACTTAAAACATCATGTCAATTCTATCGTCCCTACACACTGTGTACCTAAACATCATGTCAATTCTATAGTCCCTACAAACTGCGTACCTAAACATCATGTCAATTCAATAGTCTCTGCGCACTCTGTGCCTAATCATCATGTCCCAAATTCAACTCAACTGGCCTGTTTTACACAGCAACCATTCCAAATGCTGACATCATTCAATATCCCATACCGACAGATTCCAACCCCTGCCATTAAAAAAGCTGACATGTTCAGAAAAGGCACATTTTTGTAAGAGACATTTTTTTCCTGGATACTGTCTTACTTGGCTACTTCACAGAAAAAGTTAGAATAACCATTGAAAGAGGAACGCTCCTCATTCACAAAGAGCTTCCAAATTCTATGCTCTCCATTATGGTTGTAAACAATTCAAGAATCTGAGTGCTTGGAATTCCATACCTATACAACTTTCAATCATAAAACATTCTCTCCACTTTGACAAGGACAGGAAAAAAAACCAAGACATCTATTTCACTTTGTGGTCGAGTTATGAGCAGTGAAACCTCTGCTAAAACATATTCCCATTTCAAACTCTCTCCAGTCAACAAGTTGTTCTTTTAACATCTTGTTCTTCTCAAAAATATTTCCTTTTGGTGGAATCCCTTTAACCTCTCAATCAAGCCTTATCAGTTCTGGTAGTCCGGTGCTAATTTTTAACAGAGCTGGTAATGATAGTTTACTGATCATATAATAAATATCATGCATGAAAATATGGCCTATTACATGTTAAAATGTAGGCATCTGTTTTAAATTCTGAACTGGGCAAGAAATTGGCAGAATCTGATAACAGAAAATACTTATGAGCACTAAACAGTAACACTGCAAAAAAAAAAAAAAAAAAATTCCCAGGGCGTGACACGAAATGCAAACATTCATTATCAAAGGAGCAAACTGTTAAGCGTTAAGATTCCCTCCCACGTAAGACCCCAGTTTTATGGAGTTCTGGAAGTTGGTGTTCACAGACTCTAGCACACCCTGAGGCACACTCACCATGCAGCAAGGGACATATTCTGTCAAAGATGGCCGCAGGTCCTAGAGCGGCAAACTGCCCAAAGGACAGCTCCAGAAACATCAGAGGGAAGCCCACCAGCAGCAGCATCAGGATGAATGGGAACAGGAAGGCGCCTGGAACCATGCACAGCACAGACAATTCACTCCATGAACACCAATGACACGGATCTTGGAAACAGGTAACAAACATTCCTCAAGATTCTGTTGGGTAAATTCTTGCCAGACAATCTACTGTCTACAAATCTTACCAGCCAGCTGAAAATATCCACTTTATTTTTCCCTACTTCTCTTTCACTTTAGTCAAACGATACAATCTGCCGTCTTTCACAGGATGGGTGGTGTTATTAATCCAAACTTGTTCTAAATCATTACACTCATCACGCCCAAACCACATCCCCTTTGTTTTTATTTTTAACTCAAGTGCAGGTGTATCTTCCCACTCACCAAATTCACTGACACTCTCTGTACGTGCCAAGATATGACCGAACTACAGAGTATACAACAGAAACCACAAAAGGACAGATGGTCCTAATAATGACAAAATCTGGTTTTGACCCAACAAGGATCTCTTTTTGCTGCATGCAAGGTAATCAGTTCTCTGTTGTTTTACAAGCTGAGAAAATTTGGGCCCTTGACAGATAATGTTCAGAGCAGTTTGCAAGCTTTTGGCAGCTCGACCCAAAAGCGATTTTCAGATTTTTTGTTAGCCAGACAATTTTTATATGCCTGATTTCCTAACCTTCATCTTTCACTTTCATAGAACTATAAAGTTTGCCACTTTTCACGTCCCTCAAGCTCTAAGATTCTACAGTTTTTCATTTCAATCAAATCCTATAATTTGACATATATCAGTTTACACTCTGGAATACAACATCTTTCACATCAGTTTATGTTAGAAATTTGACATTCTTTATTTCACTCAAGCTGTGACATCTTTGACAACAAGTAAGTTTAAAAACCTGACATCTTTCACTTCAGTCAAAGTCTGAAATGTAAAATCTTTCCTTGAGAAAAATCATGAAATCTGACATCTTTCATTTCAGCCAAGTTCTGAATTCTGACGTCTCTCACTCACTGAAATCTGATACCTTTCACCCAAGTAAAGAAGTTTTACTTGTAGACCAAAACTGAGTGTTCCCTCAAATCTACCATCACAAATGAAATGTAGTACATGATCCCGTTGATGATGTAAAAGAATTTCTTATCTTCTTCTTTAATACTTCACTTGGTGAACTGCTTTCAGTACATATTTTCATACTTTGCCTTTGTATGAATGTTTTTATGCTGTTATTTTTCTCTTTGCATGTGACATCACAAAACAGTGCAAACACGCTGGGCAAGAAAGGTAACTGGGAGACCACAAAACAGTGCAAACACGCTGGGCAAGAAAGGTAACTGGGAGACCACAAAACAGTGCAAACATGCTGGGCAAGAAAGGTCACTGGGAGACCACAAAACAGTGTAAACACGCTGGGCAAGAAAGGTAACTGGGAGACCACAGACCTGCGCCAAGTCAACAGGATCTCAGAGTCACCCCTTGATCCAAAAGTTCACCGCCGATTTCCTCTAACACTTAATGGATGTATTCTGGGGCCACATTTCATCTTTCTACCGCATTTTCTTAAAATCGGTTCTGTGATTTCTGTGTAATCTTGCTGAGCAGATCCTACATCCGCCATTGATCCAGACCTACACCATCATCTATCTGACTCGTCCTTAATCCACATTCAACCTTTTCACCCCATTTCATTAAAATCGGTTGTACAGGTTTTACATAATCTTACGGACAGACAGAGAAACCAAAAGATGCAGGTGAAACCCTAATCTCATTCATTCCTCCTCCTCCTCTGACGTGCCCTCTCTCTCTCTCCTCCTTCTCTCTTACCTCCTCCGTTAGAGTAACACAGGTAGGGGAAGCGCCAGACGTTCCCCAGCCCCACAGAGTAGCCCAGCAAGGACATGAGGAAGTCAAAGCGGCCGGACCAGTTGCCCCGGTCGTCCGGCTCCTGTGGCTCCCCCACCAGGTCATCGTCAAGGGGAGTAAGCACAGCAGTGCTGGATATGTCCTGGACCAACGGGTCACCCGAGTTCTGCACAGCAACACAGGCAGACAGATCAAACACTGATCTCAGGAAATTTCCTCGACACATAAAAGGAAGGAATTATTTCACACACACACCCTCCCCCTAGCCAACCCTCCTGGTCAAATGTGTGTGTGTGTGTGTGTGTGCTGCGGAAGGAGGGGGGGGGGGGGAGGCGATGTTAACAAAACAGTGTTTTTCTTCTTTCCTTAAAAAAAAAAGAAGTATTTTGCCACAAAACGTACTGACAGTAACAAACCAAACTTCACATTCCAACAAGCTGCCAATGAACAAAAAGGCAAAATACACAAACAAAACTGACAGCATGACATAACACCTTGATTTTGAGAACTGACAAGGGACAAAACTCAGAGACAAGGCCAGCAGGGGGGCTGAGTAGGTGGTGTCCTTTACACGCTGGACCAGAACAGGCACCACTGAACACCACCGAAGCGACTAAGCAGCAGTGCAGTATCTCCTCTGGTGCGTTGCCTCATGACAACCCGACATTGACTGCTTCCTGTGGATTGGTGGTACCAGGGCTGTGCCGGGAAGGGCTGTGGTGGCACAGAAGATGGGACAGCTAAAAAAAAGAAAAAAAAATTTGACAAGGTAGATGTTACGTGTTATATAAAAAATTATTTTCCTATGCATATAAACACCTACTCTCCTTCCCCAACCGCCCCCCCCCCCCCCCCCACCCCCCTTTTTTTTTTTTCCTTTTTCCAAACCATTTCATATTACAACGTGTGAACAGACATTAAATTGAAGCACCCCAACTCTGTTGCCAACAGTATTGCCAACGAGTATTGTTCTGTGGGGTTTTTTACTTCTTTTTTTTATTACATATATCTGCTATTTGTGATGCCTGAAGGAGACGTGGTCATTGAAAATTCCCCTGTCTGCTTTGTACTGTATTTCATATAAGAGTTACTCTGCACTCTGTTCTGTGTGTTTAGTTGTGTTTTGACTTGAAACACAACACTCACAGTGATTTTTTTTTTCTTTCAGTCTGCTATTTCAGACAACCATACTCCATTTCTGAGGCAGTGCACATCTTCATGTTATTGTTTCCATACTCCAGTGAAAGCTGATACACACAATCAGATCTTCAATGTGCATATTCAATGTCCCACAAAGGGGATTAACTCTGTATGTCCTGCATCCAAACTTGTAGCTGGGCGGGCAAGGAATAGGATGCTAGGGATCTGATTGGGGTGTCCATTCTGTAGCTGGGGGGCAAGGATTATGATGCTTGGAATATGGCTGGGGTATCCATTCTTGATCATGCAACTCCTGGGACTGGCGCCATCTTCACCCTGTCCCCGAGGACAGGAAGATCCGACAGCAGAGCCTGCGCCCCAGACATGCTCCCTCCACAAACCAGCCAGTAGAGATGTGTCGCCACCAGACAACCGACTAGTAAGCTATACAGCTGTTACCAGAAACTGGAAAAGATTACTCTGTTTATCATACATCAAAAAGAAGAGGATATGTAACTCCTGTTTCCAATGTTGCTACCATGCATATAAGCAGCCAGGAAAGGGATGCAACTCTCAATACTACAGGCTGCTTGGTAGGGCATTGCAACTTGAATAACTGGCTACTCAAGATAAAAATTGATGTTTCCTTTATCCATCCTGCTGCTGTCAATGTAGTGTTCTGTCCCCTTCATCTACCCTCATGGAATGGCTGTCCGCTTCATCCCTATAACCCATGATGATCATCGACATCAAGAGCAACGCTCTTGCATGTGATTTTTCTTTTATCCTTAAATCTGAGCATATAGTTCGACCACTGATGAATCACTGGTTACATTCGTTTTCTTTTTTTTTTTTACATCCTAAATGTACACACACACACACACACACACACACACACACTGAAAAATGATCAACAGGATGATTTCAAAACAAGAATAATTGCCACGGTCTTTGACAGGTCTATCAATATACCTGAACAGGTCAGCAGTCTACAAAATGCGGAAAATGAGCTGTGCAAAACCACTCCAATATCGCTAACATAACCCCAGTCAGGCAGGGCCAAGGTCGACCTCGCTGCAATCCTTGAAAAGGACTCCAAGGGGAAAGACACTCAAAGGTTGTACATAATGATTTCAACCTTGGAGATCTGAACAGCTGCCAATCTTGGTCCACCAAAACCCAGCATTCATGCCCCCCCCCCTCCCTCCCCCCAGCGACCATCATTCCTCCCCCCCCCCCCCCCCACCTTCTCCACTCCTCTCTTCCCCTAGTCTCTCTCATTTATCCTCCCACTCGCCCTCCTTCCCACCCTCCACATCCCTCTCTTCCTCCCTTACACAACAGATATTATCTTAATCACAGTTAATGTTGTTTTCCTTTCACATTTTTAGAATACTTGTGTTTGAAATAACCACATTTCCCATAGATTTTTATAAAAAGAAGTTCTCTTGCAGACCAAAAAAAAAAACAAATAAACTCAAGCAATAAAGATAAGAATACAACAAGAAAAACAATAACGAGCATAACATTTTGAAAGCACCATAAAAAAAAGGCAAATGATGTACATGTAATTACAATGATATCAGTTTGAAGGTACACATCTCAAATTTATCTTTAACATCTTTTGAGATGTGTGCATTCAAATTCCAAGGTAATATTGTGACGACAGTCAACCCTTTCACTCCCTTGACTTATCTCACAGTTAACCCTTTTACTCCTCTGACTTACCTCACAGTTAACCCTTTCACTCCCTTGACTTACCTCACAGTTAACCCTCTCACCCTTTCACTCGCTTGACTTATCTCACAGTTAACCCTTTCACTTCCTTGATTTATTTCATGGTTAACCCTTTCACTCGCTTGGCTTATCTCACAGTTAACCCATTCATTCCCTTGACTTATCTCACAGTTAACCCTTTCACTCGCTTGACTTATCTCACAGTTAACCCTTTCACTTCCTTGATTTATTTCATGGTTAACCCTTTCACTCGCTTGGTTTATCTCACAGTTAACCCTTTCACTTCCTTGATTTATTTCACGGTTAACCCTTTCACTCCCTTGACTTATCTCACAGTTAACCCTTTCACTCCCTTGACTTATCTGTGATTTTCTGAACATTTCTGTTCTGATGACCTGCCCTTCTCTTGTCTGCAATGTTTCAAACTTTGATTTGGGTTTATTGAATGCTCCAGTTCAGTTCTCTGTGAAATCATATATAAAAACGATTCCTGACATGACTGTGTTCCAGATTTCCCACCTTTTCTCTTTACCTCTGAACCTCGCACGTATCCACAGTCAGGAGTAAAAGGCTTATCACACACTGAATAAAATTCAGTTCAAAGTGGGTCCATCCACTTATCCATGATTTTTTTTGCACATATGTAAGTTCACAAGGACAGTTACCAATGCTTTAAAATATTATGAAATAACATAAGATATGGAAGCTCTTCTGTAAATATACATACTAATTAAACATCACACACACACAAACACGCACAAAGACACAGTCTCTCCCCACCCCCCCACCCCACCCCACCCCCAACTAAGAAAATCAAGAATGCACTGATGACACTGTGGCTAAAGAGAGACACATGCATAAACATTCAGACAGACACAGACAGCATCATGTGACTCACACAGATGTATGCTTTCTGTAGACTGCCATTGTATAGACCCAGCAGTTGTCACTAAACAGACCTTCCGACAGATATACGAAAACACCACCTACCACAACCACAGAGAGAGAGAGACACACACACAGGCGTGGGGGGTGGGGTGGGGGGGATGAGAGAGATACCAAGAGAGACAGACAGAGAGAAAAAACACACCCTTCTCTTTCATTCCATCATCTCATTTCTGCCATCCCTTCTACACCATGATGCAAATGTACATCTCCATCTACTGTAACAGATACTTTTTCTTACACATCCCTGCTGTATGTGCATGCATGTGCACACACACACACACACACACACACACACACACACACACACACACACACACACACACTCACTCTCTCTCTCTCTCTCTCTCTCTCTCACACACACACACACACACACACAAAGTGCGGGCGAGCATGCACACACACACACACACACACACACACACACACACACAAACACACTCACAAAACACACACACACACACACACACACACAAAACACATGCACACGTGTGTGCACGTGTGTGTGGCACTTGTGTGTATTTGTGTGTGTGTGTGTGTGTGTGTGTGTGTGTTCGTGAGTGTGTGTGTAACGTGTGTATGTGCACGCATGCGCAGCACTCGTACACAAGAAACTGAGATCCTGAGAGTTTCAGTGCATAGTCGCTCATTTAACTTCTATTCAGTCATTCACATCTGCTGCTTGTTAAACCCGCAAGAGATCTGTCCCACTCAGCAGAAGTCTCTCAAGTTTTGGTTATCAAACAACGCTGAGACTTGCATGATTTGTGTTTGGTCTTACTGTTCTTTTATGCCTGAATGTGTGACCTCCTCCTCTCTGGATGTTTCACTTTGTGGCAAGATAATGGATCAAGTCATGCTTTCCAAGTTGTTAAAGAAGTTTCTTATGACTTCAGAGCTTCCTAATCCACATGTGACAGCAGCAGCATCAGCCAGTTCAACAGGTCGCTGCTCGTCACAATGTGTCCAAGGCAGTGAGTGCTTCAATGCAAGTTGTGCCACTCGACTGGAAGCTGTCCACATCTGGGTCCCAGTTCTAATTTCCACTTTCACATCAGGATAATGAGTCAGCCAATATCATTCAGTGTTGATTTCCAGTCTGACCTGCAGATGTTGTCCACTGGAAATCACTGGCCTTTAGACTTTTTGGCACGCTCTTCCTGACTTGGCTTGCTTTGCCTTTTTGTTTCAGTGTGTATCCACAAATTGTTTTCTATATGGCTATTTTGTTGGCATGAGAGAGAGAGAGAGAGAGAGAGAGAGAGAGAGAGAGAGAGAGAGAGAGAGAGAGAGAGAGAGAAAGTTCTCGTGTACATCTATATTTCTGTTTTGCTTTTGCTTTCTGGCTGTTCTCAGCAGTTATCTTTCAGCTACCATTGGTATAACCATGGGATATCACAAGCAGGCAGAACATATGTGATGTGGCTGTGAAATATGACTAAATGCAGAGCCTGCCCAGTTTCATTTTCTCTGAGTAGTTTACAATATCAAAGTTGGTTTGTTTGTTGTTGTTTTTTTTAGGGATTTCTTTCCTCAACCTAAACTTTTTTTAAAAAAGAATATCAATATACTGAAGTGAAAAAAACCCTTGTTGTTACCAAACACAAAGTTTACTGATCCAGTGATGAGGTACTTTGTATTTTGGACTTCCCAGCCAACATTGAATCAGCTGCTACATAGTTTTGACAAGTCAGTTTACCATCTTGTTTTTATCTGGCCAAGCAAGTATCTTCAGTCAAGATGTTTTGAAGGATTCCTTTCATTTTCACAGTGTCCTTTTTGTTTTTTAAGTTGATGTCACCATTGATGGTGGTTCCATGACTGTATCATTCTTTGATGATGAAGCCTGCAGTTTTATGAAAAAGAAAAAAATTGCCTACTTTGTCTTTTTGCTGTTGTTGTTGTTATATATCAGAGTAAATCCTATTAAAATAACTCATTCAATACTGATGATACAACAAAAGGAAAATGTATGACAAACATGTTATCTGTCATATGCCACTATGAACGGCACATTTCAAACAAAACACTGAACCTCTGGTAAAATTTCAAAGCTTTCACATCCACTGAGGAAAATGGACCTCTGTGATGCTGATGTAATGCATACACCTACATAGAAGAAAATATTTTACAGCATCTTTCAACCTGAAATTCTTATAGTATATATGGCACTTTCATTGCATGCTATGATGCATTAACATATTAAATGGGAAGCCTTGATTTATATGTATGTGCATATGTGTGTGTGTGTGTGTGTGTGTGTATGTACGCGCGTGCGCGTGTATGCGCGTGTGTGTGAGAGTGTGTGTATGCATCTGTGCGGATGTGTGTGTGTGTGTGTGTGTGTGTGTGTGTGTGTGTGTGTGTGTGTGTGCGCGCACGCATGCACGCATGGGCACGTACATGCACATGTGTTTGAGTGTGGTTGCACAGATGATGTGTGCACAGGTGAGTGAGTGTGAGTGTTTGCACAAGCATACATGCACTGTTTTTTCATCTCCTACTTCTGTATCAGTTAATGGTCAGCTGTGTGTACTAAAATCAGGAGACACACACACACACACACACACACACACACACACAACACACAACACACACACACACACACACACACACACACAGAGGTGAACTCCACCTGATAAAAATGATTAAACTACTCTCCATTTCCAAGAAGCCGACTGCCAACTTTGTTCCTTGAATCAGGGTTCAGAACAGATTAGCTTGGACATCGTATGAACAGGACACTGACCTACAGGAAAAGATCTTAAGTCTACCTCCCCCCCCCCCCCCCCCCCCTATCTTTCTTGCATTAAATGGATCTTTTGTGTGCCAGTCCACAAGACAAAACGCGCACTGGCAGGCATGCCAGGGGCAGAGGAATGCCACATTACGGGTCACCAACACCGGCAACACAACAGTGCCTTGACTCTCAAGGCCTGCAACATGATACTGGGGTAATATCGGCAGTGCCTTCGATACCAGTGGCGTACTACTGTAAGGCACCATGACTATGGCCATGGCGCTCTCTGAAGTATGGTGAGACGGTGCTGATCACTTTGGTGACAATGCCTTACTGTGTTGAAGGCACTGCACGGGAGTGACGACCTTCACCATGGTGACAAACTGACAGCATGAATCACTCTGGTGACAAAAAGTTCCTTGAATAATGATGACCATGGAGATGTACATAGTGTGGCACTTCATACAGGGGACATGCTCGCCATGCTGTACATTGTCAAAGCATGCAAAGCAAGAATTTTAAAAAATTACACACACACGCACACACGCATGCTCACACACACATGCACACACACTCACCCACACACACAGAGACACACACACACACACACACTCATACACACACACATGCACACACATGCACACACACACACACACACACACATACACACAAGCATGCACACACACTCACACACACACACCCTCACACACACACACACGCACACACACACACACACACACACAAGTGTGTATGCTCAGGCGGGCAAGACTTGGTAACAGACACAAGGGATAAAAAGTTTTAAAAAGACAAGTTTTTACAGATACTTTAAAAGCAGAAGATGCCTGGATATTACTAACAGCGACAGGCAGATTACTCCACACGTCCAGCCCAAAAAAATTGCTCTCTGTCCAAAAGACTTTCAAACACATGGCTAAACTAGTTAAAAGTCTGGTCCTAAGAGATGAACCAAGTTGTCTTGTGCATGAGGAGATGCCAGTGGTGAGCGGATCAGGCATGTATGTTGGGGGATGAGTCAGAATGAAAAGCAGGACAAAAGAGTGGAAAGCTTGTATTCAATTCTGGAACAGACTGGTACCCAGGGTAAAGGCTGAAGGTATGAGTCGCATGCTCTCCCTTTTTCACCTTTCAGACAAACCTGGCAGTACAAGTTCTGCTCTTCTTCTTCTGCGTACGCAGGCTGATACTCCTGCGGACACTCCCTGTATAGACAGGCAAGTATTAAACCCATCTGCCCAACAAAGGGAGTGGAGTTTTGTGTGTATGACCGTTTTTTATCCCTCAATTAAGGCAGCTATACTCCAACTTCGGGGAAGGTGCATGCTATATGTAACGTGTCATCCATACCAACGGCTAAACTGGCCTTCTCTTCCGAAAGTTAGTGATGGGATTTTGCGTGTGTGCAAGATGTTATGTGTGCGTTCACACACAGAACCTCGGTTTATGGTCTCATTCGAAGGACTGTATGGGAAATGGAGTCAGAACCAATGTTAACTCTGAGGGAAAAATCCTCCTGTACCGAAATGGCTCGGCGGAGATTCGAACCCGCAACCCCAGGATTGCGAGTCCGGTGCTCTACCACTGAGTTATTCCGGCTCCCGCACAGTTTTGCATCCTCTGATGTCTTTTAAGAATAAATTTAGGGCAGACAGCATGGACTGAATTTCAACAGTTCAGTCTGAAAAGTACCAATGCACTTGCAAGGGTTTTTTTTTTGTGATTTAGAGAGTCAGATGTTCGCAAATAAAACATATTGTGAATAAAAGGCTCACTCCTGTGACAGCAGGTTCTAGTGATGTCTTTCTGTAGGATGACACTGACAACACAAATTTCTTTGGTAGCAATGCCTTGCTACATGAAAGACACTGCACAGTGGTGGCGGTGTTATCTAAGCCTTCATCTGAAAGCTGTTTGGAGGTCACTGAACATCATTCTCAGCCTGTGCTGGAACAGCATTCGGACCGAGTAACCTGTTTACTGAATCCAGTTTCACAGGTCATGAATATGCATAAAACTGCCAGAAAAGGGAAGTAACTTGCACAGAACCTCTTCCCTCATTGGCAAGCTAAATTTCATTGTGTAATTTGATGAGTGTAATTTCTTTTCTACTTTTCAAAAACAGAATAATGCAAAGAAGGAAATAATGTTAGAGTTTTTCAAAGCATCAAAAGTCCATAAGTGCATCCTATGAGATAAGATTTCAGTATGCAGAATGTATTATTTTGCAGTAATTACACGAAACTGTAAGTCTTTTGATAACACACATTCTTGAGATATCAGAAAATGGAGAACCCCTTCCCTTCATACAGATCAGCCCAAACTGGCCAGGCAGGAAAGGCTGCCCAGGCTGTGAACTCCGATGAACTGAAAGGGTTAAACGGTGCCAATGTCAGGCTACAAAATGCACTAACTCCACTGTTATGAGAGTACTTCTGTGACATCCTTTACAACATTGAATACCGATAACGTTAATCACAATGGTGATAACGACCTGCTATAAAAGCCACCACAGGGTGGTGACACCCTTCGAGAGAGTGACATCCCATAGTACGGTGAAAGACTGACAACACTCATCTCTTTGGTGACAATGCCTTTCCATAAAAGTCATCAACTACATTGTGCTGACAGTATTCTGATGATGTCTGGTTAGCATGGTCACTACTGACAATGTCCATCACTTGAATGACAATACCTTGCCACAGAGGGCAGGACACAGTGGTGATATAGTATTTTGGAGATTTTTCTGTCAGTATGGTGACTCACTGACAACCTCAATCATTTTGCTGACAATGTTTATGACTGTACCTTTAGAAACAGTGACACAGACACTGGACGCCATGAAACACTGTCGCGAAATCCCCTTCGATTTCTTAAAATTCTGACAAAATTCCTGGCCAGTGTCAGCACAAACTAGCATGAAATTACTTAAAACTGAAAATAGTGGGGTTAGTATAAGTGTGTGTGTGTGTGTGTGTGTGTGTGTGTGTGTGTGTGCGTGTGTGTGTGTGTGTGTGTGTGTGTGTGTGTGTGTGTGTGTGTGTGTGTGTGTGGTCGTGCGTGCGCATGAGGATGAGGGGAATGGCAGAGAACAAGGTCAGGAGTGGGGTGGGTGATAGTTCACCTGTACCTACTTTTTCCCTTACAACCTTAGTTTTCTACATTGTTGATAATTGATTAATTTCAACAATATTCCAAAGATGTAGAACTGCTCGTTATCATTTGATCCTAATGAGTACAGAATGCTAAAAAAGAAAAAAAAAAACCTTGGCAAACTTACTGATAGATGGGGTTCTTCTCGTTTTTATTTTTCATTTTGCTTGTTGATATCTTTTAATGGAAAATGTTGGAAAGCTGTTTGTTTCCTTTTTTTTCTCTCTGTGGAAATCCTTCTGTGAGGGAGGAAAAAAAGCAGGATTGGAAAACGGACTAAAATGACATGGATTACTTCAGCAACAATTTCCTTTAATTTACTTTTTTTTTTTTTTTTAAAAGGCATCACATTCCAAGAAAGAATAGTACTAATTACCACATAAACAGCAATGCAAATGTAAAAACAACATTTTTCTTTTCCTTTCCATGCCTACAAACCAGTTCCAAAACAAAATAATAAGCAATTCATCTGAAAGAGAAAAAAAATAATGATTAAAAAGAGAAGGGGGTGGGAAAAGAGGAAGATGGACAGCCAAACACACAACAACATTAAATCAAAGCCTCTCTGTTCCATCATGCACTAGGATACTCTCAAAGTCAGGAAGCTCCCTCATCAATCAATCCCTGTAGCCATGCCACCATGCACCAGCTCCATGCCCAGGTATTTCATGTTCACCCCCACATTTCCGGATCCAAATAAAGCCCGTCTCCAACTGTACTTGTTGCTGCCTACTCAGCGCATCTTATCCACCTCAAAATAGGCCCGTCATCACAGCCAATGGATTATGATGCAAGCAGCCTTGGAACAGCATAAAAGCAACTTGCTATATCTGCCATAACAAAAAAAAAAAGAAGCAGGAAAACACATCTACAGCTTAAAAAAAAAAAATTGGACAA